>VZRX01023347.1:0-34273 GCA_013398075.1 Notiomystis cincta | reverse complement strand
AAAATAAATAAAATAAAATAAAATAAAATAAAATAAAATAAAATAAAATAAATCACGCACACAAAAAAAGTCGATCCCAAACCAAGAAGCAGGATGTGTTCATGTCCTAAAGTAATAATGGTGGGAGACAGTTAAGTTAGAGAGCAGTAAGATATTCTCTTCAGGCTATTCTAATATATTGTGAGTAGCTCTAATATGTTTTATGTAGGTCACCAACAGAAGGCAATGCTCCTGTATAATTTATAAACCTTTCTAACAAAGCTCTCACATAAAGACATACATGTACACCAAAAGACTAAATAAATTCTGAGGTTTGTGGGGAGCAGATAGCATGATATCATACTGTTTTCATGAGGAATCTAACAGACCAGTAATCCTTCCCCTTCCATTAACCCTAATAAAGCTATTGAGTATACTTTTCCACATGGCTCCAGCTGCTTGTAATTTTTACAGCTCAGCTGTGGACTAGCTCCCTGTAGCTCAAGTGGAAATAGTGACCTATGGATATAAAAATTCCTCCCTACTGTAGTGATGAGCACTGATCACCAGTAGTGATCTCTCACTACTGAGGATCAAAGAAACTTCTACTAATTCCCTATTGTTAAATTTCATTTGTACTGAGCATAGACATTTTGATTTTTTCACCAAGTTTGTCAAATTCCTTCCCATTTTCTCTTTTTATATTGCATACTAGTGAGCCTTGAAGGACATTCCCTGAACAACTAGTATTATTTTTCCTTTCAAAATGCTTAGCACATTTGATATATTGAAGTGAAAATACTCCTGAAAAGAGATTACTCTTAAACCATTAATTTCCTGCATTTTATTTCTCAGAAGCACATCTCTTCCAAGTATCAACTTTCTACACTCTTCTTTATCAAGTATCCTATATACACTCAAAATTTAATCGTTTCAGTTATGACTTCTTGGGGGAAAATATGGGTGTATGTATAATACACTTCATTACAATATTGATTTGCAACAGCTTCACAGAGAGAGAGTAATCTGATCTGCTTTAATCTGTTTACTGCCTCAGGCTATAGGCATAGAAGAACTAGATTCCCAGACCACTTTGGTGATATCCTTAAAGGCAGAATAAGCTTAAAGATAATACTTTGCTTTCTCCAAAGAATTTCAATTGAACAGGAAACCTTTTCTTAAAATAGATATTCTATCTAATGTCAATTCTGTAAGGATGTATGCCAACACTTTATAGCAATTTAGTAAGAAACGTGTACTATTTGGATTTATGCAATTTTTTTAGGACTTTTCCAGAATATTGGTGAAGGCTGGGATCCAAATGTTACCTTCCAAAGGCATTAAACTTTTCAAGATCAGAGACTTCTTATCTCAGTGTATAGGCATCATTTCTACAAGCAGAAAACATCTTTGGTTTCCACCAAGATGTTGCTTCAGTGCAATTCCAGTTCTGACAAAAAATGGGAAAATTTCACAACTGATGCTTTGAGATGCTTGGGTGTCTGCCACACTAATGTTTTGCTGAATATGTCTTTTTTCCTTTCATCACTCTGTAAGTCTATACATAAACAACTGAGAAAAAGAAATTAATATTGGTCCATACTCTCCCAGGCTTCCACAAATAAAGAAATGATAACATAAAAAAAGCTTTAATGTAATAATCTTAGCTCTTTTTCTCTATAGTGCAAGCCATAAGATTCCATGAAATAGAAAGAAAAGAAAAGAAAAGAAAAGAAAAGAAAAGAAAAGAAAAGAAAAGAAAAGAAAAGAAAAGAAAAGAAAAGAAAAGAAAAGAAAAGAAAAGAAAAGAAAAGAAAAGAAAAGAAAAGAAAAGAAAAGAAAAGAGAGAGAAAGGAAGACCTAATATTGATTAAAAATTGACACTGAAAAATTTTTAGCATTATTAGAGACATTAATTCAGGTTTCATTTCATATTGCCAAGAGAGAGGCCTGTGATATAAATTAAAAAATATATTGATAAAGATACAATATTTTCTAGCCTTAAGCCTAAATATAAATGACGTAGCAAAAAACAATACAGAAGAATTTTGTAGGATTTTCATGGTATAGTCAGAGAGAAGTTACTGTTTTAGGTCTGGGCCCCCTCAGTACAACAAGGACATTGAGGCATTGGAATGTGTCCAAGTAAAGGCAACAAAGCTAATGTCTAGAAAACAAAACTTGTGAAGAAGCTGGAGTTATTTAGCCCGGATAAAAAGGCTCAGGGTTGCAGCAAGGTGGGTGCAAGTTTCTTACTTCTCCTAAGTAACCAGTGATGGAACAAAAGGACATTACCTCGAGTTGCTCCAGGGAACGTTCAAAATAGACACCAGGAAAAATTTCTTTGCTGAACGAGCTATCAAGAATTGGAACAGGCTGCCCAGGAGCGTGGTGAAGTCACCATCTCTGGAGGTATTTTGTATCAATATAGATGTGATACCTAGGGACATGGTTTAGTGGTGGACTTGGTAGTGCTAGGTTTGAAGTTGGACTCAATGATCTGAAAGGCTTTTTTCCAACCCGTGGTTCTATGATTCTAAGTTCTAAGCATTTTATATGAGTTTATAATCTGCGTGAACTCCAAAGGGGAAAAGGCATTTAGTTGTATTTAGAAGATCTTAAGGGAAAAAGAAGAAAATCCAGACAACACATAAGTAAAAAGCTCTACAAGTAAGCAGGTGTCGACTTTTTTTAGAGAAATTTTTTCCTCCTTAGAAATGCTAATTTACCGGTACTTAAGGAGAAACAATAGATGTCGCTGAGCCCGGGGGACATGTGGGTGGGGCACCCAGCAGGGCATTGTGCAGAATTCACAAAATGGATGATAGCAAAGCCAAAACCAAGACATTCATTATCAGGAGCATAACCTCAGGAAGGAGGGACACTGCAGCATAAAAACATCAAAAAAGAGGAAAATTGGAGAAGAACGAGAACAAACTGACCTCTCTTCAAAATTCAGTTGTTAAACAGCTCTCAGGTCTGATCACCTGTGAGAGCCATAGCCATCACAGCTAACTACAAGTGTTAACTGCATCCCTGCAAAGACATCAGCTCTGGGGTATGGCATACTGACTGCTGATTTAGAGTAAAAGTAAAAAAATCAGCAAATTTTCATATGGAGCAATCATGATTAATAATAGATAAGAGCCAACAATAGTTAAATTAAAAAAGTTTTCTTTAACATTGCAAACCTGGCCTCATTTTTCAGTCTTCTGAGCCTTCTCATGACCATGATCTCCATATACATATATTCCATTGAAGAATTCAGATTATGCCTACATGTAGTTGTCTACCTGTTAGGGCCCACATCTGCACTAGGTGTCTAAATGCCAGTCATAACATTTAGTCAGTGAATTTTTATCATTAGATTCTTACTCTCCTTCCTTCATTGACTGTGTTGATTAGGTATCTGATGATTACGTTGCTCTTTCTTTGACCCTGTGGTTATTTGTATGCAACTATCTGACTGGACTGTGTTACAGTTTTTGGAGTTAGTTGCTGAACTGGTGCTATTTTAAAGAGACAAGAAGATGCAAGCCTTATGGACCATGCAAGTAAAACTCAAAGTTTTAAGATAGTCATATTTCAACTTTCAAGCTGAAGCTATAGGTCAAGTGCAATATCTTAAGCTATTTCAAATAATAGTACAGGCCTGTTTAGGCTATCATATTGATAAAGTCTTCATCTGTTTGCTATGAAGTCTGATTTTATCCATCTTATGTATCAATCTAACCTTCCTGAAAAGTACATATCTTTCAGTCAATCCTATAATATACCTAGGGCTTTAAAAGTAGATGTGATCCAGAGATAAAGATATTCCAGCTAAAAGAACCAAAAAATATATGGATGGGAAATATTCTTCTGTAGCAGGTCAGATGAATCCAAAACACAGTATTTCCAGAATTTATCTGAAATTATCCTTGTTTAAACATTTTCCCCATTCCCTGTGTCATAGACTTCTTACTAAAGATAATATGTTCTTGTATTTTACTACACCATGTGCTCATATGGAGATTTTCTTATTGTCATTATCTTTTCTTTTACATGGAACATACTCAGTAGGAAAAAAAAAGTAGCAAAGATGCTTCTTGTCTATGAAATATATTTTTAGTTGAGTATAGTTCATGCAACTTCATATTTTCCATCAAATACACTTGTATTTGTGACAAATTCTTTCTTTTTAATGGAAGAATTTTTAGCAATGTGATCTTTTAAAATTTATTTTCTTCATAAAACCACTGAGACTAGAGATTGAAATATCCACTATTATTCTAGAATGGTGAACATGGCAAAGCCACTTTTACTATTGAAAAAATGATAATGCTTCACTCCCTATAACATGAATTATACATTACAGGATGCAAGTTACATTAGATCATGTCAAAGCAGATAGTTTGACATACATAGAAATCTGCACTAGCTTGACGTTTGGATTAAAATCAAAAACTTTATTCCTATTGAAGATAAAGTCCAACAGACAGAAAGAATTATATTCATCATGTTAAAGTACCTCTCTCATGTGAGATTTTCATTCAGACTATGCTGAAAGCACTCTACCATTTTCTTGGACACTTCATATAAACCATGCTTTCTCAGAATTTTTTTGCTTTTGTTAGATCTTCTACAAAACTCTTCCATTGAATATATTTCTTTATCCTCTTTTTAACAAAAGATGTCATATGAGAACATGGGAAATGGAAAAAATCCAAAAATCTATAGACCACTAGAAACAGATATCTTATGTATTTCACAGTAAAAGTGAACTAGGAAATACAAAAAATGGAAACCAAATCTTACTGCTGGCTGCAGAAGTGTTCCTTTGTACAAATAATTGGTACTTTTCTTCACATTTTCCTTTCTCTAATTCCAGGAAATTACTGTCTTTCACTTCATTTAACAGAAGAAAAAACACAACAAAATTATGCTGCTCAAAAATCTGATATTACAATATAATACTCTGGACCATAATATATATTTAATGGCATGTAGAGTATATTTAGTAATGTATGTGTATTGGAAATACCTGACAAGCTCTTCTCAGCTGCCCAAAGTTCTGGGCAATTCCGTCAGTCCACTCTGCCATCTCATAGTAAGAGACATAAAGCTTTCTGTAAAATGACACAGACAGCACTGTTAGTACATGGACTAAACTCTCTTCATTCTCAAGCACACAGCTGCTTCCAGTTGGGCTGTGTGGCTACTTGCATGAGTGGTGATAGTAGAATAGAGGATGTTTAAGGTGACTTTTTAAAGTCACTATTTAAAACCAAACAATCTGGGTTTTTTTTTTTAAATCTAGTTTTGCTGGCTGTGTGCAGGAAAATCTGTGCTGAAAAGTAATAGAGAGCGTTCTTGGTGGCCTGTTGAAAAAACTTTATGTACAGAAATCATTGCAGTTAGCTTTTTCTGTGGACACATACTGAAGACACTTTGAAAAAAAAATTCCCAAGCCTTCCTATAGAAAGCTAACTTGGAGATTAACCTGCTTTTGTTTCTTGATAATATTAGAACTGTCATCAGAAAAAAAAGAATAAAGTATCAAGGAAGTGACCTTGGACAGGAATATACTACTGTCCCTGGATTGAATTGTTCTATCAAATAACATTCACACTCTGATCTCATTTTAGCTTTTTCTGTCCCAACAGTTTTCTTCATCTGTTCCCGATACCTTTCTGAACTCATTTACTCTGCCTTCACTTTGGAAAACTCTGGATATGGTCCTAAATAAATTCCATAACTTTTCTTCTCTGAGAAGGAAGAGTTCAAAAAACCCCTGGATGATTCTCCTCCTCTCCCTAAAACATGTAGAGAAACACAGCAGATATAGGATCTGGCCATTAGATATTTTTCATATGATTTTCTTTTTAACAACATTTTCAAATTTTTTATCACTCAGACATTTCTCTTGAGTCTCCCCACTCTCTCACAAGTCTGGCATTCAAAGCATTTAAATGATGAAATAAAATCCATTAAGTAAATCTGTTAGCATGACACTCTCCAGACTGAACAGTTTATGTTCATATAATGAGCCTTGAGTAGCTAATGGAACGAAAACATCTAAGAAAAGTTGCCACCCATATATTTCACAGATTCTGTGTGCATTCCTTTCCTTATCATTAGAGTTTTGGCTTTCAGGATATGCTATAAAGTCAAATGAATGAAAATGCACTCATTCCTCAGAGGAAACATTTCCTCACCAGAAAAAATAGGAAGAAAAAATTAGTTTCTCTGGCTTATAGGACTTCCGTGACTTCATTTGCAAGAGCCTGTAGACACATACTGTTTTATGTGCCTATTACAATTGCACAACACTAATATACGTATTAGAGTGGAGATTGCCAGAATTGTTTACCTTCCACAAGGAATTAGTTGTTTGCCTACCAGTGCCTGAAGCTGGGGGAATGTGAAAAATGACAGCCCTCCTGTTAAATGATGTATGAATGAATAAATAGGATGACAGTCACTAATTCTGAGTGGGTTTCTTGCTGCACAGAGAAATGGAAAATAGTGAGGTGGGTTGAAAGTAGACTAACCAAAACATTCAGTCCTCTCTAGAAAATAAGCATTGTTCCATTATCTCCAGGTGCTCAGTTGTATGGGTGTTTCAAACAACTTACCTTTCTAAAAATATTTTCTTCTACAACCTGTCTGAAAAAAATTGTGATCTGTGGACACTGCAGAAAGGTATTTAATTTTTTTTCAGTAAGTCTTTGGTGAGTCTGGCCAGTCCCTTAAAATAACAGCACTTTTATATCTCTATACTGGCTTGTCATCCATGTATCAGATTAAGGAGCCATATAATGCTAGGAAAGAAGTATATCACTTTGACATCAGTGTATGAAAAAGTAAAAAGGAGGAGAGAACAATAGCAACATATTTGGAGAATTTATGATGCAGGACAATGAATTAGAAAAGACAAAAGAAAGTACACCTAGCCAAAGATGAGGTGCAGCCCACCTGAGTGGAATTTACTAGTTCTATGCATGAATATAAAGTTATTTCAACATGTTACAGGCACCTAGTGATTTTTTTTCCTCATTTCATTATTTTCACAATACGTACACTTATAGGAGAAATAGAATATTTTTCACGTTAGCAACCAAAATGTATAATCAATTTCTCTTAAAAAAAAAAGGAAAAGAAAAGCAGAGCTTCCATAAACAACTGTTAACCTGTTTGGTTTGTGCATAGCACAACAATTCAGATAAGCTTGATAGATTAAATGTGTCATAAGATTAAAAATAAATGAAAGACAGAAAATCAAACTCATATGAAATCAAATCATATATTGACAAATCCAAAGAACCATGTTACCACCTCATCTGGCAGACAAGAGGAGAAAAAAGCAAGGAAACATAATGCAATTGATGCAGCAATAAATAATTCTATAAAGTAATGAGACAATGAGGTGGTTTTATTTTTTTTTTTCCATTTTAAATCTTTTAAAAATGATAGAAGGAAAATGCATGGACAGGAAGGGTGAGGCTAAATTGGTCAATGTGCCCTTACTCAGGTGGACCAAGCTATCACAGTACTTCACTCTTCAAGGTGACAAGCATACCTTATCACCTTAACTCTCTGGGACTTATTATTCTTCTGTACCAACAGAAGGGCAAATAAAAGTCCCATGTAGCCATTTCAGCTGCTATTTCAGTAAGTGACATGTCTTAATGACGCTGCCATTCATTTAGTGGCAGAGTTCTCTAAAGAGTTGTCTTAGAACCTACAGTGACTGTGTCTCTCACATGAATGAAGAGGTTTGTTAGACTATGCATATGTTTAGCATGAGAAATGAAAGGATGGAGACAAAGGAAACTATTCCTGGCACTATCACATTCTTCTTATTTTGTTCCTTAAGTATTTACAGGGAAGTCTTTCAGTACTACATTTACAGTGACAGCCATGTTTGTTACCTACTGTTTAGGATTTATATATTTGCACCTTTAATGTTTACAATGAACCTATACACTATTGGTTACTATTGAAAGCACAAAGGTCTTGCTTCAAAATCAGTTCAGTTAATTAGATGGGTACAATAACTTTTACGATATTAAGAAATGTCCTAATACAACAGAGTTTGACTAGTTCCAAAACAAAAGGGTATATGTCCCTAAATTTACACTTGAAACAAAGGGTAATTATATTAATATTATAAATTATATTAAATAAACTGGCAGGTCACAGGAAATGAAGCCGTTTGGGATTTTTTTTTTTTTAAGTCTAAATTAAGTTGTTTTCACACTCTCATATTATTCCCATGGAAGATGATTTCTAAACCCTACATTGGCCTAGCTCATGTTAAGTTTAACAAATCCCAACTCATTACAATTTGATTTCATACTTGAACATCCTGCAGATACACGGATAACTTGAGAGTATTAAAGAGTGCTACTCGAATTGAAAGGGCTCCTTTAAAGCATGCTGACCTACTCTTCCTGAAAGTTAATCCAGTGTTGACTAGCTTTGAGAATTTTAACTGAATTATTTGCAAAACTGTATTTTATATTTATATATTTGGCAATTTGTTTACTTTAAAATGCTGATGCTTGGGGTGATGCTAGGGGAGACTGAACTGTTAAAATTTAAGTCTAAATATATATAATTTTTAGTATAAGCTCTTTACTTCTCTTCACAATGCCCAAACTCTTCCTCCTTCACGGTATTAAGACACTGTGCATGAAGTTTTTAGTCTGCCTATTTGCCATGTTCCAAGAATTCCCTCAGCTCTCTCATAACTCCACTTACAAAGCCAAACACTTGCTACTCCAAATTGTAGTGTTCTTTCTGATTTATGATTTATTCTCTTGTGTTATTACTAATTATTTCCAGAGCAGAATGGATAAAAATATTTGTATTAGAACTGTGCAAACACAAGCCAATAGCTATCCAAAGCAGCATAGTAACCTACATATAAATGTATATAATTATAATTCATAGTAAAAGATATTTAAA
Organism: Notiomystis cincta; assembly: GCA_013398075.1. NCBI lineage: Eukaryota > Metazoa > Chordata > Aves > Passeriformes > Notiomystidae > Notiomystis > Notiomystis cincta. The sequence continues at coordinate 25,342 of VZRX01023347.1, read as the reverse complement.
GAAAATTGTAGAAAAAATAAGCTCTGCTAAAAGACAACTATGTGTAGCTGCTTTGCAAGAAGGACTACTTGGAATTTTTTATTCAGTTAATGTTTGGTTTGGTTTAGTTTAAAGGAAATTTTTTCTCTTAATTGAATTTAATATTTTAACAAAATATCCTGTGATTTGAGTTGATCTTTAAAAACAAGAGACAAGGAAAGATCTCAAAGTAGTATTAAAACCAAGAAACTAACAGAGATATTAATGACTAGATCGAATATCTGTTTTTGTTTTAGAGTGCTTGTCATAGCATTATTTTAACTTTGATGGAGTACCTCAAAACATTTTGACACGCACTTGCAGATAACCCACATGCTTCAGTGTGAAGAAATAAACATAACAGCTTGTGTTATTCCTGTGTAACATGATCCAAAGCCTACTGAGGTAAAGGAAAAATTGCTACTGGCAATGGGCCAGATTCTTATATTTATCAGTCTGAATGTCGTCTCAGTATTATTACTTGTAAAGAATTCACTGCATAAAAGATCCAGATACACATCTTCACTGACAAATTTCAATATTACAAACACCTGAATTTTTACATTGGAATATGGAGTCAGGCCTTTGTTATTCTATTTACTATACATTTACTATGTTATTCTATTTATTAAGAAAATGTGTTTATAGTGGATGAATCTAAAGAAAGAGACTTGATAATCCTCAAAATGCTAGAAATCTGCCTGTCATTATTAAGAATCTTTCCAGTGTATGGAAAACTTGACTATATCCTTTCCTTGTACACTTTCCTTGCAGATGAACATCTAAATCAGTACATAAGATTGAAAAAATATCAATACATGAGATTCTATATTTTTATTCATGGACTCATATCATCTTGAATTATTATAACTTAAAACATTAAAAAGTGAAGGGTAATTCACCTTGAAAGTCAAACCTTGTGTCTATCTTGATTAAAAAAAAAAGAAATCTGAAATTGGAATATGTCATTGTCCAGTGAATCTTAATAGCACTCACTTAATGCCTAAGAATTTCCACTTTTTTTTTGAAAACCCTTCTCCTTCTATAATGTACTTCAATATTTGTATTTTCACCTACAAAATTACATGAACATTTTCAGAGGATCATGAAACACAGGACCTTGGAAATACTTGCACTGCCACCGGATAAGGTGTCGAAATGCCTTTGATGGCTCAGATCAAAGTCCAGCTAACTTTTATTGACACTCGGTGCCCAAAGCCCTGTAGAAGATAACTTTATTTGCACTCAAACGTGCAAACCCAATACATTTCTCATTGCCTTAGTCTGATTTGATTGATGATAAATTAGACTAATTCTCCAGATTTGAGTCTGGTTTGCCTGTGATGGTAATTATGAGTGATCTCTTCCTGTCCTCATCTTGAACCATGAACCTTTTGTTATATTCTCTTTCCCAAATCCCGTTTAGGAGGGAGAGCTGAAGCGGCTTGGTGGACGCTTGGCAGTCCAACATAGCCATGCAAACACAACTGAAAGAAACAAACAATGTCACATGGGAGATGAATCATTTTCATTTTTTCTCAATTCTGTTGGGTATAGGATTTTTTTTTCTGAACACAGAATTGAGATTAAGCAATTTAACTAAATTTACAAAATAAATTTGTGAGAGATATGGTAATTGAACAGAGGACTAACTTTCTAACCAGTTCCTAACTTACACCAAATGTTTTAAAATGTTAATTTAAATATTTTTGTCTGAAAATAAGTTTTAAATTTTTCATAAAAAACATTGCTTTCCACCTTACATCATCACTATAGTTTGTCTCTTTCACAAATTATATTAAAAAATTAGAGAGAAGCGCAGGGGTTTCCTCTAAAATGTATATCTTTAATGCATATTTTAAAGGAATAGATTCTCTTACTTCTACTTTCATAGATTACCATATTTCTGAATAATTTACTGATTTCAGTGGGCCAGACACAGACATTTTTAAAAATTGTTGTAAGATAATGTTAATAGCAGAATACCCAAGCAATTAATTCCTTTGTTCTTATGTACAAATTTTTGTGCATGTCATATTCTTAGTCTTATTATATGGTGAATAGGGAAATATTTTTACCACAAATATTACAATATGATTATAACATTTTGTTCTGTTTCTTGGACTCATCTGTTACTTTACAATGAAACAAAATCTGATGAAATAATAGGTTGCTGAAATAAACGAGTTTGACATTCAAACTGGTCTCAAGATGATATTCTTCCTTAACACCTGGTAAAGATTTTTAATGTGAATAGCTCAGAAGAGATTCTAACATGTATACCATTATTTAGTGTTAGAGTTTCCTCCATTGACATTAAAAAAATTGTCCCCAGATTGCCCCCAGCTTGAAAAACCTTGCAAGAGAACACAGTGGTGGACAGATGGAGGTTCTTTTATTCCTTGAATTTTTACCCCCAAGTACTTTGCACCAGAATTCAACCAAAAATTTCAAAAACTAATCCTATTTCTGTTTATTTAAAGGTAAATAATATGAAATTCAAATATGCTGATTTAACTTTAAAAATACTTAATATTGTGTTTGATACACTGAAGAAAAATCTTTAAATATCTCCCAGTCACTTATAAAATAATGTAGTATGCATTTATACATCTATTGGAAACAAAATAATTTATTTGCATTCATTTTCATTTTGTATTCTCATGTTATACATGTCTTTAGTTAACAATCTATATTGTCATACTTTTCAGTTTTTCTAGAGTGGTGTTTGAATAGGACTATTTGGGGAGAATTTGTAGGCAGGTATTTTTGAATAAACACCTTAGAGAGAAGTAAAATAGAAATTATAAATCTGCATTAATCTTGACAAATATAGATTTTGTTATATCGGTAAGATGTTGTTCACATGTTTAAATTTGCATATTAGTATTTGGGAAAGGGTCTTCATTTGAGGTAAACTCTAAACCTAAATTCTTAAGACAAGCCAAAAAGTACACAATTGGGTTTACATATTTCTTTCCCCTTCTGATTAAAATAAATAACGATCAGAAATAAAAGATCCTTAGTGAAATCTTCCAGTATTTTTTCAGTGAAATCATAACATTTTGGTTTGATAAATAAAATCTCTTTTCTGAATGCTGTGGTGGTACCTGTCAATGATCAGAGTTCATTGCCCTTTTGCCCATGGTTGTTATTGTACAGGTAAATAAAGCAGACTAAAATCTGCTATTTGAACCCGAGTTACAGCAACTGACACCAGTTTGTCCAACTTTCTTCCCCTCACGAATAAGTTCATCTATACTTTTCATGAGGGTAAGTTCTTGAATCACAGCATCTCTGCCCGTAATTGACAATAGCCTAAGAGGCTGTTACTGAGCATTGGACAAAAGCATGTCCAGGAGCAGACTCATACAGAAACATGCTTGAGGACTGCACAACAGGATTTCACTTGAACACCAATCCTACTTAATTCTTTATTCCAGGCTCATGGATCAGGCTGCCTGACCTGACAAGTATCCTGTAATATCTCCCATTGGATAGGAAGAGAAGAGGCAGGAATGTATGGGGAAGAGACCTAGCCTTCTCAGACAGTCTGACATGAGAAGAAATATGAAAAGAAAATGTAGCCGGACGATTCAGTATTCATTGACCTCCTCCAGGAACTTATGACATCCTTCATCACACATTAAAACATATAGGAGTTTTCCATCTCCTATACTGGTTATTATAAAAATCATTTAACACAAATGATGAGTCTCTATCATTTTAAGACTGCCAGTTCTCTGGTGTTCAGTTTAGGAGGGCAAATTGACATGGTATTGAAAGAACAATTTAATAACATAATTTTTTTTAAAAATCAGCTTTGATGATGAAAGAGTAGTCTGACATAAGGAAAGGACTTTGTTAGTGGCATCGTTTCTTTGTCTCACTCTTTCTCTAAAACTTGGGAAGGCTCTGAAGAATATTCACCACTTATGGACATCTCATTGGATAAAAATGAGCCAAATTATCAAGCTAGTGGCAGGGCACAATTTGTCTAAACCATCGATTACTTTAGTGTTACGTGGTAAAACAACAAGCCAAGGTCTTTTACTCAAAAGGAAAGTTGCAAGTAGCCTCTGCAAATGATTCTAATACCTTTGAAAAGGAGGCATCAGGCAATTTTTCTATCCCTATTCTATTCTACTCTTTCTGTTTATTTCTAATGTTTAGATTGTTTATGTAATAAATAATATATTTCAAATATTTGAAGCAAACTTGATGACAAAAATGTTTAGATTTCACTTTTAAACCTACTTTTCATCTCAAGTCCAGAGAAGATTAAAAAAAATTAAAAAAAAAAAAAAAAAGCACACAGAACTCCATATCCTTAAAAGAAATGAACAGCATGTACCCATCCTAACTAAAGGTGTGCTTTTGGAACCTTTGTAGAAAAGTAGCCTTTTGGTTTAATCCATGTATGAATTGCAGGAAAATATTTATCAAGCTTAAAATAGATTAAGGCATTTGATAGATTATCTGTGAAGGACTAATGCATAAATAAATTCTTCAGAGATAAAACACCCACCATTGATTACTAGCCTTGCCTGTAAGCAAAAAGTGAAGTAAAAGCTCTCCAACCATCCAAGTACCATGTCAATACTGCTTTCACTTAAATGAACACTGTTCTAGCTGTGCATGCTTGCTTTTCAGTTGTACTAGGACTTATTCCTATCCTCCTGCCTTGAATATTTTAGCATTCCCTTTATCAGAAGAACTTAAAAAACTCAATGGCTGCTTTAGGCAAGCCAAATAAAATCAACACCACAACTGAATTACAATTGTAGCCGTCATAATAGACATCTTCTTTAACTGAAAACTAACAAAACAAGCCCAGTGCATAAACATCAGTGACACTGTCTCATGTTAAGGCATTATGTGGGCTGGGGGCTCTCTGGGAGCTGGGAACATGGGCAGAGGGGTCAGCCAGAGCCTGTCCCACTGCCCATCAGGAGCAGGGCACCAGGGGACACCAGGGCAGCCAGGGGGACACCGCTGAGAGCCTCCCTGGGGCTGTGGGTGGAACTCATGGCTGCACAGGGCAGGGCTGTGGGGAGCTGGAGACTGGGATCTCTGGGGCAGAGACAAGTGGACCAAGGGGCTGGAATGGCATCATGGGCTGTGGGTGTGTCGCGGTTTGGACAGGTGTTTACCAAGAAAGGCGGGAGCCTCCCTTGGAATGAGAAATGTGAACCCCCCTTCCCTTCAAATGAGTAATATTTTGAAATTAAGGGGCTCTCAGGCAAAGACAGGGAATAGGAATAACAGATCTTTACTAAGTATTTATATGAGGTAAACAGGAAACAACTGTAACGGTGACACCAAACCAGACCCAGAGAACCCACTGGCAGCTGCTCTCAGGTGTCAGGNGGCGGCCACGCAGTCCGGCCGGGACTGGGAGAAAGGCGGGCTCAGGATCTCGGGATCCCAGGTGGAAAGAGTTCCCCTCTCAGTGAGACACCAACGGGACACGAACCTCTGCGGCCGCGGCAGGAGAAACAGGCTGGGCTGCAACTGCGGTGATGAGCGAGCTCCTCTCCCCCGGTCACAGCCACACGTCCCCCTCCCAAAGCCGAGAGCAGCAGCAGCAGCCTGAGGGCCAGGGCGGGGCTCCGGAAGGCTGAGCCAGCGAGCGGAACCGGGCTTTGTCCCAGCCCCCACCAGCTCCACCCCCCGCGGGGTCTCTGTCCCTCCCTGAGAAACCCCAGACAGGGACATTGTCTTCCTTCAGTATCGAAAATTAGCATTTCTAAAGAGGAAAACATTTCTCTAAAAAACATCGACAGTGTGGCTTGGGATGAGCCCCAGGAAAGGGTGGTCAGGAGGTGAAATGACTCTATTGCCCTAAGGCCAGCAGTATCTCATACTTCATGGAGAACTGCAAGACAATTAAGAAACCAGTGTTTCTTGCAATGCCATTCAAATTGCATTTAGCTGGACAAACAGTACACAGGTGAAAATGGCAATCTTTTATTTAAAAAGGGAAAAAAAGAGGCAGAAAAAGACAATATTTTTTAAACCACAGTATACCTCATAAACAGAACTTCATCTTCAGTCTCAAAATTGGCTTTTTGAAAACAATGTGGTTTTTGGACCTGTTACTTGTGTATAGTTGAACTTGTGAACAGGGAGATATTATAAGAAGAAATTAATTTTAAGCTGACAAAAACAATGTGGATCTTGGAAAACGGAGAGTGCACTGCATAATTTCATGGCCTGAACTTAATCAATATATTTCTTAACTAAAAGTTCCAGTTGCAGAACTTTTCTTCAGTTCCACTGTTTTTGGTGTTTACCCTTCAGTTACATTTATGCAAACTGACTGAAAGTAATGGAGTTGCACAAGTGAATCCAAAGGCAATACTTGGCCTGCAAAAATCTTTATTATTGGTGATCCATGAGTCAGATAGAAGACAAATAAGCTCCCAAATCCCAGGCCTAATTTAAGGACTGGCAGTCAGAAAAGCATTTCAATTGTAAACTGAATTAGTTTGATTGAGAAATTATGGTGGAGAAAAACCCTATTGAATGTGACAATACTATTTTTGTAGAGAGTTCATAGAATAACCTTGCACTTTTAGAATTAATCACATCCTGCTGCTTATTCCCTACCTGAAGACAAAATGCTCCATTTTGATATTACAATTGGTTGCCATAGAAATGATAATCAAGTCAAACAAAACAAAAAATGTAAGTGATTCCTGGTAAGGTATAACCTGAGGAAGTCTTGCAAAACAAGAGATTTTCTTCCTTACAAGCATCATTTATAAGAAATACAAAACCCAGAAATGTTTTTTTTTTTTACATGCAAACATATATTTATATAAATGAATTTAAAAAGTATATTGTTTTTTGTTTTAAGAAACACAGCTCCATTTAATTGCAAAGAAATAGTAATGGGGTAGCACATTGCTATATAAGATCCTAGCCACACACACACACACAGAAAATCAACATTCCCAACTACAAACATTTGTGCCAAAAATTTTTAAAATAAAACAGCCCAAAAAAATGGCAAAAAACAAACCTCCCAAAATCACTACAGATCTGTGTACAGCCTGAGCCATAAAGGTTATAAGGTTCTTGCATTCTTCATGTCTTTGCCTTAAAAATTACAATATGTAATTAAAATTTTTCACATAATTAGATATTACTGGATCTCAATAAACGTTGTGAAGGAGAGGAAGAGGTTATGAAGATGCTTTGGGTCTTTTTATCATCTTGAATAATTGAATATTTATTTAAAATCTCTTACATTTACACAATCAGAGAATAGTCTGAGTTGGGAAGGACACACTGAGTCTATCTCTGAAGACAATGGTCCACACAGAGATCAAAACCATGGCCTTAGTGGTATTAGCATCATACTCTAATCAACCAAGCTGCTCTCAGGGTCAGTGACAACTGTAAGTGGCCAACAAAATCAGGTTTATACACTCTATAAGGATTAAACAGAGCTTAAAATTACTCTATATATTATTTCTATTATAAGGATTAAACAGTTTAAAAATTACTCTATATATTATTTCTATAGTATGAAAGTCAAGCAGAAACTACATATGAATATGACTCCATAAACTGTTTCTTGAGAGAATCATGGATTTTCTCAAGATTTTTCTATATGTTTCTGTAGACTGTAAGTGCAATTTAAAAAATGGGAACAGTCTAGAGAAATATATGGGAGTTGGGATCTTCAAACCTTCTTTGTAAACTCTCCAAACTTTAGGGTGATAATCCTATCATCTGTGTTTTTTCCTTGGCATGTGAGGCATGTCTTTTTTGGGAGAAATTGAAAGGCATTTTCACCCAGTCATACCTAGCCTAATGAAGACAGTGTTTTCACAGGTGACTTTGGTTCCTCAAGTTTAACAAATGAGATATATACTCCCTTCTCAAATATCCACTATAATAATGTTCATTGCTCATAGTTTTTTGTATGGGTGTACATTTCTTTTCATTACATATTCTGTTCATTGTCCTGAAAATTATTATTTCTCCTTTTTATTATACTCCTTGAAATAATCGCTCTTTATTTCACTATTATAATGATTTCTTCCCTGGGCTAGTAACACTTTCTTTGTAGATTCCTAAGATGACAATGACAAGCTTCTGCAAAGCATATTTGAGATACATCCATTTTTCACTCCTATTTTCACATTCCCATTAGGGGGTAATGCTGAAAATTGTGTCATTGCTCTATTCATTTATTTATCTGCCCAGCCTATCATTTGAGGGTTTTTTTATGCAGTACTCATATCTTCACTAATAATTTTCCAGTTGAAATTGGAAAATTAAGCAAGTGAAAAAGAAAACCAACAAAAAAAACTACAAACAAAAAAACCCTAAACAATACTATTGTCTCTAAGTAAATAACAAACTACACTGTAAAAAATGTCCAATTATTATCTGTCAAGGTAGTACTTGTAATTAGCTCCATAAATTCAGAGAAAAAATATGGTGCTGATGGATACAGGTTATTACACACATTAGTATAAGAGCCAGACAGTCTCCTAGAACAAGATATTAGATGGGCAGCAGTGATGTTTTTCTTTAGTGAGTAACTAAGATTGGTATAAATTAGAGAAAGAGCATCACTCTAGAATTTTTTTTTTCTAAGTGGCAAGCATGAAGTATGTTTACTAATGAAGTGAAAACTCATGTCAGAAGGGTAGTAGCAACACTGGCAGGCATGAAAGTATTTCAGGACAGTTAAAAATTCTAGTCTGTGAAAGTCATAACTAAATTCTAAATTTACTTTTCTTCCCTGAAAGGAAGTAAAAAATTCTATTTCATTCATGATCTTTAAAACTGTTAAGCAAACCCTGGTTTTTTGAAAGCTGCATAGGATTTCATGAATAACATATTACTTCTTTTCCCCTACTATAACACTCTTTTCAAGTCTATATTCATACTTCATGGTCCAGCATGCTAAACCTAGAAGGCCTGAGATGAGTCAGATTATTAAATTTGTACAGATGTAGTCTTCTTTGTATGTAGCTGTTGAAACTGAACAGACAAAAGAGATATTTTAGTTTTGTTTACAGTAGAGCAGGCTAATTATTAAGGAAAAATGCTCAAAAGGACTTAATGGCTGTCAAGGAATTTTTGGGTTAAATAGATTCTCACTAATTCAGAAAAAAAAGTCTTCTTGATTGTTGGATTTTACATGCCTTAAATCTATGACCTGGTTCAAACTGACACTGACGGTCATGATCTGGTACACAGCTGTTACGGCCAAAGATAAGAAAGGGAAATGAAGCTGTGAAAGATAGAAGATATGAAAGACGTGATAAATATATGACCAGGTGTAAATACCTTACACTGGAAGAAGGTAGGTTTAAATTATACACTGGGAAGAAATTCTTTACGGTGAGGGTGGTGAGGCACGGGAACAGGTTGCCCAGGGAAATTGTCATTGTCACATCCCTGGAAGTGTTTGAGCCAGGTTGGATGGTGACCGGGGCTATCTACTCTAGCAAAAGGTGCTCCTGCTCATGGCAGGGGCATTTTAGCTGGATGGCCCCTAAGGTCACCTCCAAGACAAAACATTCTATGGCTCTATGATTCTACGAAAAGGCTTCTAAAGAAAAGCATATAAAACATCTTTGCAGCACATTGAGGAGAGCTCACAGATGGAGTTGCAGAAAATCATTAATTTAAACACGTCAATAAAATTTTTGCCGTCACCCAAAATCTCCTTGCTTACAATATGTAAGAATAAACAAGATAAAGATATTCTTTCCTGCTTGATATTTCAAGCTAAGAAATAAACCTGGCCTTAACAAAACTTTAAGTAGATAAACTGTTTTCACTTCAGCCTACTTTTAAGAAAAATGGTGCTCATAAATCCTTGTAGAATACTGACTCCTCAAAATTGCAGAGAAAATATTAAACATTTAACATTAGATGATGTAAGACACAGGGATAATAGGATAAAATATCTCTACAACATTAAGAATACCTTTATTACAACAATGCTCTATCTTTATTGATGTTCATCACCATAATAACTAAACCTTGTGCTGTAATTTGAAGTCCATTTAAGCAAGACCTTCCACTTAGCCTGTTTTTTGTGGGTTTTTTAACTTTCATTTCCCTCTTTTTGTGACAGCACAAACATTTGACCCAACTTAGAGACATGATATCTACCTGAAAAGAACTTATGAAAGGAACCCTTTGGATAAATCAATGTTCCTGCTTAATTCAGCATCAAACTGTGAAGAGCTCTGTGGAAGGCTAGGAAAGAGTTTGAAGGAGGATCTTTGGTAGCAGTTACCTTTCCTAGGTGTCAAACTGATACATCCTTCTCAAGACAGGCACATTTTGCCTTTTAGATTTACCAAAATATCCTTTCACCTATTGATTAAACTCAAAGCCAGACCTTTAGGTGGCAGTTGAATGACATCCAGTTGAATGAATTTTGTCGGAGCTGTGTTGATTTAAGTAAAATTCACAGATTAAGAAGATCCACAGAGTTTTACATCTGAAAAGTGTAGGCTCAGGTTTTAAGTAGGTTTCTTTTGGTTTGGTTTGGTTTGGTTTAGGTTTTTTGCTTTGTTTTCTGTTTTGGTTTTTTTTAGCATTTTGTCAGCTTCTTTGGGGCTTTTCCCAACTGCTTTGTTTGTATGTCAAAGAATCCTCTGTCCAACAGTTACTCAGAATCTCCACTGAAATACTCCTAGACTAAAGCTCTCATACATTGTAGAATTAATTAAATCCCTAGGAAAACAGAGATGACTTTGAAACATACTTTCATACACAGCAATCCATCAGCTTTCAAAGTCTAAAAATTTCTGTTTAAAGTTACAAACATTTTATATTAAATCTATATCCATTCTATAAGGACTCTATCAGTACATAAAATCTATGAGACATTGAAATTTTCTGCCTAAACTTTTACATTTTAAACATGTACTTATAAGAATGATTTTAACACACTGTAATTTGCCTTTCATTTGGAACTACAAATTGAACCTGTTGTGCTGTGGTTCTGTATGCGAACATGACGTTCTGTGGGCCTCTATTAGATTTGATGGGTTGCCATGGAAACTGGAGAGAAAGAAAGAGAAGGAGAATACTTTTGTAAGCTTTACCACAGAGAGTTACATTCTTTTCCACAATTTGGAGAAAGAAATTGGTGGCTGAATGACAAAAATGTATTTTTAGAGATAGGCTGTAGTACAACATTTTTGGCAAGATGGAAGGTATTAATGATTTATGCTGGATTTGCATTAAAGGCTTCTGTTTTTATACTAAGACCATGAATGTCACTGATAATGGGAGTTCAAGCTGTCTGAAATTTTTATCAATCTACCTTCCCAGCACAAATGGGGCATGAGAGTGAAAGATGAACCTGTGAAATTGTGCTGCATGATGACATATCAGAAAGCTGCCAGTTCTGAAAAGAATCAGAGATTAATCTTCTTGTTTAAATGCATTCATCTTACAATGACTTTTTGGCCAGATCAATGTGGATTGAAATTAAAATAGAGATGAAAAGCTTTGCATAAGGTCCAAATTTATAAGATTATTTGACACATAAATGTGTGAAAAAAACCCACAATTATAATAAAAAAAAGAAGAATTCTCTGGATTCTAAATAAGGCTTAGAAATAAAAATTATATTGTTGGTTTTTTTTTTTAATTTAGTGTTTCAGGCTAACAAGTAGTAAAAACAAAACAACAAACAAAAATATGACTATAAACAAAAAAACACAAAAACTTCTACAAATTTTTTTACAAAAATTTGACAGTGATATTAGGTGTCAACTGTTATTACTTGCTTTGGACAAATTTGGTGATACTTTACAAAGAACATCCTGGGAGGTATATAAAATGCTTGAGTAGGTGAATGCTCTAACCACTGTTTTATAAATGCTATATATATTTATGTGGTATATTTTAGATAGATGCTCTGACTTTATCTTGAACTTAATGTTACATATTTACTGAGTAAAAGTTAATTTATATCACAGTTCTAAATACTTGCTGAGACATAGTGGGAACCTCTTGGTCAGCAGATTGTACAGGAAAGAGATTTTATCCATTCACTAGAAACTTTCCAAAAAGAGGTAGATAGAGGTGCATTTAATTTTTCCTTTTTTTTCCCTACAGATAAAAAGAAAAGCAATTATATGGTTAAAATAAAGAAAAGAAAAACAAATAAATCATCTGTGGTATCTGCTGTTGTCCCATCTAAATTTAATAAATGATCACGTGATTAGAAATAACCATGTACTAACTGAAGATTCAGGTCCTCTCTTCTGCTATAGGATTAACCTTTTGTTAAAAATCCAAGAAAGATTGCAGTGTTGAGGTGCTGTATGTGATGAGTTCCTTACAACCAGAAGTAGATGTCTGTGAACTGTGGAATGAAAACAAGTGCCAGAAAAGGGCACTTAAATCCTGCATATATGCAAATTAAGCTGAAGAGATGATTTTTTTTTCATATTGGCTTTCATCTTCCACTAGGCTGCTGTGGCACTGGAAATTCAGAAATTCGCAGAAAACACATCACAATGATTTCTCCATTCTTGTTTGATTCATATGATGGGAAATAGAATGAAACTGTGGTGGTAAACAATATAAAAGAACCCTTTATTTTGTTTCTCATGTAAGTGCTACACTTACCTGACCTTCATTGTGATCTGACAACAGAATCATGTAAGGTTCATGTCACTGACATGAAAACCCTGCCCCTTCCATAAGTATAAGACAGATGGGAAAGGAATCTCTCATCTTCAAAAGCCAATTTTTAAAATGAAGTTGTGTCTTTTTAAATCCTTTTCCTTTTGTTGAATTCCTGAATCTGACCCTTGCAGGTTCTTTTCTGTCATCTGAAACATCTTCTTATGGGACTGAAACATCTTGAGACACTCTGTATTCCTTCAGCCAGCAAAGCATTCAGAAACAGGACCCAAATTATCTGTGTGAAATATCTAGGTCTTGTTAGGTACATGTATATGTGTTCATATTTTGCAGGTTGACTGGAGATCTGCAGTATCATTAAGTGTTACTGTTCTTAATCAAGGCTTGAGTGATTGGAACTTCAAATCAAAGAAGCTCTGGCTCTATTAAGATCATCACTAAAACTTTCTCTGCCTATTACATTCAGGATTGTTTTTATGTAAGCATTAAAACACATCTTCAAAGTGCTTATCAGAGATAACTTGTCAGTCAATTATGTGCAATGTTTAATTACTTTTCAATTACCATGCTACTAGGATAAATTTAAATATTCATGCTGAGAGTGTGGGTTGATATTAGCAATGAAACAAAAAGGAAAGTAAATAATTATTTACCTGTTATAATTCTGCAGGGGAAAGTATACTAGACTAAGTAGGAACAAGTTTCCATGTAGGAGAAGATAAACTAAGACACTTAAGAAATATCCTATGAAAAATTTTGGTTGACTGCTTTGGAACATATCAAAGTGACAAGACATTTGAAGTTATATTTAATAATAGAAGTAGTCTCTGTATTCACATTAGTTATATGTGTTATCTATCTATCAATGCTTTCATATGGTCATCATGCATCAGTAAAAAAATTAATTTAAAATAATGCAAAGTGGTCCTAGTGGAAACAGAGACATTGAAAAGATTATCAAGCTATTGAAAACTGTTCAAGGACTAAATTTTACGATAAAAAAAAATATAAAAGATGATTATGCAATGATGGCTGTTGTGCAAAATAGAATCTAGTGCCCAGTACAGTTACTGTTGTTATCTTCAGCTTTCACATAAAGAAAAAAATCTTACAATTCTAAGTTATTCATGTAAATTACCTTGATATTCTAACATTTCTTCTCTCCATTTGTAAGGCAAACAATTTTTCCAAATTATGTGAATTGATCTACCATTACTGAGCTGACGTCAATTTCCATTACCAAGGCAGAGTACGGAAGCATTCAGGCACTTTTGAGATTATAAAAGGGCTATACTGCCTTCCTCATTCTAATCAGGAAACAATATTCCTCTGATTAGACAGCATTTGTCCAGAGAAACCTCTTACAGTTTTACTGATCAAAGCACTTATTCCTGAATAAAAATAATACTTTGAAGAAAATAATCTTATCCATACACAAAATTCATGTTGTAGATAAATAATATGTTACATCACATAAGTTCTCCTTATACTATCCTGAAAAAAAAAAAGAGTATTTTCAGTGAAAGAAAGTTCTACACATAAAAATCATCTTTCTTATGCAATTTGACTTTCTTGAAGACCAGCAAAGAAGTTATTCCATTTTTTGTAAAGATATTATGGTACCACATAGACTAAGGATCTCCTGTATCTTTGGTAAAACCATAACAATCATTCTAAGTTGCAATATGAGTAATTCAAATTGCATGCTTCTAGGAGTTACAGTAAAATTTCAAATAAGGCTATTTGATCCTAAAAGAGGTAAAATTTAGCTGCTTGCAAGTGTGATGCTTTAAATAGACTGCAATGTGGTATGTAAACATTTAAAAAGCTTTAGTTTAGATAGCATTATTTAGCTTGCATTTGTTTCATACAGAGTGTTATATCATTAATTGCACATGCAGTAAAGGGGGTAGGCAGTAATTGTTTTGACACATATTTTAAATTGTTTTAAAACAAAAAGCTGGGATGGTGTAAATTGTATCCAAGGCTCCCATAATACGTCATTAATGCTGATAGATTTTTTTCCTTAATATTGACAGTATTTGTTAATATTTTAGGTAAGTAACAAACATCAAACAAATTGTTGCATAAAAGAAAAATTCCTAGTTTGCATTTTCTCCTATATATTCACCTACTTATCCTAAGAAAAGAACTGTTTAAATAAATGGCCCAATATATGCGATTCAACATTTTATTATGAAAAAAAATCAGCAATGCAGTGTTCAGTCAGGTGTGCTTGGGTTATTTGACTTACTGAAAAACACAGAGCAAAGCCTCTCTAGCACTGGAAAAAGCTAAGACACAACTAAAATAAATTTGTAGAGGAGAAAGGAAAAGATGGGGGGGGGGTTCTTGTTTGGTTGGTCTTGTTTCTTTTTAAACAGTGATTAGACTGGAAAATTAGCCACTTTGAAATTTTTCAACCAGTGCTAACAGATGGCTAAGTTAGTGACGAACCACTGAGGGGACTGAAGAGTTGATAAGGGAGAATGACTAAGAGAATGTATTCTCAAACTGGCAGAAAGCCTAGTAAATGCACTGACCCATTGCTTATAGTAAGTCTTTGAAATATTAAGTGGACATATACATTCAGAATGGTGGGGAAAGAAGGAGCAGGGAAGCTTGTACAGCTATTTTTTTTTTAAGAAAGTTTTAAGATAGAAAGATTTTTTTCCCCTAGTTATAATATAAGCTCACTTCAATCATCTGAAAGGTAAGAGCCTGGCATTGCTGGTTTTCATTATCAACTTTGGTGGAGCATTTAAAAAAAATTGTTATCTGTGGAAAATGCCTTCAATTTTAAGTTAAAGGTCTAAAAGTATATAAAGGAGATTAATTTTCCACTGTAGACTACATGGAGTCTTAGACCACAGGACTTTTAAATTATGAACTATATTGTTCTTTCTCTGGCAATAGATACTTCCACCATTTCTCATATTTGCTGTTTTCTACAGCCACTCTGCTAACACAAATAGCTGTGCTGAATAGAAGCACCCAAGACAAACGCCTTTATAAACGACCAATGCTCAGTGCCCTAAGCAGACAGAAGCACATTGCCTCAGACCTCAGTAATTTCAAGAATGTGTTTTAGAAAAGAAAAAGCTCATACCTACTCCAGTTCTCTAAAGTCACATCGTATTTTCCATAATGTAGTTAATAATTTGTTCCCTTTGGTTATTTGGTTGTTATAATATAATGTGTTGGATTTACATGGCTGGATCTTTGTAGTGGGTGTTCTGAAGAAATGAGAGGACACCAGAAGTTGTTCCCATGTCAGGCAGAGCCAGTTCTAGACAGCTCCAACAGAGACCTGCTGCTGGCCAAAGCTGAGCCCAGCAGTGATGTTGGTACTGTCTCTGTCATAACACATTTAAGAAAGGATAAAGAGTTTTCAGACCAGCAACTGAGATAGAGGAGGTAGAAAATGTGAAAGAAGCAATTTTGAAGACCCTGAGGGCAATGAAGAAGGAGAGGGAGGACTTGCTCCGGCTGCTGAAGTGAACATTCCTTGCAGCTTGTGGTGATGGCCATGGTGAGGCAGCTGTGCCCCTGAAACCCATGGAGATCCAAGGTGGAACATATTTTCACCTGCTCCTCCATGGAGGACCCATCCTGGAGCAGATGAATGTGCCCTGAAGCAAGTTGCAGCCTAAGAAGGACCCCAATGGATCAGACTCCTGGCAGGAGCTGCAGCCCTGTGAGGGTCACTGGAGCAGTCTGTTCCTAAAGGACTCTACCCCATGGAAAGGACCCATGCTGGAGCAATTTGTGAAGTGCAGTCCATTGAGAGAAACCATAAAGTTAATGAAGGAACATCTTCCATAGGAGGATTCCATGCTGCAACCAGGTAAGAGTATGAGGAGGAAGCAGCAACAGAGGAAGTATAATGGACTGACTCCAACTTCCATTCCCTGTCCCATTGAACTGGTAAGGGAGAGAAGGTAGAAGAGCTGGGGATAAAGTTGAGCCTAAATTAACTTAGGGGTAGGGGAAAGCTGGTTTTAGATTTGTTCTTAATTCTCATTACCCTATTCTGTTTAATTGGAAATAAATTAAATTAATAAACTAATTAAGTCTTGATTTTGACCATGATGGTAACTGTAAGTGATCTTTCTTTTCGTATCATGACCAAGATTTTTGTCATTTTCGCTCCCCTGTCCTACTGAGGAGATGGAATAATAAAGGTGTTTGGCGTCATCTCGTAGCTAGCTAAAGTCAATCCACCAAAATAGATTTCAATAACATTTATTTCAGGATATTTTAAGACCTTTTAATTAGTCTTTCAGCATTTTTTCACTTTCATAACACAGGTAAAAAAATATTTCCAGCAAGAGAATATCCTAGGAAGTTGCAGTGGGCACAACATGGCAGACTTTAGGTGGCAGAGGCAGATGCAGAGAAAACACAGAGGGAGAAATGAGGAGAAACAGAACAAGGTATGTGGTGGAAACATGGAGGAAATGCAACACAGAGTGGAGAGTCAGCCCGGGGAGGGAGACACATGGAGAGAGAGATTGCTGGGGACATGGTGGAAGGCTCTTGGAATGAGATCCTGTCTCTCAGGGACTGCCACTGTGGGGGACCCAAGTTAGGGCAGCAACACACCTGAGGGACTACAACCTATGAATAACCTGTGATGAGACACAGGGAAATGAGAAAGAGCCCAGGAACAGAAGAGGAAAATATATGTGAACTAAAGAGTGGCATGCACTGTTGTAAACCTCCAGCACTTCTGTCACTCACAGTGAAAGCAAGGGGAACTGAAACTAGCACAGCATTGCCAGCTGTCAAGGAAGGGGATTGTCCCACTCTTCTCTGCATTGGGGCACCATCACCTCAAGTTCTGCGTGCAGTTTTGGGTGCCATAAGATATAAAGCAGTTAGAGACCTTCCAAAGAAGGGCAGTGAAGGTGGTGAAGGGCCTTGAGGGGAAGCCATGTGAGGAGTCATTTGGTCAGGCTCAGGTCATTTGGTCTGTTTGGCCTGGAGAAGAGGAACCCAAGGGGAGACCTCATTGCAGTCTGCAACATCCTCACAATGGGAACTGGGGGAGCAGATACTGATCTCTTCACTCTCATGACCAGTGAAGGTCATGAAGCTGAGGGAAGGTCATGAAGCTGAGCCAAGGGAGGTTTAGGTTGGATATCAGGAAAAGGTTTTTCACCCAGAGGGTGGTTGGGCACTGGAACAGGCTTCCCAGGAACGTGGCCACAGCACAAGGCCTGAAGAAGTTGAGAAGTGTTTAGACAATCTCTCAGGCATATGGTGTGACTGTTGGGGGTGGTTCTGTGCAGGACCAGATCCTGATGGGTTCCTTCCAACTCAGCATATTCTCTGATTCTATGATAAATTAGCAATCAGAAGTTTGGCTTAGTTGGTAAAAATTAAATATTCTTAAGACTATTTTGCCTGCAACCAAAGAAAATCAATACACAGCCATTACTTTTTAGAAGAACGTGAAATATATGAATGAGTTAAAAGGATAAAACTTGAAGTAGAAGAAAATGGAAAGTGAGATAACACTAGAAGGAATGCAGATCAAGGCATCTAGTCTTTTTTCTCATTCCTTCATGGCTTCTGTGTGCTCTTAATGTTCTGTTACCGAGTGTATAGGGGATTGATCTAGACCCTTACAGCTTGAATTTGAACTTATTGATCAAAAAGTTAGTATTTCTTTTTTATAAAGATTTGCAATATATTTGCGATTTTGTATACAATAATTTCCTAGTTTCTGCAGACTCAGTCTCTAATGTGTCAATAATTCTTGTGATGTGGAAAGAGAAGAATCAAGTAGTATATTTGCAGAGATATTAAAAAAAAAAGCTCATGGTATTACAGTAAATTATGTCAAATTTTCAGCAATTATAACAAGTACTTAAACTTTTCAAGCTAATCATTCAAATTAATTTGCTTTCCTATAATTATTCATCTGCATTGTTTAGGCATCATTTAGTAATCTTTCATGACTCTGTTTTTGAGTAGTGAACCTGAAATGATTCACTGTGGTTCAAGAAATTCACTAGACTACAAAACCCACAAAAGAATAAGAAAATGTTCTCCGTTGAAAACACTTTAAGAATATGACCTTGCTTTGCTGTTAATGAATGACACCGATGCTCAGTAAAGGAAAATTGTACTTCTCCTCTTAAATGTAAAGAGCAAAGGGGGTTACCTCAGCACACAATAGTGAATGTCCTTGGAGGATGAGATGAAGGATCATATTTCTGTAATTTAATAGCCGAAATAATGCTAATAACAATTAAACACCTGCTCACAGTAGAAATCAGGCAATTTATAACACAGCAATTTTCTGTGCCTACTTCCTTCTACTCCCTGACAGAGAACTGGGTACTTTTATTTTTGGATTTTAAGGCCAACATCTGGTGTGGATGTTAGAAATTTAGCTGGCTTTTTAATGTCATCCAATTTCAATTATATTGAATAGTACAGGTAAATTAAACAATATATCTGAAGCAATGCAAAGGATACTTTATCACATATGTAAACCTAGGAATGCAATGTTTCCTAGGACATCCCAGATATGAAGATATTTTCTTCCAGTTCTACAATCCTCAAGCACATTTTCCTATTTGAAGTAGGGGGCTCAAGAATGTGTTTGAAAAGGTTACTTTTGATTGAAACACAGAAACAGTCTATAATTTCCCTTTGCTCTTCATGGTTTCTTTAGAGACCACTTAGCTCTAAATTTACTCCAGTGAATCTTCACATATGATATCACCGTGGATGACTCTTCACACAATTCATGTGTGAAATGCTTTTCCAGTTCTGTATCAGCCTGTCTATCAATGGCGCTAATACAACTGCATCTATTGCCTCTATGATTAATCATTCTAATTTTTAAAATGTTGTCATTGGTGCAAATTTAAATGTGTCCAACTGCAGTTTCCAACTTTCTGCTTGGGTTGTGTTTTCCTTTGTTAGTGTATATTTCTCCTTATGCACACTATTTGAAATGACTCAAAACTTTTTTGAACTTAACTGACTTTCCTCGAAATCCCTTATAAAAACAGCAACAAAAGTGCTTGAATGGAAGAGAGAAAACCTTCTTAATAGTTCTTCAGCGTATATACACCATTATGTCTATACTCATGTAAGTGCAGACAGAAAAAATGTTGCCAGCCTCAGAAACATCTGCTTCTAGAGCAAAGAAAAAAGAAAAAATAATAGCTTGTAGGAACAATCAGAATCAGAAATTAAGAACATGCTGAACTTCTTTGTAGTTAACAAAGCTGAAGATGAAAAGACAATTTAGATCATCCACCTTTACTGTTCTCAGACATGGAGACAATGCCCCTAACCTGGCTTTGAAGAAAGTGAAATGTGAGTACTAAAGACTTTGGAAACAACAGATTGTCTTCTTTATTAATATCTTCAGTTATAAAACTGGTCCCAGAGAAAACAGGGTAATTTGACTGCATTAATCTATATTTTCTGTAATGCTCTGTTTAATTGAGCATTTTGATTTTAGAGGGATATGCGTCATTTAAAACAGGCAGAGCATTCTTCTTTTTACTGTTTAATTACTTGGAGTAAAGATTATCCAATTAGATAAAAATAAACTCTTCTAAATACTAGAAATTATTTGTTTTACTGATAATAAAATGCACATGCATGCACTCCTCCCCCCACACACACACTCAACGGAACACCAGTGCTACATGAAGAAAGAAAACCATTGTCTGACATATGAGGAAAAGATTATAGAATTGTTGAGGTTGGAGGTGGTCTCTGGATGTTGTCTGATTCAACCCCCTCTTCTAAAGCACAGCCCCTAGAGCAATCTGCCCAGGATTATGTCCAAACAACTTTGAATATTTCCATGAATGGAGACTCCACAATCTCTCTTTATTATATACACATGATCATTACTTTAAAAAAAAAAAACTATTCTGAAGTATATGCTTTCAATTGGGTGAAGATGAAAAAGAGAAAGAGGAAATTAGAAAATGCGAATCATGCAAAATTAAGAAGTTCAATGTAATAGTAAGGAAAATAAAGATTCAATTTGTTCTGTTTGGGCTTTATCTTTTGTTAATAGCCATTCTGAAAATGATATTTGTCTTTCCTAATGTCCAGATTATGAAAGCTATCTAAGGGTAAAAATAAATGGATACATATATATAAGCATTTTAAGAGAAATAAAAATAAACCGAACATGTCCCTCTAGTTAAGCTTCTAGTTTCACTTCAATGTTTTATAAGTAGCGCAAAACTCTTTAAACACCTGTGTAAGTCATATTTCTATCTGCTTTGTACTGTGGGAAGAAACTGAACAGACAGGGTTATATGGACCTAATCCTTTCACAGGTTGTAATTCTACAAAGAACATATAAAGCAAAATACATTACATTAAATCAGAGAAATTTATTCATATATGTGCATTAGGAATCTGAAAAAGATTAGATAAAAATTCTTCATAGCTTCATTTTAAAATAAAAATGGAGCTGTGTCACCCAATGAAATGACAGGAAATATATGCAGTATAATTTATATAGCAATACATTTACCTTAGGGTATATATCAATATGTCCAATTCATCCTGTCCCTTTTTCAGAAGCAATATAGGAGATGAATTTTCATTTCACATATGAGTGTTATTCTCATATAAAACCATATATACAAATCTAATGTTTTCTTGATTTTCATATAGATTACTATATTTTGATTGGCTTCCATGATCAGAATTTTGAATTGTTTGCTGAAAAAAGGTCTGCAGAGAGTAGAGAAAAAATAGAGACCAAAACAAAAAGCAGTAGAGTTTTTTAAAATCATTAATTCCATACCTTCTGTCATATAAATCTTCACAAATTATTGAGAATTTTCCTCAGAGATCTTTATATTTACACTGTATTTTTTCTTTTTAGAGTGTCATTTTTCTGAGTTCATAAATAATTTAAGACAGAAGTATATGATAGTTGTTTTGGGAATAACTACTTAATTATTTGTTCTGTTATAGTATCAAATGTGTTAATTGATATCAGATTTCCAATGCACAGAAACTATTCAGAATCATTATTAATTCTTTGAAAGAGTACCAAGTCTCTCTTAATTTGAAAGGAGACAGAAGAATGGAAGATAAATGGAAAAATAGAATATTGTCTGGGGTTTGCATTTAAACATTTAATAAATTTAATCACTGAAGCAGTCACTCTAGAGGTAAGAAACCCATATTTAATACTTGTCCCTGACTCAGGAGATTCCATTCCGCATTTCCTGTCACCCTGAAATGTATCATCTACACAGATGGACTTTTGGAAAGAAACTACCAACAACCAGTGCAGAAAGAGAAATATGTTGTACTTTGGGTTTGATCAAAGCCATTTGGGATTACAGGGATTTTTTTTCCTTTTTCCAGCAGTTTATATATTTTATTTTTTTAATGGGTAAAACTCTATTCTGTTAAAGACCAGTTTAATCAACAGCATTATAGTTGTTTCCCTCCCTGACAATCATGTTTGAAGGAAAAAGTGGTTATGATAATTCTGCAAGGAAACTGATCACATGAATGCATTTTGGGAACTTCGTAGGGGATCAGGTCATTCAGGAGTAAAGAGATACCTCCCAAGACTTATAAATCTTAAATAAGACAATGATATTGAGATACTGAAATTAAGGTATTTAGAGTGGTCCAAGTCTCAAAACCAGGGAATTTTAAATCTAACCACAGAGAATCAGCAAATCTAGGTGCTTTGTGAAAGCAGCAGCTAAGCAAACAATAGCAGACAGGCATTACTGCAAGCATATAATTCTGTGTCTAGAAAGTTCTTTTTGAGTTCATTTAGTTGAAAGCCACTCTGACTATTGCTCCAAAATTAGAAATTAAATCTGATGAAGAGTTGAGAAGAGATGAAATGTTCATGCCCCTTTATAGTGTTTAATTCTAGAGCATGTTTGTCCTCAAGAGACAACAGTAAGTCATAAAATGGAAATGGAAGAAATGAGGGAAAAACTGAGGACAATAGTTAGAGAAAGAGCAGGAAGAGGAGAGCCATTGTGGTTTTTAATATGACTCAATTTTCAGAGCTTAGATAACTATTTATACAACAACTCCTCAGGTAACTACACGTGCAAAGAATCCTGCACAGCATAAATAGAAGAGAATCCTTATTTAAAAAAAAAAAAAAACCAAAACCCAAAAACAACCAAACAAAAAAGAAAACAAAGAAACAAAACAAACAAAAACCAACCAAACAAAGCACAAAACAAAACAAAACAACAAAAAAATGCAAAACCAAAACCAAGCAAAACCAAAACCAAAATCCAAACAAACAAACAAAAACCAAACAAAACAATCATACAAAAAAAACCCTCCTCCTCCCCCCCCAAAAATAAAAAACTGTTTTAGGTATAAACTACATCCCAGTATGTTCTTCTAGTAAGATAAGTAAGAAGACAACTCATTTATTTGTTTTTTCAGCCATATGGGTATTGGTCTATATGATCCTTGTGAGTCCCTTACAACCCAACATATTCTGTGATATTTTAAGAGNACCAAAATCCAAACAAACAAACAAAAACCAAACAAAACAATCATACAAAAAAAACCCTCCTCCTCCCCCCCCAAAAATAAAAAACTGTTTTAGGTATAAACTACATCCCAGTATGTTCTTCTAGTAAGATAAGTAAGAAGACAACTCATTTATTTGTTTTTTCAGCCATATGGGTATTGGTCTATATGATCCTTGTGAGTCCCTTACAACCCAACATATTCTGTGATATTTTAAGAGAAAAAAAAATTGTCTGGGTTATATTTGCTTCATACTGTAAGTTAAGAAGTTTTGTAATGTGCAGCCAGCAGATCAAATATGGCCTATAGACTTTTCCATTCATCTGACTTCTTATTTTGTAGGAAAATGAGTAGAATTTTTCAAGAAAGCACCAACTGATTTTCTTTTATATGCCAGGAGCCCAAATTAGAAAACTAGATTATTATATACTGTATATGGAAATAAAAGTTGTTGAGGCCTATGAGACAGTGATAGTCTTGCTTACTCCTGCACTAATTGCTGCTGTATAATGAGAGGTAGCACAAGCTTGGTTCCTAAATCTGCTTCCTCTCTCTGCAGTTTATAAGGTTGGGTCTTGCTGACATAAAAATACATCTGTGTTGTGAGCAAGATGAAGAAAAACATCTCTACAGCTGTTATAGGCTTTCTTCACTAAAGGATAGGTTTTTTGATTTAATCCCAGTAGGAAGGCAAACATCACACAGATCCTTGTCCACTCCTCTGCAGTGCAATGCAGGGGAGATTAGAAGAATAAAAGTGAGAAAAAACATGGGTTGAGTAATGACAGTTTGACAGGCAAAGAAAAATCTGTGAACACAAGCAAAGCAAAAAGGAATTCATCCATCCCTTCATCCAACAGGCAGGTGTTAAGCCATCCCTAGAAAAGAAGGGATCCATCACATGTAACAGTTACTTGGGATGACAAATGCCATCCCTTCAAATGTCATCCTTTTCTTCTTTGCTCCTCCAGCTTTTTTTGCTGAGTCTGATGCCATATGGTCCAGGATAACCTTTTGTCCAGTTGGAGTCAGCAGATCCAGCTGTGTTCACTCCCAACTTCCTTTGTACCCCCAGCCAACTTGTTGGTGAAGCAGCATGACAAACAGAAAAGGCCTTGATGTTTCGTTATTGCTGTTCAGCAATAATTAAAACATCCCTGTGTTATCAACACTGTTTTGATCAACAATACAAAACAGCACCACATGAGCTACTATGAAGAAAATTAAATCCAACCCAGTCAAACGCAGCACAACAGACCATAGGACCTGAGCTTTGCTGAAAAAGAATGTCAAGTTGCTAAAAGTATTCAGGACATCCAAGACACCTTGTCTTTTCTCTACTTGTCTGTGATAGACTTTTTATTCTAAGGGAGAAATAGTAATTTTTTAGGCAATTGTGCAATACTTAGCAGAATAGATTAAGAATCTGAGTGGAAATGTATATTTTACAGAACACTGTTTTGAAGATTTTTTTTAAGGTATCCACTACAAACATTATGAAAAATAACTCTTGTATGAACTGTAACATTTCTCAAATAGAGATGTAAATGTGCAAGAGATTACCATGGATATTTTCTATGCTGATTTTCCACAACTAATCCTGGCTCCTGTTCTTAGCTTTCTGTGTCTGTATTATAGCAGGAACCAAGAACACAGATACCTCCCTATTCATCCTCTTCACTGGAGAGGAATCCTGGCTATCCAAAAGACAGACCAGACCAAGAAGATCAGATTACCTGAGTGTGGACTTTCACATGACTTAAAACTACAACAAGAGAGACTTCAGATTCAGTTTACATGAGAGATGATTTAACCTAACAGTTGAAACTGAATACTAGTTCTGCAGGTGTGAAATAATTTGGACAGAGGTCAAGGGAGAATTCTTCTGGTGGTCTGAACAATTCATATGGTCAGTTATGGCTGATGCTGTAATGAAAAAACAAATCAAAGTCACATATGGTCAACAATATGTAAAGTGAAAGGCAGATTGCTGTCCATTTTAGCCTTCACAGTGTCCGCTTTGTGAATGTTAGCATCTAAATTGCACTCTTTGACAGGTGCTATTAGTGGCATGAGCCTAAAACTGGAAAGTTGTAATTCCTCTACAATGTTCTTACTTCAATTACAAAAAAAAAGAAAGAGGAGAAGA
>VZRX01023345.1:7422-50040 GCA_013398075.1 Notiomystis cincta | reverse complement strand
TCCCTGTGTGTCCCTGGGTGTCCTGTGTGTCTCTGTCTGTCCCCTGTGTGTCCCTGGGTGTCCCTGGGTGTGCCTGGGTGTCCCTGTCTGTCCCTGTGTCCCCCTGTCTGTCCCTGGGTGCAGGGAGGGCTCTGAGCAGTTCCAGACTCTGCTCCCAGGCCCAGCAATGGCCCCAGAGCCACGGGCAGGGGCTGATCCCAGGGAGCTCCAGCTGGACATGAGAAGAACTTCTCTCCTGAGAGCACTGAACAGATTGTCCAGAGAGGCTGTGGGGTCTCCTCCCTGGGGATATTCCAGAGCCAGCTGGACACAGTCCAGTGCCCTGTGCTCTGGATGGCCCTGCCTGAGCAGGGAGCTGGGACCAGGTGTCCCACTGTGGTCCCTCCCAGCCTGACCCATCCTGGGATTCTGTGAGTTGAGTTTAAAATTTTGTAGGAATTTAAAAAGTCTGATATATAATGAAAAGTAATGAGAATAGTGTCCTCCTTTATATTTTGAATTAATGAGGTTCCAGTCATTTCAACCAAGTCCTCTTACTTTGAGCACACCAGAGTTTCCTTCTAAATGTAATATATATTCTCTTTTCTTGCATAACACAATACCTGTGTAGCTGAAACCATAACATTGAATGTCTCACAAAACCAATTTATTTATTCTATTTTATGGCAAACTGGAAACACAATTTGCTTACTGCAAAGAAAGAGAATGGCACAGATGAGGTGTCATCTTGAAGTTACTAAAAAAACTAAAGCTGAGGAAGGATTTGAAACTAAATTCTGTGGTTTCTCCTCCAGTGTAACACACACTCAGAAGGAAAATTACCTGTGGTAGGGCTGGCTCTCAAAAGGTCCCTGAGGAGGAGATGAGTGTGAAGTGTAGGTGATGTTCTGGTAGTAAGAGCTCCCTGCAAGCTTCTGGCCTTGCTTAGGATGAGGGACCCTGGACTGGGCTGCACCTTTCCCCATGGGCACTGGAGAGCCCAGAGCCCTGCAGTCCCCACAGTTTGTTTGTGGCTGCAGTGAGTTCCATCCACGAGAGGCTCCCCTTCATCTTGCTGTGGTTGCAGTCACCTCCTGTTAACAGGGTGAGCTGATGTTCTTCTTGGCTGAAAAACTTGGGCACCACTGAGCTGAAGGGTCACAGGAAAGTGGAGCTGTTTGCTTGGAGCAGTCACTACCATTATTGCAATATTCCCTGTTAATCAGCACAATTCAGTGAATTGCCTCACTGGCATCCAGACCTGTCACTTCCTGTAGACAGCCAGGCTCACTGGTGTAATCTGTGGGATGGATCATTTATGGGTTATGATCCCAGGAGGATTTTATAAATAGCTCCAGCCTCACTGGGAGGTGGTATCTGTGACTGGCATTAGTGCTGTGATTCAGAGTTATGTATTAGAGTGGAGGTTCTGCACTGAAATAAATGCTCCTGAAAGGTCAAATGGAATGTACTCAGTCAGGTCTGGCCCTGCTCCCAGATTTTATGAATGAAAACATAATATTGGGCTTGTAAAACCATATCCTTTCTCTTTTAGTGGAAAGTAGCCCTTTTAGCAGGCTTCCTTTAGAATTTGGAACTGCTTGAGTAACCTGGTGTGAAAAATGAGACACTTTGCTGTTCTGTTTCCCTGGGTACAAAGTTGTCTTTTGTGTGGTCCTTCTTTCAGATGGTCACTCCCTTTGTGTTCCCAATCTTGGCATGAGTAAACATCTGGGTATCCATGGCAGATGCTGAAACTCTTTCCATCCCAAACCTTGGTGGATGTCTCCTTGGCACCCAAGTCTTAGGTTTCCTTAGAGAACAAAGAACAACAACAAGAACAGCAACAAAAACCAGACTAAAACGAACTCAACAAAGTGAAAAAAACCAAAAAACTCACATCAAAACTAACTCCCCAAAAAACCCCAAATNTGGTCACTCCCTTTGTGTTCCCAATCTTGGCATGAGTAAACATCTGGGTATCCATGGCAGATGCTGAAACTCTTTCCATCCCAAACCTTGGTGGATGTCTCCTTGGCACCCAAGTCTTAGGTTTCCTTAGAGAACAAAGAACAACAACAAGAACAGCAACAAAAACCAGACTAAAACGAACTCAACAAAGTGAAAAAAACCAAAAAACTCACATCAAAACTAACTCCCCAAAAAACCCCAAATCAACAACAAAACCAAAAAAACCAACCTTCCCCCCACCAAAAAAAAAAAGAAAAACTCCACCCAACCATACAAACCCAAAACTCACCAAACCCAGCAAAAATGTTAATGGGAAAAATTAATGCATTTTTCCTCGGTACAAGAAAATGCCTTGGAAGTTTCTGTGGGAGTTAAACAATATGAAGCAAAGCTGAAGTGCTTTATAATACCAGAACCCTAAGTGAAACATATATATTTTCCTTGATTTTTTTCTGCTTACTATTTTATGAAATTTAGCTTTCTTGGTTTTTTTTTCCTCCACAAACACCTTTCATGAAAAATCTCGAAGATCATAATGTGTCTGTCAATGGGAACTTTGCTTTTGTTTAGCTTTTGGAGAGTTGCTGGTCTGTTTTAACTACTTTTCCCTTCCCATTGTACCTTCCAAAGTCAATATTCATTTGAGGATTTGGCTCTGTATTTTTCTTCTAATCTAGTTTTGAGCATTTTATCATGTAGAAACTACCTTAATTACCTGTGGAGTTTTTACCCAGGTTAAAAGAAAAGTAGCTGCTTAAAAAATCCAAGTGTGGCACCAACATGAAGGCAAATGTGTTTTGTGCCCAGAGGATTTCACTGTCTGGTGGTGGAGTCATTAATCAAATATAGTTCCTTATTTTCCTGATAAAGGAGGCAAGAATAGGAGTTCAGCAAATGGAGATTTCAGTGATTTGAGTGGGAGAATGCTCTGCCTTTTGTTTTGTTTCAGTGAAATTGGAAGTGCCATTCAGCCTTATCTGGAAGTTCCATCCAGCACTCTCAGGTTCATGAGTTTTAGTGGTGCACTGAGCAGGAATAATGCTAAATTTGAAACAGAATGATTGTGTCCTTCAGTTGCTGTATGTGAGCCTGGTTCAAGTTGTGCGGCGTTTCAGCTGAAGCTAAGGAGACCTTGGTGACGCAAATGACAATTTAAATGCTTGGTTAAATATCAGGAAACACAGATCTCTTCAAAGAACTAATAAAATCTTCCAAAACATAAATGCTGTTTTCTGGAGGAGGCTGTGCAGACCAGAAGATATGCAAATATTGGATTTAAAGGTAATTTGTGTAAGCTAACACTGCTAATAATTGGAATTTACGTATGTGCTGGCATATGGGAAAATCTAATTAACCACTCATGCCTAATGTTGCATAATAGGAAATGGTAACTTGCAGGCAAATGCATGAAAAACTCATCAGGTTCTTGTAAGCAGGAGCCATGGTTCAGATTTTTGGGATTGAGGCTGGATGCTGCAGTGTGCAGTGGGATCAGCAGTGTGCAGTGTTGGGCTGTCTGTGAGCTACATTAAAAACCCCTGGGATAAATCCCATTCCAGCCTGGACTGGGTGGGTTGAAAACTCTGTGAGACTCCTGCAAGGTGAGGTTGGGAATGAGTAGGCACTGGAAAGCTGGGAGTGGGCAGTGGGAAAGGCAGGTGATGCCTGGAGCATCCCAAAACTTCGAACTGAAATAGACTTTGAAACAGAATTGGAATGACTTTGAAATTTCCTCGTCTGGCAGTCATAGGGAATTCTTGATTTTGAATGCAAAGTATGGAATTATGCATGAAAATATGTGTGGATATATATAATTTCAAACCAGTTATGTGCAGGTTTTTATTTAAACACTTCAGGAATTGTCACTTTTGAGAAGGAGGTAGAGGGTGTGTAACTGCTGATAAACAAGTTAGGGTCCCTCTGGTTTAACAATGAAAAGCACAAAGGTGTGGAATTGTCTCCTATGTTAAAAAGTTGGTTTGTATGGTTTTGTATTCCTAATAAAATTTATTTATATATTATCTTCTTCTGTGATGGATGTGGAAATGGAGAGTAACTTGTCAAACAGAGCTTTTTAATTTCAGGAAGAACTATAAATGCTTTTCTATTTCTTTTACCTACAAGGAATAACTTGAATTTCCTACTTCACTTAAAAGTACACATACTTTTTTATTTGTTTGTTTTGCATTTGGAAAGAGTAAGAATAAAGCAAAAAACTGAATAATTCCTAAACCAACAACAATTTTTCAGCCATATAAATATATTTAAATTATCTCCCAAGAAGGCAAATTAAATATTTAGTATATAACTGTGGATTTCCATACATTTCCAGCTTTAATTTTAAGCTGCAGTTTACAACAACAGTACAAAATTATACTGTTGAGACAGTGTAATTTATGAGATGTGTTTGGAGTTTTGCAGCAGATAAGGACAGGATATGAAAAGGAAAAATCACAGCCCCAGAGCAGTGAAGTGACAAAGGAGACAATTTATGTGATTCAGACAGGATGGTGCAAAAGATTGTTTCAGGGAGCAAGGTCAACTGTGTACAAAGCTTCTCCTGAAAATGTTACATTTAAATTAGTTAAGTTTATTTTAATGGAACTCCAAGTGACCAGGTCCACACTGGGGATGGCTTTTATCTGCCCAGGATAACTGAGCCACTTTTCATTCCTCTTGCTCTCTGGCTGATGCAATGAAACATTATTTTGAAGCATTCTGAGAGATTGGAGCAGTGGATGATGGATAGATAACTCTGAATAAGAGTAAGAAACAGCAGTGGTGATTAGAACACTGATTGTATCAAGAACATTTAAGAAATTATCATTTTCCCCTCCTCTTATGCACTTGTCTCACTGATGGCAGGATCAAAATTAACTCCACAAAAGAATCTCTTCTGCTTTCATGCCTCCTTCTCAGGCATGAACACTGTGTTTTGAGAGGAAATACAGGGCATCCAAAATATTGATGGGCAGAGATCAGATTGTGGCTCCCAATCTGAAGAGAAGTGTACAGGAAAGGCAGGAGGGGACACAAGTGAAGATGAGTGCTGAAGGGCTGCTCCCATTCTCAGGGGCTGCCTTTGTCCTGAGATGGGTGCAAAAGAGAGGAAAGCCCAAGAAATGGCATAAATGATGCCAAAAAGTACTATCAACGTGTCTGATAATGTAGAATATTTACAATAATGGCATTATTTGGTCTAATTGAACGTAGGCTTTGAGTGTGAGTTTCAGTGGCAATAGAAATAAAACGTTAAGCCCTTTATAAATTGTGCTTTTTTATTATTAGTTTTGTAGGAAAAATAACAAGCTGAGTTGTCTTGGTTTAAAATAATGCACTCACAGGTATTGCTGTGATATTCCTGGCAAAACCCTCTGACCCATAAATTGGATTTCCTATATTGTAATTTTTAGCAAATGCTGCCCCAAATTACCCTGTTTAGTTGGAGATTTCAGACCTGTGGTTGTGTAAACAAATTTTGCCACGTAGAGGTAGGCAAGATAACAGAGGATTTCTGGGATTGGCATTTTGGCTGATTCAGTAATAACCTGTATAACATGGCTTGGATTTGGCATCTGTTAATAGGTTAGATTCATTTATGGATTTGATTAAATGTGCTCATTGTTGTGAAACATTTTGCTGCAAGACTTGCACAGTTTTATCTGAAGTTATTATTTTAATTTACTTTGCTTGCTTGCAATAAACTAGTGGAATCATGTAGAATTAGTTTTTCCTTCCAAGATTTTATCAGTTATTACCAATCCTTGCTCAAAAGTTTCCTTATGAGGCCAGCCCTGTGGTGATGTTCCCAAATTTGTATCTAACAAGGAATTTCAAAGTAATGGAAGTTCAGTACCTGAGGTTTCATAATATGACCTCATACATAATTCATTTTTCCCCCACTGTGAGAGTTTAGGAATGTTTTTTTGTGATGGTAGAAATAGAACAGTAGTAGTTTATTGATAATATTTTTGATTATAGTGCATTTTATATGTTTGGAATTAAATTAAAGTTTCAAAAGGCGAATATTTTCTTATTAATATCTGGTTTCAGTTGAATTTGTTCCGATTGTATTAAAAAATTAATTGCTGGTAGGAATGTTTGATTTCCTTTCTGTGATCTGAGGAAGTAATTAAGTGCTGTTAAATAGAATCCTATTTCTTGAAATGAGTTCACTTTCTTTTGAATTTCCTCATTAGCTGCTATCTTACAATTAAGTAATTGTGCAAGATCATCATGGATTAAAAGTAGTGTAGATGATTTAAATGTGTATTGCTGCTTTTGGGAATGTGTGAACCATTGAGGGGCTAGGGAAGGGAAGAGGTGCAGAAAAACTTGGGAATATTTGATTTAATATGACTTTTTTTTTTCCTGTGAAACTAAAATGACAGTAAGGAGCTGATCAGCCTGAAAGGGACTAACAGGTGGTTTTTATATTTCCTTGCTGCCAAGAGGCACAAGGGAGGAGAAGGGGACAGTGGGAAATGGCCTCAAGTTCCACCAGGGGAGGTTCAGGGTGGATATTAGGAAAAAATTCTGTGGTCAAGCATTGGAAGGGGCTGCCCAGGGCAGTGGCAGGGTCACCATCCCTGGGAGCGTTCAAAAAAATCAATATATGTGGCACTTAATGTGGTTTAGTGGGAATGGTGATACTCAGAGGTTGGACTTGATGATCTTGGAGCTCTTTTCCAGCCTTATTGGTTCTTTGCTTGAAGACAAAAAAATCCTCTNGCAGAGATCAGATTGTGGCTCCCAATCTGAAGAGAAGTGTACAGGAAAGGCAGGAGGGGACACAAGTGAAGATGAGTGCTGAAGGGCTGCTCCCATTCTCAGGGGCTGCCTTTGTCCTGAGATGGGTGCAAAAGAGAGGAAAGCCCAAGAAATGGCATAAATGATGCCAAAAAGTACTATCAACGTGTCTGATAATGTAGAATATTTACAATAATGGCATTATTTGGTCTAATTGAACGTAGGCTTTGAGTGTGAGTTTCAGTGGCAATAGAAATAAAACGTTAAGCCCTTTATAAATTGTGCTTTTTTATTATTAGTTTTGTAGGAAAAATAACAAGCTGAGTTGTCTTGGTTTAAAATAATGCACTCACAGGTATTGCTGTGATATTCCTGGCAAAACCCTCTGACCCATAAATTGGATTTCCTATATTGTAATTTTTAGCAAATGCTGCCCCAAATTACCCTGTTTAGTTGGAGATTTCAGACCTGTGGTTGTGTAAACAAATTTTGCCACGTAGAGGTAGGCAAGATAACAGAGGATTTCTGGGATTGGCATTTTGGCTGATTCAGTAATAACCTGTATAACATGGCTTGGATTTGGCATCTGTTAATAGGTTAGATTCATTTATGGATTTGATTAAATGTGCTCATTGTTGTGAAACATTTTGCTGCAAGACTTGCACAGTTTTATCTGAAGTTATTATTTTAATTTACTTTGCTTGCTTGCAATAAACTAGTGGAATCATGTAGAATTAGTTTTTCCTTCCAAGATTTTATCAGTTATTACCAATCCTTGCTCAAAAGTTTCCTTATGAGGCCAGCCCTGTGGTGATGTTCCCAAATTTGTATCTAACAAGGAATTTCAAAGTAATGGAAGTTCAGTACCTGAGGTTTCATAATATGACCTCATACATAATTCATTTTTCCCCCACTGTGAGAGTTTAGGAATGTTTTTTTGTGATGGTAGAAATAGAACAGTAGTAGTTTATTGATAATATTTTTGATTATAGTGCATTTTATATGTTTGGAATTAAATTAAAGTTTCAAAAGGCGAATATTTTCTTATTAATATCTGGTTTCAGTTGAATTTGTTCCGATTGTATTAAAAAATTAATTGCTGGTAGGAATGTTTGATTTCCTTTCTGTGATCTGAGGAAGTAATTAAGTGCTGTTAAATAGAATCCTATTTCTTGAAATGAGTTCACTTTCTTTTGAATTTCCTCATTAGCTGCTATCTTACAATTAAGTAATTGTGCAAGATCATCATGGATTAAAAGTAGTGTAGATGATTTAAATGTGTATTGCTGCTTTTGGGAATGTGTGAACCATTGAGGGGCTAGGGAAGGGAAGAGGTGCAGAAAAACTTGGGAATATTTGATTTAATATGACTTTTTTTTTTCCTGTGAAACTAAAATGACAGTAAGGAGCTGATCAGCCTGAAAGGGACTAACAGGTGGTTTTTATATTTCCTTGCTGCCAAGAGGCACAAGGGAGGAGAAGGGGACAGTGGGAAATGGCCTCAAGTTCCACCAGGGGAGGTTCAGGGTGGATATTAGGAAAAAATTCTGTGGTCAAGCATTGGAAGGGGCTGCCCAGGGCAGTGGCAGGGTCACCATCCCTGGGAGCGTTCAAAAAAATCAATATATGTGGCACTTAATGTGGTTTAGTGGGAATGGTGATACTCAGAGGTTGGACTTGATGATCTTGGAGCTCTTTTCCAGCCTTATTGGTTCTTTGCTTGAAGACAAAAAAATCCTCTTTTTTCCTGATAAGTAGATCAGTGTAATGTGTATAATCTGCTTCCTCTGATGTGTTTTCCATCCCTTTGGGCACTGATAGCCCGAAGTGGGGAGTTGGCTGGACCTCCCTCTTGTCAGGGTGTGAGGACATTAACAACAGAACAGCTGTGCCCCTGCCCTGGAGAGCCCAGAGAGGAAAATGTCACCGCCAGTCCAACCCCTGAGGCTTTTACTGCCCTTCTCAGCAGTGATTCCTCACTCGCAGGAGCATCCTGGCTCTGTGAGGTGAAGGAGCTCTCAGGAGTGCCTCTGAAGGGCTCCTCTGAGTGCCTCTTTGAGGAGATCAAGCTGCTGATGCTCAAAAGGCAAATTGGAGCTCTCACCTCTGTGTTTGCCCCCAGATCTGCTGGGTTGGTGGATTCCTGATGCTCCCATCTGGGTGAAGCTCCTCCTGCTGTAACAGCCTGCCCCACCACCCCCTGCTTGCTTTATCACACAGCAGGAGGAAAAGGAGTAGATTTATCTCACTCCTAAGAGCTGGCCCCATCTCTCCTACCCTGGAGGTTTCCTTATCTGCTGGAGATTGTCTCCAAGCGATTTGTCTTGCTCTTTATCCCAGAGCAGGCACTAGGCTGGGGTGTCAACAGTTCCACACTCCATTTAATGAGGGGATGAAGTGCTTGATGCCTCTGAGTAAAAGTGTGGGAAAGCAGTCCCTGATGGGTTTCCTGGCCTGCCCTCCCAGCCTCAGGCAGCCTGCAGCTCAGCAGGCTGTTTGGGGTTTTTTTGGTCTGTTTTGTAGGTTTTTCCCTTTCTGTTCCTCTCATGAGTTATTTTATGAGCTGATGTAAACTTCCCACATCTGTAGTACACGATGACAGGGAGTTCCCAGACCTTTCTGGATAATGTCAGAAGGGTTTTGTTAAATTTTTTTTGGGAAAGCAAAAAGCAAAAAGTTGTTAAATTTTATCCATGACACTTCAGGTTATTATTATTAGGAGAAGGTTTTAATTAGGAAAAGGTTTTTCCCCCCAGAGGGTGCTGGCACTACCCAGGCTGCCCAGGGAATGGGCACAGCCCTGAGGCTGCCAGAGCTCCAGGAGGGTTTGGTTCCCAGGGATGCACAGGGTGGGATTCTTGGGATTCACCTGTGCTGGACCAGCAGCTGGACTTTGATGTCCTTGTGGGTGCCTTCCAGCTCAGGATATTCTGCATTTCTATGATTTTAGGTTTTCTTTTGTTCTGCACTATGAAGACTTTTTAATCTCTGTAGTTCTTCCTTGAAGTCCTTGACTGCCCTTGTTGCCACTGTACTCCTCTGTTCTGTAATATTCTTTGTAGGGAAGTGATGGCTAAATTATATTAATGATATGGATTTATAATGGCATAATGGTGTTTTCTGGTTTGTTCTCGTTCCCTTTTAGAATAATTCCTTACTTTATTTTTGTTGCTGCTCTGTGTTCAGCTGGCATTTACAGAAAGCTATTATAATTCACAGATTGCATTCCTGGGTTTTAATAACCAATTCAGAGTCCATTGTTATGTATGCAGGCAGGATCCTGGTCCTTCCTGGTTTTTATCACTTTGCATCTATCAAAGTTGAATTTAATCTGTCTTTTCCAATGCCACTGCAAGAGCTTCAAAGCAATCCTGTTCTCTGGTTCTTGTTTGTTTGGAAGGCAAGAAGGGAGGAACAGGTAAATAATCAAATTCTGGGGGCTGCCATTTTGCATTTCAGTAATATTCAGTCCTGAGATCAGTGAATTTATTGGCACTAACTAGGTTTCCTGTAAACATAAGAGGAGAGGGAAAGGAGGTGAAAGTAAAGGAAAATAATAAGTGTTGGACTATCTGTAGTTTGAATTCTTTGTGTGTGGTGGATCAGGGAGGCAGCTGGAGATACAGAAGTGAGAATGGAACCTGCAGCATTCCCAGAAACCTGATACCTTCTGAAGAGTAATGAATAGATCCCTGAAGAGCTGTCCTGCCCACGTGTTGTAACAGGGCTGGAAATGGACTTTTGGAGGCTGCCAAAGACATGGCAAAATAGATTGCTACCCAAAAAACCTCCTCAGAGTGCTGGAGCTGAGAGCAAAGCCCAAGGAAGAGCTCAGCCCTGGAAGGATGCAGCTGAAAGGAGATGCATTTGTTCATAAATCCCTTTCATTTTGATTCCCTCTTCCTGAATTTCCTTTATTGTAATGGCCAAGCTGTGTTTGAATAAAACCTGGTTTTACTGATTCAAAGCCCTTGTGGTGTTTTTGGTTCACTGATTGAAAGAAAAGCTACGAGTAGGGCTCAAAGCAGGGGCTGACCCAGGGCCCAGTTAAAGTCACAGTGATGGATTCTCTCAGTCACCAGGTGCAGATGTAGTCTGGGCTGGACACTAATTTATTGAACTGTCTTGTCTTCACTTGTGCTCATACCATAAATAGCAGCAGCTAAATTAAAAAAAAAAACCTGGAAATTCCTAAAACAGTGACCAAAGAAGTTCTAGCTGGTAGAGGTAACACATCTTTGTGTATGACAGTTGACTGATGAAAACAAAAAAACTCCAAATTTGGTTTGCTAGTAAGTTTTTTTTTTCCTTGGGTTTTGTTTTTTTGGGTTGGTTTTTGTTTTGGTTTGTTTGTTTTTCTGGTTGATTTTTTTGTTTGGTTTTGGTTTTTTTCTTCATTGTTTTTTTTCCTCTCCCTATTTCAGATGTTGATTAGCACAAGTCTGAGGAAAGAATTGTTTCATAAAATACGATGCTGGGCCTTTGCAAAGCACAACATTATTGGAAGGGTATTTATGTTCTGAAGGTGTTGCAGGTCATGTTGGCTTGGACTGCAAACTAAAGCTAAGAGGACAACACAATTACATCTCAGATGAAAAAACCTCTCCCTTGTCCTTGGGATGATTGATTCCTTCATGGAATGGGCAGGGAAAAAACACATGTTTAGTTACAAGTACTACACAGAAATCAAAAAACACAGGCTGATGATAATAAATTAGATTTCCTGTTGGAAACTGGAGCATTAACAGAGCAGAGTAGATGAGGAACAGCCCCGTCAGCCTGCTCTCACACAGCAGAGCTGGAGCTGCAGAGATAAGAATTATTTGTGCAGAAAGAGTATGGCACAGTGGAATTAGGGAGGACAAGTAGGGAATTTAAGGAGTGGGATGTAAACATGTAGTTAAAACCAAGAGAAGAACAACAAAACAGCCACGAGGGATAAGCTCAGAGTGCTTTGTACATGGCAGAGAACAAGTGATAGGATGCCACGGATTAGTGAGGGCAGCAGAATCACCTGCTGGCTTTGGGATGCAGGGAACAAAACAAAGAGGGGCTCAGGCTTAAAGGCTGAACATGCCTTGATCAGGGACAAATGGTGATTCTGGATACGTTCCATGCCTGTGCAATGAAGAGAAAGTGTGATGACACTTGTCACTATTGAGTTTTATCTGCTTCGTTTTCGTTAATTCCGCTGCAGACACCCAGCTAAAGGCCAGGAACCTTCATGCATTGTTGTGATGGCTGGCAGCATACACTGGAGTTATTAAAGATAGGGATGTGAGCCAAATCAAATGAATTTACTGTCTTGAAAACTGGGTTTGTTCATAATAAGGTGTAAAGGAGGAAACTTGAAAATCTTGGTATGGCTGGGAAATTAACTACTGTGATGGTGAGTTTTTGTGCTACTGCTGTGAATGTGTCATGTAAATATCAGCTGGCACTAGGCTGTGATTTTTCTGTCTGGAAAGGTGTCCAAGGCCAGGCTGGATGAGGCTTGGAGCAATCTGGTCTAGGTAGGACAAAAGGAGATTCAAGGTCCCTTCCAACCCAAACCATTCGGTGACTCTGGGATTGTATCATCTCCAGCCCTGTAAGTAATCCCTTTATTTGGAGAAATAGTGCTTAAAACAAACCACCTCCAATGTGTCCAGTCTGTGATCAAACAGTTCTCTGGATTTTATGGGTGGTTTTAAACAAACAGTGGATTGTAGCAGGCAGTGCCAGTGCCTTTCCAGCTCTGTGAATTGCGTTGCCATGGAGCAGAAATCTCCCGATGCCACTGGCCTGTCTGACCCACTCCAGCACTTTCATAATTAGTGGGAACTCTTAAATCTATATGCTCCTTATCTTAATGGAAGGTAGTGCTGTAGATTGTGTGGTGTTCACTGCTGGAGTTCAAGGGGTCTGGAATTCAGTTGGATAAAAGCAGTTTAGTTCTTGCTGGAGCACGTGAATTGACTTTTCTGGAAACCTGGTTGTTATTTGGGGGCTGCAAAATGACCTTCAGTGTGTTTGCATGGCTGTACAGAACTTTTTGAAATGAAGCCAGACCTCATCCTTTGCCTTTTGTTTTATTTTTTGTTGACAGTGTCCTGCAGGAAGGAAGAGATGTGATTACTGCAATCACCTCCGTATCATGCACTGTATCTTCTAATGAAGTCAGTTCTGTTTAAAGTAATCCTTATCTGAGAGACAGAAAACTTCTGAATTTAGAATAAGCAGGGATGAAAAATCCATCTCAGGTCCCTGTTCCTCGTACATATTTTTTTCCCCTATTTAAAAATCTTTGGAAAGTTGTTTATTTCTTTGAAGAAACTGTTTAATTTCAGCATTCACTCACTTGACCTGGACTGGAGAGTCTGTTACAGTAATTGGTTATTTCTTGTTTTTATGATTTCTAAAGTTCTCTACATAAAAATCTGAAAATCTATGATACCAGCTTTAATTTTGTTACCCCCATGTAATACTTTGTTACATATTCAAGTGTCTGCTTCTCCCATTGTTTTGTAAGAGGTTAATGTTGAATTGTCAGCCTTGCTCTGAGATAATTCTGCTTCTTGTCTGGATTGTCTTCAGTACTCTGCATACTCAGGAAGAATAAGAAAAAACCCAAGATTACTCCAAGTGTATAATGCATTAAAGAGAGAAGTCAGGTGTTAGAAGCCTTCTCTCTCTCTCTCTTTACATGACATTTTTCCAAAGTCATGTGTAAGTTTTGGGAGAAACAGCTTTTTTTTTAAGTTACATTCTTTTAAGGCTTTAGATGGCATCTTTTACAGTAGAAATTGTCCATGAATCCCTTCCTTTTGAATAAAGGACTTTTCTGAGTGGGAAACATAGAGCTTTATTATCTTTAATTCAATTAATTGAGGATACAGTGGTGATGCAGTTCTTATGCCACATTGTATTTCAGTTTTTCCCAACTAACAGAACTAAGCAAATGCTGTGAACTCACAGCTGGGGAAGAGAAAACTTTCAGGATATCATCATGGATGGCAATCTGTGCACTGTGCTTTATTTAAAACATCCATCAGCATAAGAATAACATCAGGAAAGTTTTCAGTGGCAAGTGACCAAGCAGAATGAAGCAGTTCAGTTCTTACTCCTAACATTAATTCTATCACTGCAGATTTTTACTTTGTCCTTTTTTTGGATTAGTGCTAAATAATTATGGAGTGGTGCCCATGGCTCATCTCAGAATGAGGCCTGTTCTGAACAGGTTTTTCTAAAGACAGAGCAACTTCCTGTGAAATATTTCAAGAAAGAGCAGATTTAATGAACACAGGGTTAGATGATAAATTTCACTGAGATTTTTAGGAATTTCTCAGAGGCAGTTGGTGAGCAGCTGGACAAATGCAGATACAGGACAGTGTGAACTTCTGGAAGTTGGTGGGAATATTCAGAGAGGTTGATGACCTCAGATAATAATTGCTGAGGAAAATGTCAGCTGTGCTTCCACTGGACATTGTTTGAAACCAAACCTATTTAATGTGTTAATTATGGAGCTGGAAAGTGGCACAGCTCCTTCTCCATCATGTGGACTTCCCAAGGGCATGGGGAGATTCTTCTCCTCCAGTGAAATTGTACAAGCTTTGGGCTGGGTCTCTCTGTAGTTCACAGTACTGAAAGGTTCTGTTCGGTGCAGGAAAACAGTGTTGCACCTGTAGGAACAGCAGCAACAACCCCTTAATTAAAATGATGAGTAATTGGATAATTTAAAGCTTAGTGAAAGGGAAATGTGTAGAGATGCTACTACAGCACTGCCACTCTGGTGAAAGCAGCAGGGAAACAGTCTCCTGAAAAAGCCAACCAAGCTAAAAAAAGCTCAAAAGCCCCTAAAGCTTTGACTCTCTGTAGGAAAAACTGTCGATTGTTTCATTTGGAGGCAGCAGTGGTTGATCTGCCTGGAATAAAGAGTTCTCTCTCAGAGAAATGAAGAGCAGCTGCAGGGTAATACAGAGGTAAGGTTAATTGTAGTTTCCAAGGATGAGGAATTGTAAATAGGATCCTTTCAGTGAAAGGATGACCCCCTACATGCAGAAGCAGAAGCTTGCAGTCATGGTTAGGATTAAGTTCAAGAACTCTTTTTGAAGAGCTGTTGGAACTTGAGATACTAATTCTGTGTTGTAAGGGGAGCAAATGTGTTAATTTAAACCAAAGATTGTTAATACTTCTCTGCCTTTGTAAAATGTGACCTGGTATTAATAATGCCAAGTTAATGCAATGAAGAAAAATAACGAGTGAAATAGAAGAAGTGAGTAAGTGTTTGTTTGGATTTTTTTTCCTGCAAGATGTGTGATTAATGTTGCCTTAACAGAAGCAGAAAAAAAAAGTTTCAAAACATACGATTTTATTACCGAGAAGGAAGGTAATTTCTGTAAATTCAGCATATCTGCAGTAATTTATGTGTCTTTTACAGATACTCCTTTGCTCTATGTAGAAATTTGCATCATTCTCTGGGAAATATGATGGAGAGAGAAGGCAGAGTGTAGGATCTGCACCAAAGACCTGATTTAAAATGATTTGGTTTTCCTGGGCTTGCAGCATGACCTGACATGAACCAACCTCCCAGCAGCACCGAGCTCGGGGGCTTTGATCATGTCCAGAGCTGTGAGAGGACTTTTATTAGGAGGTGTTGAGGAGCTGTGTGAACACAGAGCGTTCTGGGGGAAAATCTGTGCTTGTACAGAAGAGACAGGACAGTCTCTTGCTGAGGCCTGAGCTGCCTTGTGGTACAGATTCCTTAAAATCTTCCATTTCACTGAGCATTTTGGGAAACTCCCCTACCTTGACTGTTAAACTTAGTGGAAAAAAAGCATGCTTGTATAAATAATGAAAGATAAATGATCTGAATATTGGAATTTTA
The DNA here is from genome assembly GCA_013398075.1 of Notiomystis cincta. Classification (NCBI taxonomy): domain Eukaryota; kingdom Metazoa; phylum Chordata; class Aves; order Passeriformes; family Notiomystidae; genus Notiomystis; species Notiomystis cincta. Next base: position 34,475 of record VZRX01023345.1, on the reverse strand, counting down.
TGTATGGCTGTTTAAAGCAGCTTTCAAGCACCTTGATTGCTTACTTGCATTGGAGTAAATTACTTTTCACGTGGTTCTACTCATAATATTTATTAAAGCAAACAAATGCAAACAACCCTATTTTTCATCCTTCCTAGAGATAGTGCTCCCTAAATCACCAGGCTCCTCATGGAGAACTAACCATTAGAAATTTAGGTGTTTTAAGAATTGGATATTGGATATAACATCCCCCTGGACTGAAGATCTTCTAAATAATAAACCTTACCTGGATGCTGAATGATGGGAGAGCCCAAGCAGGGATTGAAACCAGAGCTGTGGGTGTGTGAGCCCTTAAAGCAGAATTATTTTTCTAAGACATAGAGCAGATAAAAACAATTTGGACACTGCATGCAGTTGAAGTTTGCACAGAATTCTGAGAGACATTCTCACTTTCGAGTCGAAGCAGAGGCAGCAGCGGGTTGGGCTGGTGGGTGTAGGTGGAACCTCTCTGTTACTCTGACCCTTACCACTGGTGTTTGCACCTCCCCTGGGAGATTTTCAGGGCCTCTTTGATTTCTGAAGGCATCTTGCCCTCCCTTCTGAGGTCTTGGTGTAGGCTGCTGCCTCCAAGATTGAGCTGGTTAATGTGACTGAAAAATGTGAATCACTGCATCACTGCCTTTTTTTAGCTTGCCACTTTCCGTGTTGGGGCTCTCCATGGTCTCTGTCCCACTGGCTCTGTTACCACTGTAATCCTCCCCTTGTAAAGCCCTTTTCCCTCCTTCCTTGGTGGTTTCTTGGTTAGAAATCCGAGTTTGCATCATGGGCTGCTTCCATTTAAGAACTTGGTTTAGTGGAGGGCAAAGCAGAATCTCGCCCCACTGTGGAGGTGGAGGGTTAGAGGAAGGGGAGAGGGCTGTGAATCCAAAAGGAAGTTGAGAGCTTGGAAAAGCTCAAATTAAAAATTCTCTGCGTGGTTAAGCTTGGGAGTGGGGCCTAAAGGTTTAGTTTGGCTTCTTTCTTCCCTGCCTAAGTTTGAGGAAAGAAGAGAGAAGAGTCACATTCCTGAAACAAAACAAACGAGTATGTCAAGAAGTTGTTGTTTAAGTGTGTAGACAGATATTCCTTATGCTCCTCCAAACCATCCTGCTCTGTTTATTGTTTTTTTCCTTTCTCCATTTTCTTAAGCAAGGTGATGGGAAGTGCCTGTTTGAGCTGTGATTGTTTCAGCCAGATCTGCTGGAGGCTGTGCTGGGCTGTCATTGACTGATGATAAGAGCTTTTATCTGCAGAAAGGCATGTTCTCTATTCCCTTTCCCACTGCATTTTTACTCCTCATTCTAAGTCTCTGTCCTCTTAGCATTTCCCCTTTATTTCCTTTCCTTGCCATTGTTATGCACTCCTGCTTTTTGTCCTTTTGTCTCTATTTGTATTCTTGTGTGAGCAGAGACAGAGAGTGGGCAAATGGGTTGGGAATTGTGCTGGAAACCAGGCTCCCTTGAGTACCAGAGCTCTTGCAGCTACACTTTGTGCTGCTGGGGTCAGAGCAGAGGTGCAACTGCATTGCTCAACACTGCAGAGAAATGTGAGGGAACAGAATCTTGGCTATATATACCACCAGGTTGAGATATATATATATAAACCTGATATATATATATATGTATATATGTATAGATATCTGTCTCACTGCAGCCCTCTGCCAGCCAGGTGGGCCCCGGGGTGGGCTCCCTAGGGCTGTGTGTGTTGTAGGATTTGTGATGTCTGAGCTGGTGTGTGCTGGGCTCCAGCCTCCCCTGTACCTGTAGGAGCTGTTCCAGAGCCAGCTCGTGCATCTCTAAACTCTGTTATGCTCCATAGGCAGACTCAAGGGTATAACCATTCATGTGTTTGGATTTCCACCTCCCAGTGAGGCAAATGTCTGTGAAATCAGTCAGATTTTTTTCCCCTCAGTCTGTCTCAAGAGACTGTGTATCCTGCTGGAAGGAATTCTGTATTCCTCACAGAAGTCTGTCTCTCTGCAGAGAGGTGTTTGTTTTGACGTGGTTCTCAATCTTCAGATGCGAACCAAGGAACTGCAGACTGAGCTGTTCAGTTTTTAACTCATCCTAAACCAGTTTGTGTCTGGAGAGGCTGCCCTGCCCTGCACCTCTGCTGCTCTTCTCAGAGCTGTGGTTGTTACCTGTACTGCTGTGAATGTGGCTTCACAGCTGGGCACAGAGCTGAGCTCTTGTTTGCCTTCTGTAGGGTTGGTAACTGTTCAGCCAGGATCTGATCCTGGTGGAAGTCCCAGCCCTGTACCAAGGGAAAGGGGTACAGATGTGCAGGAAGAGCTGAGCTGGGAGCTCAGGTGGGTTTAAAGCATGTGTGGAAGTGCCCCATTAATGTGGACATGGGGACTGCAGTCTGGGGTGGTGACTGATGGGGGACAATCAGTTGTAAAGGATATTTTCTTCACTAGTTCATAGAAATGTCTTAAGCATTAGGTATTAAAAACTGAGTATTTAGCATTTTAAATCTACTACTTGGAAACATGGGCTAAATTATTACTATTCTGCCTTTTGACTTCTCTCACCTTACTGATTTTCTACCTTGCTGGACATCTTTCTCCCACTAATGAATATCATTTTTTACCTTCCAGTAGCAAAGAGAGTGTTGGAAGTACAGACTTGTGCTGCCAGCATTGCCAATCTACTCTTGCCAGCTGATTAATCCTACAGCTTTGCTATGAGTCAGGTAGAAAGAGTTTTTGCTTTATTCAGGATGAAATGTTTACCATCTGTCTTTCACGTCTGCATTGCAGATGTGAGCCGGACTAACAGCTGGGGGCCTGCTCAAGACTGGCAATATTTACATTTCTAAAAAATTATCACTTTGCTTCAGCAGACATTGCTTCTGCTTAGGTGGATTTTAAATAATTTTACACTGAAGTTGCAGCACAGAAATGAGCTGCACTGTCACTGGTGAGCAGCTTTGACTCCAAGTCACAGGGAGAGGGGATCAGTTGTGGAGGAAAACAGGGAGTTGTAGAGTGACAGACAAACAGCTCCACATGCAGAACATTTTGGGTTTGGAGGATGTTCCAAAAAGTAAAATGATGCTGTGTGAAGAGGCTGGTGCTAAGGGTGGGGTGGAGTTAGACTTTTGGGGACTGTTATGTAATGGAGAATTCTACTGAGGTGGATTTTGGCTCCACTTGTTCCACTTGTTCAAGTAAATACGAGTTAGTATTTGCTAAAATAAATACTTCTTTTCTTTGCAGATAGGCTTTGAAGACAGACTGGCCAAACAAATGCTCACACTGAACATTACTGAGCTGGGGAGAGACATTTCTGTGTTGCTGTATTTAGGAAAAGCTCAAAGACAAGAGACATTTTGGCACATGCTCAAGGAAGAAGAAACACAGTTAGGCAATAGAATTCCTAAAATATGTTCTCAAAAAAAGTCTGGTTTCAGGATTAGGACTGCAATGTCTGTATCCTTCTATGGCACTATTTATACAGCACTGTTAACTTATATTTCCTTTCAGTGGAGTACTTAAAGCTACTTTTGGGGAATATTTGGTCACATAGTCATAAAATACTCTTAGTATCCTGTCCTTTACCCAGCTGAGCAGTCCCTGTTCACCTGTTTGGGGTAGGAAGTTCAGTGTACAAACTGCAAGGAAGAAATATTCCATCTATTCTTATATCAACACTTGGGCAGGTAACTTCTTTTTAGTCTTGTCATTTAAAATTGCTGTTGTGACAGCAGCTGAAGGAATGTTGAGAAAAATACATTAATTTGACTTTTTTTTTTTTTTTACTTATTTGCTGTTGTGGTGTAGATTTGACTTTGAATGAAAAGCTGACATAAGTTTTTAATAAGGTTTTTTCTTGCATTTGCCCTTTCTAAATTTGAAAGCCCCTCTCACCCTTTTATATTGAGTTCTGAAGGATATTTGGTTTATTTTTTAGTAAAGGTTGAACCTGAGGCCATATTCTGGCTGTAACAACTGATCATCCAGGTTATTTTTAGTATCACCTGCATGAGTGCCATCCATGAATTAATTTGCTTTTGTAGTCTCTGGGCTGTGGTACAGCTTTGAATTTATTTTTGAATTATGAGAAATGTATTTGGGTACTCATGTTGGTAGTGAGGAAAAGTGTGCTCACTAAACAGACACACTTTGTGACACATTTGAAATATCCTAACTCATAATTAACCACTTAGAAGAATTGTCTATTTCAGACTTATTTTTTGAATTCTAGAGGCCAACTGGAGTGCCAACCAACTTTATATAAAAAAATAAACAGGCTCTGAAAGAGAATTAAATATTGTCTGTTGGAAAAACGATGGCTCCCACATCAACCACGTTTACAGCAACTAGAAACTGTCTCTCAGTTTTCTTTAATCACATGTGGGTGTTTTCAGCACTGTAAAACACCAAACCCAATGGGTTTTTGTGGAAGAGTGGAAATTGAATAATAGTGATTTTAGCACTCACTAGATATTATCTGCTAATTCTGTTACCAAATATTTGCAAGTGAGAGGAGGCTAATGGTGGTTTTACATGTGATTTATAAATACATTGATTAGAGAGTTCTGATATGCCTCTCTTTTTGAGCAAGTGTTTTAACCCAGTGAGGACCTTTTGCAGCCTGCAAATGAATTTTGCAGAGACTCACCAGCCTGTTTATATTGATTGATAGTGATTACTCAAGACATTCTCCTGAGTAGAGCAGTAGAATTTATTTTGTATATACTGGATAATGCTGCTAAATCCTAAGTACCTTACTGAATTATGCTTCATGAAGTGGATTGTGATTCAAGGAGCAATAGCTGAATTTCTTTTGATTGTGTTCCCTTGATTATGGTGGTGATTCATTCATTTATTTATTTGTAATTTTTTTAAACTGAAATTAACATATTTGTTTAAAATACTGAATTAAAACACTAAAGTTACTAAGTTAAAAATACTAAATTTGTTTTCTGGAGAAAACAATTAAAAAACTTGTGGGATATTGTATACAGAGGGGCTTGATTTAAATCTCACAATGTCCAATATGATATTACTGGCTTGTCTTTACCTGTTAAGTGTTCTCATGGTATACAGGAGTTCTATTTTTTCATTTTAATTTTAAATCAAAGGGAAATATTTTAATCAGAATTATTTAAAATTCACTATTTTTTTTTTAATTAGATTTTTCTGTCTTCCTGAGTTTGGTGGACAAGTTAATTTTGTGGCTTTGCTTGTCACCAAATACTTAAATCACTTTCCAGCTCAGTGAAGTGCACTGGATGTCCCTTACAACCTGACAGCCAGATTTCTCTGTATCTGGAATTTCAAAAATGAAATCAACTGTCTATAAAATTGCATGAAAAGCTGAAATGGTGAATAAAATGACAGCAGTTTTCTATTGTCTTCATTTTGGGCTTTGTTTAAACTTTTAAACCAAAGGTGGTCTGGTTTTGGCTTTAAATAAGTATTACTCTTCTTGCTGCAAAATTGAGGAATGCTGAATACTGTGGGGAGGTTTGATTCAAGAATCTGAACAGAGCTGCTGAATTTGTTTTATTTCACTTCTGACTCCTCCAGTTCCTTTCCTCTCCCACTCCGAGCAGGGCAGGGGAAGGGTTGTAGGAAGTCCATAACACTCCTGCTCCTTCCTCACACTTTCCCCTGCTCCAGTTTGGGTTCTGTGGGATGGAGCCCTTCAGGATGAAGTTGCTGTGCCCTCCATGGGATGTGGTTCCTTCAGGACACATCCATTGAGGAAAATGTGGTGCTGGAGGTACAGGAGTAAAAAGAATTCAGAATATAAACACCTAAGCACCCACTGGATGTGGCAGTGCTGCACCTGGGAGTTCCTGGGAGTAGAGGAACACTACTGAGGTTATGGAGAAGTATTTTATGTGTGGCTATAAATATATTTATTCTTTGAATAACTGCTGTTCACTATGTGGATATTGCATTAATAATTTCCCTGTTGTGTAATTTCATCTGTTGCAGGGAGTATGACTTCTGCAACTTCACCTATCATTTTGAAATGGGACCCCAAAAGTTTGGAAATCAGGACTCTCACAGTAGAGAGACTGTTGGAGCCACTTGTTACCCAGGCAAGTATCTTTGGTTTGGTTTGTTTCTTCCTTCAGCCTAGTGCTGTATTTACTCTTTTTACATAATTATCTTAATAGTATTTGGTAATAAAAACACGAGCAGTTTTTGTTGGTGATGTCTGCTGGAAAGCTCTGTTCAAACATGTTTAGAGGCTCTTGTTCTAAATAATTTATACTCTCAAAATGTGAGCAGGAATACAGTAGCAACAACTGTTTACTTATGTCTGTCTTATAAAGCAATTTAGGAACTTAGGAAACAGTGGAAGATAAGGATCTGACTGAGCACACGCTCCTGGTTTGTTATTTCACCATGAAGGACAGGTTCAAAAGAAAAACAAACCAAACCCAACCATCCAAATTACAGAAACTATTAAAACCTATTTCATTTTGTGCTGCCATCATTAACAGTGATGTAGAGGCCTGGTGCCTTTCTGTTTCTGAGCTGCTGTTAATAATGGAAAGCTGCTGCTTTAATTCCCCCAAAATGCTGTCTGTGTATGGTTCCTCTGCTCTTTCAGTGAGTCACTTTCCAAAGAAATGACATCTGGTTGTCTTTCTTTCTTTTTAAAAATAAAAATCTGGTATTTTTCTACAAATTATTCTGGGCATGAAAGCCTCTAACTGTGTACACAACTTTACAGACTCAAGGCAGAGAGTTCTTTCATTCCATGTGGCTGGTGATAACATAGTAATTAACTTCCATTATAAACCTTGATAATTTTGTTCTTGATATGAAAGACAGACTAAAATCCTGAATTCACTGCAAAACCAACTGACAATGAGGTTTCCAGCTCTCTGTTACTCTGCTGCTGGTCTTGGCACAGCAAATGAAGCTGCTGAGCACCAAACTCTGTCGTGAAACCCAAGTTACTGCGTCCTCTGAGGGAATTTCCTGTTCTCCTTCTGCTTTATTTTCCACTGCTTTGCCAAGAGAAGAGAAAACATCAGCCCAGGAGGGAAAGTACCACTGTAGCCTCACAGTTTCCCCAGGTGCTGGGTTAGCTTTGGGCTCAGCCAGATCTGTGTTTGATAGCACACTCGAGCAAATGTAAATGGAGAAATGGGAACCTGAGCTACAGGACGTGGATTTCTTCAGTGATGAAAACTCATGTTCCCAAGATTGTATTTTGATGAGGAACAATGTGTTTCTATTTTAGCAGCATGTCAAGGAGACTAGAGAAAATAAAATGCTGTCAAGAAAGGGAGGAGAAACTTTAGGCTATTGTTTTATTCAGCTTTTATGAATATTTCCATTCTGATCTCTACTTTTCATAGGTTTCTAGATAATATGAATAAATAAACAAATAAAACCTTCTTTCTGAACATGTAATTTGATTTCTTGTATTAGGGAAGTAAGTAGTTTAACTTATTTTCCTCTACTTTGATTCCAGTAAAGTATGTTTGACTAAAACATGTTTTATATGAGCCACACAAACATTATCATAAAAGCTCCAAGTGATGAAAAAACGTGTTACCTTCAGATTGTGCTTATCTGTTGCATTTCTAGCTGAGGTTATTCAGTTGCTCTTTCTGTTTTTCTCAGATAAGTTAACGATCATCCCAGTTTTAAAGACTTTTCTTTATTTTTTGTCCTGCCTGAAATTGCATTTGCAGTGTGCTCAGGTCAGGAATAATCTCTCGTTCACCTCTGCCAGGGCTTTGATCCCAATCTGCCTTTGCAGTGGCAGCCTCCACAAGGTGCCACGTGCTCCTTCCACGGGCAGAGATTGGGATCTCCTTGAAAAAGTTTCAAAGCAATTTCCTTCCATGGAGAGAGAACATCTAATTTTGAAACTTTATCTTGGCAAATAGATAAATAAATAAGTATTTAATCCCATTCAGTTTGAGCTCTGAAGTCTGTGGATTCAAATGAGCTGGGTTAACGAGGAGATCACAGAGATGGGAAGTTCTGCCATAAGTCATTGGAAGAGGTCACTGGATGGAAGAGAGAGGTTGAATGGCCACAAAATGCAGCAGAACTTTGCTGCAGAAGTTCCTGAGCAGCCTTTGAAGGCAGTCCTGCTTCCAGGGAATAATTCAACCAAGATCACTGAGTTCAACCAGTGCCCAGTGCCCACCTTGTCCCCAGCCCAGAGCTCGGAGTGCCACGTCCAGTCCTTCCTTGGACACCTCCAGGGATGGGGACTCCAGACCTCCCTGGGCAGTTCCAATGTCTGACCAGCCTTTCAGTGAAGAAATTCCTCCTGATGCCCAACCTGACCCTCCCCTGGCACATCCTGAGGCCAGTCCTCTCATTCTCTTGCTGGTTTTTGGGGGAAGAGGCCAATCCCCACCTTGGCACCGCCTCCTTTCAGGGAGTTGTAGAGGAGTTCTGACCACCAGCTTGGAGCAGATGAAATCTTCAGTCACCTACAGCCAACATTTGCCTGATCCATTGATTTCCAGCACCACCAGGACAAATTCATGTCTTATTTTGGCATTCACATTTGAATATTCAGAGTACCCTCTTGTTCTCCAAGCTGTGTATGATTTTGGACAATGCTGGAAAACTTGGAGATCGTCGTGCACAAGTTTTAGGGCTCCAAAAATGCTAATTTAGTCCTTTTTATCTGTGAACTTAGACTCTGTGTGTATAGGCACGTGACTGACAGATTGCCAGGTGATGGCACATCCTGTGGTTTCTGCTGCTGCTTTGGGGAGTAATGCAAAAATGTGATGTCGGTTTGACAAAGAACATCTCAGTGACTCAGGGTAGGAGAATGGTGCATTAAAAGTGAATTTTAGACAAGCTCATTAGCGTTCCAGATGAGAAAATATGGATAACCTAGGAATTGATTTATAAGAAATTATAAGACAAGCAGGTTGTCTGAGCTGAAGGCAAAAGAAAAATATCCAAAAATCCATTAACTGCTCATGAGAACACATTAAAAATGACAGAACTGCATTTATTCTAGGAAGCCCTGAACTAGGAAACTAATTAAAACTTTGTGTGGCTGTCAGAGATGTGAGAGGATGGGAGCTGGCTGGGGTACCCTGTTCCCAGTGCTTGTTGTCATGGTGGAAGAGTAGCAGGTAGGGCCTGTCACATCTTTTTTTACCTTGCCATTACTGAGATTTCCTAAGAAATTTGTGCTGGAAAAAAAATTCATTAGAATTTCTGTTCTCCACAGCGTTGAAATTACTAATTGAAATGTGTTTCTTTTCTCTGGCTTTGGTGTCACAATCAGCTAAAAAGCATAAGGTATTTATTGCTGGTTTTGTTTTCTGACCTTTTTTTTTCACTATAAATTTTATAATTTTTGATTCTATGACATTTTTACAAGGAAATATAAAGTAAAACATATTCTCAAGGATTGCTGCCTGTTACTCTCACCTTCCTGCATAGTAACCAAGGGGATTGCAATTTTATTTGTTAGATCGTGGGTGGTTTTCCTGTGAAAAAAGAATTACATTTTTAGGAAGATTTTAACTGCAATTACCCAACATTTTATGTATAGCTGAAAAATAAGACTTCTGGAGGTTGACCATAAGGACTCAGGGGATGTTTTGTTGTTTCTGGTGGTTTTAATTGCTAATTAATATGAATATGAATGCAAGCTATGTATGTTAAGAAAAAAGAAATAAATGCCAACTACAAGCCAGCAACATCCACGCAATTTTTTTTTGGCAAAACACCAAAAATAATCCTGTACATACACACAGCTGAAAAGATGAAGGTGCTGTGTCAAGTTTTTGAAGATGAGGTTTGCTCTTTTGCTAAAATTAAAATTTTCTAATGTCCATCTGTGGTTCTTTTCATTAGTTTTGCCCAGGAATTTTAAACAGCAGTGAGGCTGTTTTACAACTGTGCCTTTATTACCAGAGCCATGCAGCAGTTGTGCCTTTTAGGATCTTTTCATTTTTGGACAGTTATTTGTTATTGCGGAGTTTTAACAACAGCACAAATAATGGTGAGCATTTCTGTTGCAGATTGTTCATGAGTGATTCTCTTTGCCTTCAGTGGGACACATTTTTGTCCTTCTAGATTGGCTGTGGAGAGACAATTCTGAATTGCAATGCATATTTTGTGGTTTTTTTCCCAATAAATTTAAGATGCCAGTTAAAGGAAGCAGCAGTAGATCATAAGGCAGACAAAAATAATTCATTAATGATTTTGCATTTTTTAAAATAACAGCATCACTCAGTAAAATTAATTGCCTATACCTATAAAATAAATAATTTGGTAAAACTTCAAATAGTTTTATTTAGTGCAGTTTATGTAGAAAATCATAATAATCATAGCTGGTGCAATTATTTATGAACTCATGACTAATCCAATCCCTTGTACACTATGTTTGGAAAATGGGCAAGTTTCTATATTGCCTTAAATATATAAATGTAGCAGTATTGCAAACCATTCCAGTTAATCAGATATTACTTACATTTGGTGAACCTTGGTTTTACTGCATTTGATCCCTAAATCTGGTGTGCTCTTTCCTATGGGAAATATATTATTTATTAATCTTGTCAGCTGCATTTGAACCACAGCTTTACTTTTGGAGGGTTGGTGAATGTCTTTGCTTATTTCAAACAAGTTTGGGAGAAGTTGGAGCCCTTTAAACCTGTTGCACTTGTTTTAGAAGCTGCACAGAATTCTCCAGCAATTTCTTCATTTGACAGCTGGATTCAGCTGAAGTCACCTTCAAGACAGACCTAAGGGAAAATGAGTTATAAAGGTTTATTTTTTGATCTTTCAAGCTCAATTCAGTTGTATAATAAGGTCAATATTAGGTCAGTATTATTTAATTTTTCTTTACCTGAACAGGACTATTCTCCCAATAGTGCAACTAATTTTTGTTTAGGCTCTTTCTGTCAGAACAGCCCCAGATCTGTGGTGTTTCTGGGAGTGTGGGAGGTTGGACTGTCCACCAGCCTTTCCTGGCAGGGATGAGGTGATGGCTGGTCCATGTTGGGGAGACAAAGTCAAATTGTATCACAAAAGGAATGTGGAACTTCTCTCTCTGAAACTGAGCTCTCAACATTTTATGTGGTTTTATGTTGAGTAAGGAGAGAATGCTCCTTTCTTTCTCCAGCATTACAGAATCATGGAATTGTTTAGGTTGGGAGAACCCTCTAAGATCATCAAATCCAGCTGTTCCCCAGCACTTTCAAGGCCACCACTGAGCCCTGTCCCCAAGTGCCACATCCACAGAGCTCTTAAATCCCCCTGGGTTTGGGGACTCCAGCACTGCCCTGGGCAGCTGTTTTGGTGCTTGACCACCCTTTGGGTGAAGAAATTTTTCTTGATAACCAATCTGAACCTCTCCAGGCACAGCTTGTGGCCCTTTGCTCTTGTCCTAAGTCTGTACTATGTACTGCTTAAAATAATTTCTGAACTGAAAACTACCAGCTGCTTTTTCACTTCAGGATGTTTTTCCAACCATTAGCTTCTGCTGTGCTCTGGCCATCCCTGTTTCTTCTTTGCCATTGGATTCAGGACCATCCATGCCTCTCTGCCTGCTCTAGTTGGGATCCTCTCCTGGTGGAGAATTTTTGTGCTGTGTTTGAGAACCTTCAGCTAAATGTTCTCTTTTCTATTTTTACTCTCCAGTACTTGAAAGCTGCAGGGTATTTTTAGTGTGCAGTAAGGTCTGGACCTTGTCAGGCTGTGCCTCCCATTTGATTCAGTGTTTTGAGGTGTTTACGGGTGTGTTTGTGCTTTGGAGTTTATGCAGGTGCAGGCTGACATTTGCAGGAGGGAGAACAAGGACTCAGAGGGATTGAGGTCTCATCCATTACTCCCATGTTCTGCTTTCATGGAATAATGGTTCTTAACTCAGAGCAATGCAATATGATGGCTGCTTTTTCTCCTCTCCTGCTGCACAAGCTCAGTGTGGAGAGATGGTGAGAAAATTTGTCACTGGTGTATGGCAGCTGGAAATGCAGGTTGTGCTGGGAGAATCTCAGGTGTGCAGTAAGCTGGGACTGAAAATGCTCATGGCTAAAATGAACCTGCTCTAATTTGCAATTCTCTGTACTAAATGCTAGATTTCCCATGCATTGGATAATTCTTCAAATTTTCTTCATCATTAGGCAATTCTTAGTGGCTCAGGGTTACCAGAAAGTGTTTTTGTCTTGATGTGATACAGGCAAAATCATTTTCTTGGCAGAATGGTTTGGTTGGAAGGGACCTGAAGAACCACCTTGTTTCACCTCCTGCCATGGGCAGGGACACCTTCCACTATCCCAGGTTGCTCCAACCCTGTCCAGCCTGGCTGACTCTTTCCTGGAAGTGTAGGGAAGAATTAGAAGCAGTTTCATTGCAGGAGCCCAGGAATGTCCCTGATCCTGTCTCCATCCTGGATCCTGAAATAGAATCTTTGGAACTTGTCTAGACAGCTTTCTAACCCAGTTCTTTTCCTGCAGATGGTTTTCTGGCAGCTGTCATGGAAGTCTTTTCAGAAAATGTTCTTGCCTGGGATTTCCAAACCCTAATCAAGAAGATAAAATTAATTATTGAAGTGTTTTTCTCCTGCTTGTGTCCTTGAAGATGTGTAGAGAGGCCTGGTGAAACAGAGATGAGCCTTTTCCATGTCCCCAAATCCACAACTCAGCAGGTTCTTAACAATCCTCTTGATTTAATTTGGGTCATCCCTGTAGAAGGGGGAAATTTAAAGGTTTTGAGGGAAAATTGGCTTTGGTTACGTTTTGAGATGATTTTCCCCCATTTGCTCAAAAAGCAGTTACATGGTTTGGGGTGTTTCTCAGAATATCTTGTGAACTACCTGTCACTTAATTTCTCACAGTCAACAAATATATTAGCAAATTACATTAGTCTCTTCTGTTAAAAATGCTAATTAAAGCAGGATAGGTATATCACCTTATGTTTTAGAAGATGATTGCATAGTTGAAAGGCAGTGGCATTGATACAAAACAAGAAATGGATTTTCATTCTGGCTGATAAGCAAATTCTTGTTGATAACATAAACTTTCATTTACTCAAAGTGTTTGACACATTTTTTTTCCAGTGGTTAAATTAAAGACATCAGAATTACTGCAGCAGATACAAGTGCTAGTATATTAATTTATAGAACTGGAATGTCTGTAAGTCTAGGATATTTTTGTCATACAAATGCAGTACTTTCACAACTTGAAAAAAATGTTTTTCATATCACTAAATGTGAATCCAGTGTATTAAAATAAAGAATCTACACACTGTATGAGCAGAATCTTGGTATGGTTTGTTAAGCTGCAACTTCAAAATAGCTTTTAAAACATCCAACTGAATGTGAGCTCATCATAACATGATGAAATGATCCTTAAATGCATCAGCTGCTGGGTGTAAAGTAAATTTTATTTAGGCATTATTATCGTTGTAACATAGTGTTTGTTAATGAGATTATTATTGGAAGGATTTCCCCTTCTCAAAAAAGCTGTTGACAAATTGGAAGGAGATCAGAGAAGAATTATGGGAATTATTGTGGTTTTGTTTTTTAATGGAAGCCTAAAGACTTTGGATGCATTTCATCTATACAAAAGCTTATCAATTAAAAAGAAATTGTCTTAAATTTGCTGCCAGTATAGATTTTGAGACTATTTCTGGTAGTAAATAATATTTTACTGTTCTAATCTAAACTAAGCTCGAATATGGATTCACACCCTGAAACTAAAACATCCAAACACTAAACACCCTCAGCAAGGATTTTGGGATAGGTATTTGCAGAAGTAGTAATTTAGTAAATTAAGAGGAATTATAATCTTAACCAGTGCATATTTGTGCATCAGCAAGAGGTTGTCTTGTAGTGAAGTTTTTTTTTCCTAATCCAACAAAATCCTCTGGCTTGAAAATGAAATGATAAATGAATTTAAACTATAAATAAAATGTAAACTACATACAAGCTGGAATAGTGCTCCTAGAAAGATGGGAAAACCAGTGCTACCAGAATCTTTGATGAAGAATTGGATTTATTTCTGAAGGACATCAGTGTGGCACTGCTGAGGCATCTTAAATGCTGGGGCCAATTTGGGCCCCTCATGACAGGAGGGACATGGAGGGGCTGGAGGGTGTCCAGGGCAGGGAATGGAGCTGGGAAGGGTCTGGAGCTCCAGGAGAGGCTGAGGGAGCTGGAAAGGGGCTCAGCCTGGAGAAAAGGGGGATCAGGAGGGACCTTGTGGCTCTGCAGAACTCCCTGAGAGGAGGGGGCAGCCGGGGGAGAGTCGGGCTCTGCTCCCAGGGAACAGGGACAGGAGGAGAGGGAACGGCCTCAGGCTGGGCCAGGGCAGGCTCAGGTTGGATATTTGGGAAAATTTCTTCATGGAAAGAGTTGTTAAGGGAGTGGAGTCACCATCTCTGGAAGTGTTCAAAGAAAGTGTGGATGTGGCACTCGAGGGTGTGAACGTGGTGGTTGTCCTTGGTTAATGGTTGGACCTGGTGATTTAAAGGTCTCTTCCAACATTAATAACTCTGTGAGATGCTTCAGGTGCACCAGCAGTTATAAAACTGGGAAAATAACACCAGAAGGACAAAACCCAGCAGAAATGGGTTTTCTCTCTTTCTGAATCAGGCAGGAAGCAGGGGCCAGGGTTGCTTATTTTCTGCCATCGATCATATTTGCCAGGGAAAAGAGAAAATAGCTGCCCCACCTCTGTGATTAAATATGTATATTTCTAATGACTTTGGGAGTAATTTGGGTATTGACATTTGTAATCCATCTTAGCTTCATTCTTCAGAGTGTTCTGAAAATCTTGCTCACTTTCTTACTTTTCATTAACTTCATTAGCTGTGTGTGTCATCAGTCTGCAAAAGTTAGAAAGGATGGAAAATAATCCTAATTACGAAAATAATACCCTAATTACAAGATTTTGCTTTGAGGTGTTAATTAACCTAATTCTAATGATCCATGTTCTGAGAAGCAGTGGCAGTTTCTGTTCCATTGCCCTTCAATGCATATTTCTGAAGACTGATTTATTTGCAGTTCTAAGGATTCAGGGCATGGGCACATGGATATTTTTTGATTTGTTTTCTGTTTGTTTCCTATGTTAATTCCTTTGGAATATTGATTCCATTGGGTGTGCACCTTTTAATGGATCCAAGTCAACTTTTTAGTAATTTTTGACTGTTTTATGAAATGCAATAATTTGTAACTACAGAGATCTGAGCTTTTAGTGTATTTTAAAGAAGACCTTGATTCTCAGCCTTAAGAAAATGGTGTCATTGTGCCTTAAGCACATGGTTTAAATCACCATATTTATTTTCCTATTTGGTAAATTAATTTTCAGTATCTTTTCTCACAAGCTCATCAGTGGTTGGTGTTCTTGAATATTTTTTGTCTGAGCAGCAAATGCTCAGATTGGGAAGAAATATCCTCTTCTACTTGTCTCTTTCAATGAGATGATTAATATTTTCCCCTTAATGTACTGGAGTTTCTCTCTTATTTAGTCTATTTCTCTGTACTCCTATAGTACTTTAGTAGTCATTGATGAGACTTCAAACCTTTTACTAATTTATAACAAGGGTGTTAAGGATATGTAACTCATGCTTAGCTTATTCAACTCAGATTAATTCAATATTGTGCAGATGACCTTTGATGAATACATGAAGAATATTTCTCTGCTGAGTAGAAATTTTCCTTTTTGTAGTTATCTCTTTTTTAAAATAAGTCTTTTTTAATATTCTAAATGAAGTCAGAATTTTCATCCTCATTCAGTTTCTTGGGTGAGTCTGGAACAAGGGACTATCTGCACAAATTTTCTCTCTTCATTCCTCAATAAAAGGGGATTTAGCAAAAAAATAGCATAGCCATAACAAAATAACCTTGACACTCACTTAATGTAAATATTGTTTTTTATAAACCCATTTTAAAGATGAAAATAGATGAAATTGATTATACATAACATTTTAAACAAAGAAATACAGCTTAATTTTCGCTTAAGACACTGGCAGTGTGGAAAAGGAGAAACCAAAAGCATTAGGTTTGCATGGCCAGGTTTTGGCAGTGAGGAGACTGCAGGGCTCAGTGAGAAGCTGCTGGAAGCTTCCCCATGTCCATGGAGCCAATTCCAGGATGGACTCAGCCCTGGATCTAAATCCTTATCTCAGGTGTACAAACAATGGATCCGAAAGTTTTCAGAGAAGGCTTTTGGAGAAAGGAGATTTGCAACAGGAATGAATTTTTCTGATTCATTTCATTTTGCTCCCTAGCAATGAAAATGTATTGTATCTGCTTATGCTGATAATAAATACTTCCATTGGATGGTGTTCAAGTAAAAGCATAATGAATCCAGTGTGCTGAATGGCTACTGAATATGGAGTTGTTTCCAGGGAATATATATTAATGTATTCAATTTTTTCCCAGGGAATTACACATATCTACACCCTTAGTGTGAAATTATTAAGCTTTTACTACTCTGCTTGAAATATTGTAATTGGCAGGTAGTTTTATAGTTTTTTGACAAGGAAGTTGACTCAGAAATTTGAGGGAAATGCATGCATGAGGCACAACATTTATATCTGTATGTATATGTATATGTGTATCTATATCTATATCTATTTCATCTATATCTATATCTATATATCTATATATCTATATCTGTTTCTACATCTGTCTTCTTTTTCTTTTTTCTTTTCTGTCTTTTTGGTCCATGTTCTTTACATCTGCTTCATTCCTATGTTCCACCACATAAGATCTCTTTGAATGCTTCCATAGCCTGTGATATTTATGTTTTTTATTTCTTTTCAAGCTGAGGGACTCAGTGCTTTCGTGTACGTGCAGTGGGATGTTGTTGACACTTAGAATGTGGTGGATTAACAAAGTTTTGTGGTAGTGTTTTTACCCTTCATGGAACAATAAATGGTTTTTATTCAAGCAGTTCATGTCTGACACAACTGAATTACTCCTTAGAGTAGCTGGAAACGTGCAGGTGTATCCTTGGTGTAGTGCTGGCTGTGATCAGTGGCAGTAATCAATTTTATAATGGTCCATGCCCTGTAAAATAAGCATTTCTTTATGAGCCACTTACATGAAGATTAAATTCACTGTCAAACAGATAATCTTCATTTTGGAGTTTCTGAATTCAGCAGCGTTCCAGCTCGTATATTCAGGATTTATCAGGGTCACATCATTTAGTTCCAGCCAGAAATTTACACACAGCCCTTCTCATCCACATGTTTTTAATGGCTTTACTGCAATTCCCAAAAGATAATTTCATTGTGCTTGTGTTTGGACACAGAAGGAGAAAGTCCAGGCTGTGAGATGTATCTGTCCCCTTCCTCGTGTGGCAGACAGCTCTGGGGACAGAAGTTCCTAATTCCCTGCTGGTTTGCTTGGACAACAAGAAGAAATTAGGAGAAATATTTTATTTTCAATCTCTTTTTTAGGGGCTTTCCTGTGCTCCCCCCTTGGTTGTCTGTCAGGTTTTGTTTTACCTTCTCAAAAGGCATCTTGTGACTCCACCTCTCTACTTATACTTTAGTTTGTTTTGAATATTGTGTAGAAAGCAGCATTAGGTTTTTGTTAAAGAAAAGGTGGGGAGGACAGTTTTTGATGCAGGTAAAAACTGCAGCAGTTGTACTGGTCTTTAGGGGGTTTGGTCTCTGTTAAAAATTAACTTTCTTCCAGCAGTAGACAAGCTGCAAGAGTGGAAATGATTATTGTAATCATCATCCTAGAGCTTTTTCAGGTGTTTAAATTTTACTGAACAAAAGTTACAAAGCACTTTGAAACTGAAGCCTGAAATTTTGAGCTCAGTGTAGCAGATCACTGCATAATATTTTATACATCTTTAATGAGAGATTAGTAATGCATTTGTTCTGCACACCTCTCAGCCTTTTTCACTGTACTAAAAGTGTTCAAGAGTAAAATTGATACAATCAAGTTACACAATTGTGTTCTTTTTTCAAGTGATTGGCCCTGCAGTTTTTCTCAGTAGATTTATTACAGTCTGTGAGAGATGCTGGCTGTGGGGTTTGAGCTTTGGTTTTTTTTTTTCTGGCTATTTTTTTGAGTTTTGTGAGGATTTTGGTTGGTTGATTTCAGTACTTTTTATTTCTTTTCTTTGTTTTGGGACTGTTTTGTTTTTACAACCCAGCACCAGCCCTTTAGGCTGGATGAGCCAGCAAAGGTGTTAAACATCCATAGATCTTTATTTTACTTCTCTCATGGAAATGAGATGGGAAGCCTGGAGTAGCAGCCAGTACTGAGCTGTGTGAATGTTGTGTAGAATCAAATAATGGGTTTTTACTGACTTTTGTCAGCAGAGAAATTAGAAACCAATTATGTCAGAAACTAAGAATAAATTAAGGTGCTTTATGAGCTTTCCTTTTCATTAACAGTCATGCTGCTAAAGCTGATATGCTTTGAAGATCCTTCAAAAGTCTTCTGCAACCTTTCCTGCAAGGCTGCTATCAAAAACTTAATTGGGCATCTTTAAGTTTCTGTAACATCCTTATCCTCCTGGGCTCCCCTCCAGCCCTTTGCTCTCACCAATCACTTGGTTTTGTCCCCAGGCCCCATCCTGTTCCAAAATACCTCTAAAACTTAGGAACTGCATGTCAAGAAAGTGCAATTAAATATTTTTGAACTGGAAGGAAGACTACTGAAAGTATTAGAAGTCTCATTCTTTATGGAGTGGATTTTTGTAAAGGAAAGCAGTTTTAGAACACTGGAGGCGAGGGTGTGAGAAGTTCAGTTTCAGATTTTAGCTTCCTGTAGTGACTTTATGAAGGATTGTCTTATTACTCCCATTTGGCCATTTTTGTCTGCTCTTTCAAATACTTCCCTTGGCCAAAAAAAATTTCTAGTTATTAAATCATCAATCTAGGTCCTGTGATAATTTCTCCTCTTTTTTTTTCTTCCTCCTTATTTTTTTGGATATAAGACTCGGATACTCTTAAACTCTTTTTAGAATCATTGGTTTTAAAAAAAATAAATTAAAAAATCACTGCAATTTTAACCCAGAGGTTGTTGTGCCTTTCTTTAGGCCACACTCTGTGGTGGTCCTTGACTTTCTCTGCCAAACTCTTAAGTAGGTCCTTGCTTTTACAGTCGTTGTGTCAGTGTTCCTTAAAGGCTCCCATGGTAACATCTGGTTCCAGGTTCTTCTTTACCCCTGCCTCTGACACAGCTTTTGAATTTGAGTGTTTTTATTACGGGAAAGGGCAGAAATCAGCAGGGTTGCATTTATTAGTGCAGAATTAGCTGTTTTAGAGAAAACCTTTTCAGGTTAGCAGCCTGTTGGGTCTGCCTTCATTGGCTGGGTGCATATCGAGTTTCATGGGGCTTGTTTAGAGAAGCCTTTCATGGAGAGCCAGTTGTGTTTTAATGGTTCTGCACAAGTGGCAGGCTGAGCTGCAGATGTGGTTGCAAATTTCACATTGAATTGCTGGTAAATACAAAGGAAATGCACACTCTGGATGAGTCAACCCAGCCACAGCGAGTCAGTTGCTCTCCTAATGCGATGTGGCCGTCAGGAAGCTGAGGCTTCAGAGGAAGATATAAAATTGAATGTAATACAGCACTTTTTTAATCTCTTTTCTCCATCTCAGCACCCAGTACTGTAGAGAACATTACCCTGCTGCTTTCCTGGGTGCCTGCTCTGAGCTGGTGTCGAGGTGGGGATGTGGGGCTGTCGCTGTGCACGCCGTGAGGTGATGGATTTGTCACCACCATTCCCCAGCACTCTGCAAGGAGCTTATTGAGCCAGAAAATGAATATGTGTAATCAGCATCTAATTTTACAAAAGTCCAGCAGGGAAGCCTGTGCTGGATTCCAGCATTTCCATTTCTGCAGGGTGGAACTATCAAAAACTTAATTGTGGCATCAAAATGTGCCTTTTGCTGGAGACATTAAGTCCCACTTTTGTCCACTGAGAATAAATGAGAAACTTGATATTCATAAAGCCTTTATTAACATTTGTAATTTCATTTTATACTCTTGCACAGCTCATTTTTACTTTTCATGAGATTTTTATGATGTTGCTTGTCCTCGTAAATTTATTTATTGAGATCTTACTTTAGTAAAACTCATACAGGTTACTAAAGAACTTTACATAAAAACATGGTCTGAGGCTCTTTTATTGTGTTTAATTCTGATTTGACGCTTTTTTAAAAAAAGTAACTAAATGTCTGTATTTCAGATGTTTCTGAGACTTAGTCCAGATTTAGGTTTAATAGATTTTGGATTTAGTTAAGATTCTGTCTTGATACAAGGTACATATTTGAAAAAAAAAATAGCATTTTGCATTACATTTTCCATATTGATCAAGTCACCACGTTCTGTTGACTGTATTGATCAAGTCTGATTAACCACCTTAGCCTTGAATGCTCAATTATTTTAGGGCAACATTCACACATTACTCAAATATTTTTCCTTTTACAGGAGGTGTTTTAGAGGGGGTGATCCATCCACACACACAAAAGAGGGTGGGGAAGGACAAAGGGAAAAAAATAATTTTACTGAATCAGATTGTTTGGTGCTGATTCTAAATGAATTTGGAAAATATGTTTTGAGTATTTTTCCCCCATGGAAGATTTTAGATTGTATCGGGTCCCCCAGCACAGTTAATATTCTAAAATTGCTCCTGCTTGGAGATGAGATGCAAATGATGGTTTACTATTTATCAGGCATTTCTGTTTGCTGTATCCTATTTATTCATTTAGCACACACCTTTATTTTTGTAAGTCATTCCACACATGGAAGCATAAGGGAGCTGGTCCATTCCCATGGGAGCACCAGCAGAGCCAGTCAGCCCTTGTGCAGCTGGAGGGATGGGAACTGGGTGTTCTGGGGAGCAAATGATGGGGATCTGGGAAATCACAACCCTTCAGGGGCTAAACTGCTCGTGGAATGAGTGCTCTCAGAACAGCCTTGTCTGACTTACTCTGAGCACTTCATGCAAAACAAAGAAACCGCTTGCAGACTTATCCTCCCAAGGTAATTTTTTCTGACAACAATGTTGTCCCTGAGTCTCTCACCAGATGTGTATAAAAGATCAGCAAAATCTAGTCAGGATGAGAATCTGACCTGCCTTTGCCTTGCTTCCGAAGTGGCTGATTGGAATAAAACATTGCTGGATGAGACAGCTGAGCAGTCATCTTAGTGCATGAAAGAAGAAAAATAACGAAAAACTCAAGTATTCGGAGAATGCCGAAGGCAATTTGGAGTTTGTGGAGCTCAGAAGAGAGATTGCTGTTTTGTGACACACGTTTGAGGTGCTGTGGCACTGCAAGGATGATACACCAGAGTGCTTTGAGAGAAAATTTCTGTAAAACATTAGCATTTCCTCCATAGGTTTTTTGTTAGCATTTGTTTATTTCCAGGCATGGTTGCCCAGCAGTAGGATAGGATGAGAACACATTCTTTTTATCCAAACTTCAGCAGCTCATCCAAAATGGGACTATTTGTAGACATTAGCAAAACTGGAAGATTTGCAAGCATTATGATGTTATTTTTGGTGAGGCCCTGGCACAGGGTGCCCAGAGAAGCTGGGGCTGCCCCTGGATCCCTGGAAGTGTCCAAGGCCAGGCTGGACGGCTTGGAGCAGCCTGGGATTGTGGAAGGTGTCCCTGCCCATGGCAGGGTT
This sequence comes from Notiomystis cincta, assembly GCA_013398075.1. Lineage (NCBI taxonomy): Eukaryota > Metazoa > Chordata > Aves > Passeriformes > Notiomystidae > Notiomystis > Notiomystis cincta. The sequence goes on along the minus strand of VZRX01023345.1, from coordinate 12,881 downwards.
GGAACTGGATGATCTCTAAGGTCCCTTCAAACCCAAAACCATTCCACCATTCTCTGATTCTCAAGTTATACAAATGCTGCTGACAGAAGAGCTGCGTTACTTAAAGCAATGATTTTTTATAGTCTGACATAGGAGAGTGAAATTCCAATTTTACAAAATGTGGGTGAAAAACAAAGACATTGGGAAAAGGTCCTGTGAGCTTTTGAATTGTTGTTCATTTTGACATTTCCTAAGGAGAGAGGTGTGGAAATCACTTGGCCACGTTTTGGGAAAGGTTCAAGGTGGAATTGGAAGCCAAGGCGGGCAGTTCCATGTTGGGCAGCCTTTTCTCCCTCAGGTGCCTTCCTGAACTGCACCTCTGCAATGCAAGGGATGGAGATGCTGGGTGTGCTCAACAAACAGGCTGCAGAATATGGAAAATTAACACTCCTGAGTGATACTGGTCTGGAAATGGTAAAACCACCATTGATGATCCTCTTCACAAAAATACAGAGTAATATCAACACCCAGAGTGGGAAATGAGCAGGAGGGAAGATGTAATTTCATGCAAATCCATAAATACTTGAAAGCAGAGTATTAGTAGCAGATTGTCTCAAGTCTAATATTCTCTACTTACTTGTTTATGAGCTGAGAAGAATTAATTTTTTTTACTTTCCAGTCCTTACAAGTTTGCTCTGTGAGAAAAAATGTGGCATTTCTAACGTGGTATTTTAAAATTCTCTCGCATGACTCTGGGATTTTACTGGTTCATTTTTATTCACTTGATTTATGAAAGCAATTGAAACTCTTGCTAATTTTACTGCAAGTACTTGTTTAGTGCTAAGGACATACTGAAGTGCCACGCTGGGCACAGGTTTTCCTTGAAATTCCTCCCTGACAAGAATTGGAACTTTCAGTCCTCTGTTTCTTTTTAGCTGATGCTTGTTAGGAAAAATTGGCAGTTAAATGAACAAAAAAACAAAAAAAAAAGGGGAAAAAAGTAGAATCTTATTCCTTTTAGCCTGTGATACAGGAAATCAATAGGACTGTCCTGGATTGATTTTTGTAGCTCTACTAAAGACACATTTTTCTTAAGTGATACAATCTTAATTCTTTTTATAGTTGCGTAAAAATATTTTAAACATTTATGTTAACGTTGCTGTTAATGTGCGACAGGAAATTGCCTGTAAAATACATTTTTAAAAAGCATTAGGACTGATAAAAGTTTTACCTTGTAGATTCCACAAGTGTCTCTAGATTTATTTTAAATCACATATGCTTTTAGGTACAGACTCCTACATGGAAATGTAAAATCAAATTATTCAGAGATGGAATAAACAGAAGTGCTTTTCCTTGTGAAAGAGCATTATAGATAAAACTGTATTTTTTTTTTTAAAAAATCTGTATTTTGCTAAAGGAGATACTAAAGCTTAAAACTCTGTTTTTTGGTTTTTTTTTTTTTAGATATTAGAATAAAAAATATGCATCATGGCCTTAACTATGCAGAAACTGCAAAAAGATAATTAAAATGAAGCTGCAGCAGAGGTGTTTGTGCCACATCCTGGCACGTGAGGAATGTTTTCCATCACTCATTCAGCAGCTCTAACACAGCTCTGCTGTCAGCTCTGAAATGCAGGGGACATCTGGGCAGATTTATGGCCATTTCTGAACAGACCCATGGAGTTGAGCGACCCAGATTCTGGGCAATTCTTACCCTTTTTTTTCAGGTGGGACTGAATATGTCTTTTAGAAGTCTGGTAGCCAAGAAATAATTTTTCAGTGGCAAACATTGGTTCTATTGAAATTTTCTTCCAGCCTTGTAAGAGGATAACACACTGGCACAGGAATTACCAGCTGCTCACCCAGGCAGCCCCTTTCAGAGGCAAAGTCCTGTTAACAACCAGCAAAAGCCCCTCAAGGATGGATGCTTTGCTGAACTCTGGTGCTGGCAAGGGCTGTCAGGCTGAGCTGGGGGTTGCCATGTCATGGTTGTTAATTTTCAGGGATCACTGTCCTTGAACTCAGGAGCCAAGACTTCCCAAGTCTCAGATTCGGGCAAAAAAAGGAGGCAGGACATGAAATTGGTGAAGGTTTCACAAAGGGGGTGTGCAGGGAGGAAGGTTTGCTGTAATAGTCACTCTCCCCCCTCAGTTTTTTGTTCCACTTCCATTGCCTGTTTTTTTTTTTTTTGATTTGATTCTCAGCTAGGTCTTGTCAACACTTTATGTAGTGTTTGTACAGGGTGTAAGAAATGTGGAATTTTGCAGTTACCTCCTGTAACAAGGATGAAACTTGACCAAGTAGGAAGTTGGTGCCATGGATCTTGACTCATTTAAAACTTTTAATGCTGCCTGGAGTGACATTGTCAGGGGGAAGCCACGGTTTAGGTGCAGCTGCTGTGGAATGAGATTTACTCCCTGGTTTCACTGTCAGTAAAGCTGGGGAAACTAAATGGTGTTCTGATTTTTCCAGTATTTTAACTGAAGGTCCAGATGATGGAATGGAGAGAGATGCCTTCTGCCTTTGCAGAGAACACCAAGCTCGAGCTGGGGCTGGGAGACAGAATGAGGAGTCAACATAACCTTGGCAAAGTGCAAATGATAATCGGAAAATATAGAATCTAATTCAGTCCAGACAATTAGAAAGCTCTGCCTTTGGCCAAGTATAATTAACTGCATAAATACACATCAGTGACCTGCCATTGCAGAGGAGACAAGGAGTGCTAGTGGCTCACAGATGAGCATGGCAAGAGTGTTGTGATTTACTAAACAGGCCTGCATTAAATCAGCTGTAAATCAGAAATAAATCTTCCTGGAAAATATTCCTGCCATGCTTTTCAGCCCTGGTGGGGCTGGATTGGTCAAGTAAGGTCGTAGAAGCACAGAGTGGAAGGGACCCCCAGGATGAACCAGTCCAGCTCCTGGTCCTGCTCAGACACCCCAAAATCCCACCCTGGGCATCCCTAACAGCGCTGTCCAAACCCTCCTGGAGCTCTGGCAGCCTCAGGGCTGTGCCCATTCCCTGGGGAGCCTGGGCAGTGCCAGCACCCTCTGGGGTAAGAACCTTTTCCTAAATACCCAACTAATCCTCCCCTCAGGTGAGCATTCCCCACAGCTCAGGCCATTCCCTTGGATCCTGTCACCATCACAGAGAACAGAAATCAGTGCCTGCCCTCCAAGATTTGATACAATGCCCAAATAAAGCTCTGCATTGGGGAAAGATCTGAGTTACACCAGGTCCAGATAAGAATGATAACAAAGATCAGAAACCTTGAAAACATGACTTTCTGTGGAAGGTGGGACAAACTGCAGCAGTTATTCTAAGGAAAGGTGAGTGGAGTGGAATGTAGCAGTTCTCAAATGCATGAGGAGGCAACGGGACAATTTGTTCTCTGTGGCAGGAGTGGGTAGGAAGAGAAATAATGGACTTAATTTCCAAAGGGGAAGATTGCAAATTGATACCAGAAAAAGCTCACTCATAGTAACACCAGGGAAGCATTAAAATAGATTTCCCAAGGAAGTCATGCAGTGGATGGTATTCACAGAATCACAGAATCATTAAAGCTGCAAAGACCTCTAAGATCATCAAGTCCAACCATCAGCACCACCACATTCACCACTAAACCCTGTCCCTGAATGCCACATCCACACGTTTTTTGAACACTTCCAGGCATGATGACTCCACCACTGCCCTGCAGAGTCTGTTCCAGTGCTGGACAACCCTTTCTGGGAAAAACCTTTCCCTGATACCTGATCCAAACCTCCCCTGGTGCAGCTTGGAGTCATTTCAAGGTCTTTAAAACCAGAGTAGATACTGGTTATGCTGTGCCACTGCCAGGAGGGACAGAGAGGTGGAGCTGGTTCTGTTTTGGAGTGAGAAAGCAAATATTTTTACACCCTTTCCATATATATGGTGCCAGAATGATTTTTTTTATCTTTTTGTTTTGCTGAATTTCATTCCTTTGCCTTTCTGGCCCTCAGTGAGCAGTGGCATTCCCAGCATCTCTTTGGAACAGCAATAGCTTTATGTATATCCTTGTTTTTCCTCACTGTGCAAAATTTTTATTTTAGCTTTGAAGGTTGTCTCCCATTTTATCCCTAAATGTAGAAAGAGTCCCCTGTGCTACTTTGTGGTCAGCTTTAGTTTGATTTATTTCATTAGCAAAATAGTGGATTTTATGCATACTGTGCCATCTGTTTCCTTTCCACTTTATTCATCTATCACATGCCAGAATTGTTCTTGAGTTCTCAGGTATCTTTCCTATGTCCTTTTATTCCTGTGTCCTTTTATTTGTTATGTCCATTTATTTCTTACCCTTCAGCTAAATTCAAAGGCTGAAATATTTCACTTCCAAGATCTCTATCACAGGCCCTAGAGGAAGTAAGGGAAACTGATGGAGACTTGTGATGAGCAGAGGTACTCAGTGTGTAAGATCTTGAGTCCAGGGATCTTAGCTGTTACATTTTAATTACATTTATTATTGAGTTATATTATTCTGGGGTTTGGGAAAGGTTATGATTACAGTCTGAGCAATTTCCTGAAAAAAAAAAAAAGATGTGAACAAACACAAGGAATAATATTAAGATTTTTGTCATAGTGCAAGCAGGAAAGGTTATGATGCTTTTTTTGACCTTTCTCCCACTTCAGTTCTCAAGACAGTTTTCCTTAAGGAGAAAAAGATTGTCAGATTCTGCTAGTCTAAGAAAGCTGTAAGATTTTTATTAAGTGGGAGGATTGAGATCAAGGCCTGGGTCAAGACTAAACAACCATATTCTGTCTTCACACAGATATTGATAATTAGAAATAATGAGAAATGCAACTTTAACTAAATATTGTGGGAGTCGTCATGGTGTTTTGCCTTCTTCTGGGAGATTTCTCTGCTATCTCTGAAAGGGTGATTCCTTCCTCTGAGTTAAAGAGAAGGAAGGAATGTGCTCCTGGAGTGTGTGTATGTATAGTTTTTCCTTTTTATTATTTTTAGAGACTGCAGAGTCTCAGGTCAGCACTGAGACTTCTCATTCCCCTAAAAAATCATTTCTTTCCACTTAGCCTGAAAGAGCCTAAATATTCTTGGCAAGTAAGTTCTGGCTTCCCCCTGAGCTGGTGCTCAAGTTTTGAGCCTAATAAGCAACCTAATGCCTTCCTAAAAACCGGGGGATGCATCAACTGGAGTCACTCAGCAGCTCCTCTGCTCGTGGCAGCTGGAACTGAGATGGGAACTTCACCTGGGAGTGGAAGCTGTGCCCCCGAGCCAGAGCAGAGCGAGGCTGGGACTCATTACTCTGTTGGTTTGCCCTGGCCTGGTTTCTGGGAGCAGGAGGGGCACAAAAGTGCTCCTGTGAGAAGCTGCTGGAAGCTTCCACCATGTCCAGGAGAGCCAATCCTTGATGGCTCTGGAGATGGACATGGGGATGGACATGGAGATGGACATGGGGATGGACATGGGGATGGACATGGGGATGGACATGGGGATGAACATG
>VZRX01023344.1:954448-988014 GCA_013398075.1 Notiomystis cincta | reverse complement strand
GAGTGAACACAGAGGAGCAGTTTGGGGAGGACTGTTGCCTGTGGAATGGACTCATGCTGGAGAAGCTAATGGAAAACTGTCTCCCATGGGAGGGCCCCCACACTGGGGCAGGGGAAGGACTCCTCCCTGAGTGGTGGCAGAAACAACATGTGATGAACTCACCATAACCCCCATTCCTTGTCTCCCTGCACAGGGAGAGGGAGGAGGTAGAGCTGGGAAGGAGGGAGGGATGTTTTTAAGATGTATTTTACTTCACGTTATTCTGTCCTGATTTTGTTAGTAATGAATTCAATTAATATCCTCAAGTCTGTTTTACCCACGACAGTATTTGGTGGGTGATATCTCTCACAGACATTATCTCAACCCACGAACCTTTTTGTTACATTTTGGCTCCACTGTCCAGTTGTGGAGGGGAGTGATAGAGCAGCTCTGGTAGGTGCCTGGAATCCAGCCAGGGTCAAACCACTACATCTCAAAGACTTTTATCAACTCATAACAGATTTAAATGAGGGACAGTCAGAGAATATTGTGCTTCTGGACTGGGGAAAGGCATGAGTGGGAGGGAAATCATGCAATACTCAGCCAAAATCTTAACTGTAGAAACAATTTTGGAGCACAGAGATAAAGAAAATTATTTTGTATACATTCCAACTTTGCAACAGCTACACAATATTGTGTAAAAGTTTCTGACTTGCTGCAGACTCACATTAGAACATATTTACATTCTATAACATTCTTCTGCTAGGACTAGAAGTAATTAGACAGTAATTTCACAAGCAAACTTTAAAATGTTAACAGTTCTAATTACTGAGTGATAGGTAGCATATTGATAGTTTTATTTCATATAATTAAAAATGGCAGAAGGAAAATTTCAAAATTAATTGACATTTTTATGCAATGATGTGATATGGAAGAAGGAAACTGTTTTGGAAACTAAGTAAGATCTCTCCACAATGGAAATTAATACTGAAACAGCTTTATCTCACATCAGACGTTTCTGTTTCTTTAATCCAGTTTGCATGGTCTCACAAACCCTGGTGTTTTCACATAATCATGTCTTGTTTCATGTTTGCACAATAAAAAATGCAATTCTTACATTAAAAGAAAGTTACTAAACAAACCAATAATAAATGCATTTAGTACATAGCATGTTCTTATGACTTTTTAAAGATAAATCTTTTGTGAGTAAACCATGGAATTATAAAGTCTTTGTCATACAGAAAAAGACAATTCAAAATGTCAGCTCTAGTGGATTATTGGTTATGACAAATGTTTTTGCCAAATTATCTAGGGAGGGCTCATGGTATCCTGGGGTGCATTTAGGAAGAGCATTGCCAGCAGGTCAAGGGAGGTGATCCTACCCCTCCACTCGCCTCTAGTGAGGCCTCATCTGGAGTGCTGTGTCCAGTTCTGGGCTCCTCAGTACAAGAGAGACAAGGAGATACTGGAGAGGGTCCCCCAGAGGCCACAAAGATCATTTGGAGCCTAGAGCACCTCTCTTATAAGGAGACACTGCAGGAGCTGGGCCTGTTTAGTCTAGAGAGCACTGAGGCATACAAATATCTCAAAGGCAGGTGCCCAGAGGATGGTGCTAGACTCTTTTCAGTTGTGCTCAATGACAAGACAAGGAGTAGTGGCCGTAAACTAAAACACACCAAGTTCCACCTCGGCATGATGAAGAACTTTATGTTGAGGCTGGCAGAGCACTGGAATGAGCTACCCAGGGAGGTCGTGGAGTCTCCCTCCCTGGTCAAAACCCACCTGTGTAACCTGCTCTAGGTGACCCTGCCTTGTCAGAGGGATTGGGCCAGATGATCCCCAGAAGCCCCTTCCAACACTAACTATTCTGTCATTCTGTGATTTTTAGAAATTGCACTTTAGAGATCTAGCTACATTTTATCAACTTGAGGATGAATAGATAATGAATACTCTTTGTTAATTGTTATTATTAATGAATTCTTGTTATTCATGTCTGGATCCTTGGTTATTAAACTGAAATAAGATTACCTTGGAATGTGGACTGAGCTCACTAGTCTTAGTTTGCATGGAGTGTCTTTGCAAATAAATTACTTATTCAAAGCATATTTGTTTGTGGTGAATCATTATGAATATCAATGTGTTTATTAGGCGTTACTTACACATCATTAGGGTACCTCTCAAATGTTTTAACAAGAAATATAATAACTATTGTGCCTTTAAATGACAAATGACAATTCAGCAGTGAATCCTGTCCTAGTGATACATACCAGCTATCAGGAAATTGGACTGCTATCTTCTGTCAAGCCAATGATATGAATGACAAGTGTTATTCTTCCTTAGTATGCAAAGTGGCACAGCCACAGCAGATACATGGTACTTTTGTCTAGTCACATGAGGCATTTAGTTAACAGGTGGTCTGCAATAACTAAAATAGATGTGTGGGACAAGTTGCATTGAAATGCATGCTGCATAGCTTTTTCTAATCTTTTCGCATTACATGAGCACATTCTGCTCTATTAAATTTTGTATTAAATGAACATTGTGTCCTATAAGAAATACAGCAAGAGGAAATTATTCTCACTTATCACATTACAGAAATGCAAAGCTTCGAACATTAATGTCAAATTATTTTTCATGATAAGTTTCTCATGTGAGGGTGCACTTACTGTTTGAAATTCAGAGTTTTAAAGTTGTGCCTCCATTACTCCAGATGCAGCTGCCTAATTAAAGCCAAGACTTATTAAGAGTCGAGTGGGAAGATCAAATCAAAATGAAGGAAATATTATGAATAATATATAGTCATTTATGTGCAGCAGAACCTAAAATAGGTAGGCAAATGTTAAATTAGTTTTCTCAAATTCATAAAGAGCAGAAGATCACATTCTCCATTCTCGCATTTGAACCTTCAAAGAACCTGTCATACACCATTCATATTGTAGCCTCTTTAGCTTTTTGTTTCACCTGTAGTCCAATTTCTTAGGTGTATCTAATTAACTCATTCAAATTAAAGGAATCTGTACTCTTTAAAGAATTCAAGCTCTCACACATCCAAAACACTTAAATGCTACTGGAGGCTCTACATTTGTCTTAAGAAGGATGCTAAGAGATCAGATATTTTGGCAAAAATAGAGTGCTTTACTGGGCAAAATATGCAGGTGTTGGCTTTTTAAATCAAATAAGAATCCATTCCACAAGACACTCTGCATTCCATTTCTACACATAATCCAAAGAGATTTGGAGTGGAAAGGACAAAGAGAAAAATTGTATTAAGCTGGTTGGGAATTTCTTGTTCCTATGCCTTATTTGCAGTCATATCTTAGTATAGCTTTTCCTGAGGACCAAAATTATTATAAACAGTGCAAGTGGAGTCCATATATGAGGGTTTAAAAGGATGAAGATGAAAATAATATTTAAAATACTTTCCCTGTGTGATGACCAACACCATGTGGTGGCTAAAAAGGTCTTGTTACATTAAAATATATTTTACAAACTAAATTAATTTTTTATGCATAGTTCATATTTTCTTCATCTCAGTCAGTGAATCCATCATGGTGTTTTCAGTTAGTTTAATGTTCTTATGCCTGACTACAATGCTGATGTTTGTTGCTAGCCCTTCTGGTATGTTTGTGTCTTTAGACACAGCCCTATGTAAGACAAGTGGCACGGCTGAAGTACCACAAAAGCAGCCCTTGGAGGCATTGTGCATCAAGGACACTCCTCCTCTGCTCATATTCTGGCGGGGGGGGAGAAAACAGGAAGAAAATTTCTAGCATGTCTTAACAAATAATGGTTCACTGCTTTGCTCACAGTGGCCAGGTTTTCTGACTGCAAAGTATGTAGGTGAAGATGGAGCACTCTTGGATGGAATTCACTTTTATATTAATTTCATTTCATTTCACCTCTCTGAGGCTGTTTACTAGCCCAGGCCTGCTTTAGGAATCTCAGGGGACTTGCTCTCCTTTTTGCCAGTGAAATGAAAGGAGCAGGCTACCTCCCAACACAGTGAATGTTTAATGTGTGATAAAATTGGCCTTTCAGCCTCAACTCCCATTTCTAAACTCAAGGTAGGAAACATATAAATCACTTAATGGGCATTAAGTAAACTCTGAAAATTTTCTGTGATATTTTCTAATTTCTTTTAGGTCCTACCAGCTCCCAAAGTGGAAAACTTTAATTCCAATGGGTAAGGAAAAATTGAAACAATTAGAGAAAGTGTAAACTAGAGTATACATCTAGCTTTGTTGGTGTCTTTGAAACGCTGAAATCTCATGGAACTGGTAAGTTGTGTCCCTTTGGATCTAGATCCCACTTTTAACAGTTCTGTGGCAATTTGCAAGATTATTAAGGCCAATTCCGATTGTGCACTTTCTTGACATCTGTCAAGCCACCATAATAAAGACTGTCCTGCATTTTGCATGTATACTGCAGTATGAAGGGCACACATTTCTACATTAAAAAAGGCTGGATTTCTAACATCTAATCAATTTCCAAAGAGGGCTGTTTTCCCCTCTTCTGTTGACTGGGGTTCTCAGAATACAACTGTGCAGCACAAAGCACACTTTGTGGAGCCATCTGTGCTAGCCTGGAGAGCAGAACTATGCAGCTCTGCTACCTTGGTTCTTCTCCAGAGCAGATACATCCTGTTGCTAATGAGCATGAAGTACATAGTATTGAACTCCTGCACAGCCTAAATAGGGCTGTGATTCTGTGATTAGTCTGAGGGAGCTTGGGCAAAGTGAGGATCTTAGTTGTCCAATTCCCTCCCAGTGGAAGAACTTCTCTCCCACAAATATTTGCAGACAGTATTAAATATAAATGGAATGTCAATAAAAATACAGCACGTTCTTATTTGTAATTTTGCTTTCAAATTTCAGAAGGAAGGAGGACATTATCTTATTCTCAGATAAGGCATGATGAGTTGGCTAAGGAGTACAGATAGTTTCTTGGCTCAAATGTGGAGGAGGAAGCACTGAGATTGCAGTTACATATTTTAATATATTCAGAAGGCAGTCTTCTTGGTAAGATTATTATTTACCCACCAGCATAAAAGGCAGTTGCATTAATTCTAAAATAACTTTCGAATTTGTCCTTTCCACATGGTTTTGATGCATAGTTCCATTCTTTCTTAAGAAAATGATTCCCCTAAATTGACATAATACCTACATAACAGCTATAGAAAATGATTTTTAAAAATACTGTTAATGCCTTGCACAGGGAGAAGTTCTTATGCCAGAAATCAAATGCTGAAGATTGTTGCTTCTTTCATCTTTAATAACCGAAGTGTGGCCCCCAGAGACTGAAGGTTGCTGCATTTAATGTTTCGTAATATAAGATGCAGTCCCAGCATATAATGCTTCAGCCTGATCTCAGGGGCAGATGGCAGGAGTCACAGGTACAAATATACAATTTCACGCTGTTTAGATCAAGATGAAATGCTGTAGATGGCACCTGTTGTCTCTGAAGTCTTTGCAGATTTTTCCTCTGCATTAAAGTTGAAAAGACTTATAGCTCAATAGACTGTTAGCCTGCTTTCCTTTTTATTTTTTTGTGATTTTTCTGTCTCTCTCTGCAAGTAATTTCCCCTACCACAAATATATTTTGAAGTGACTGGCCAATTTCCCCAAAATTTTACTGAAATGAAGTCTTGAAGACATTTAGCTCTTAAAAATGTAATAAAAAGCAGGGGTAGAGTAGAGGAATGATATCAGAATAAAAGCCCACACTGGCAAACATCCATTTAAATGCCTGCACAGGCTTATATGTGATCTGTTCAATTTGGGCTCTGACTGGTCACAGGTCAAGGACCCTGTGCACAGTTTTGCCTGGCTGCAGTGCGGAATAGCTGGGGAAGAAGTGCTCATCTAGGATAGAAAAGGGAGCTGGGGGCTGGAGGACACAAGCAGAAGTGGGGTAAAGGAACCAAAGTGGCTGTGAGTATGGTGCCTAGGAAGCAGAGACAACCATAGGGCACTACAGAGCCAGCAGCCTGCATGGTGTAAAAAATCTGCAGGTAAAAATGTTTTGTGGAAGGTGGGGCCATGCATATACATCAAACCAGGGGAGCCTGTGGAATGGGCAGGGAAATAGATGTACTACAATAATTTTTAACAACTACAAGTAGCCCGTATGAATTGGAGACTTGCAGCTGCCCTGTTGAGCTTTCATCAAATCTATACTGTGATCAAGTTCCTAAATGCAATCAGTGTAACTCGCTATAAACATGTGTTGGGCTGACCTGATCTGACTGCCAGATGCCCACCTGGCCACTCTCTCACTCTGCCTCCTCAACAGGAAAGGGGAAACAAAATATAAGCCCATGAGTTGAGAGGACAAAGAGATCACACAATTATTGTCACAAACAAAACAGACTCCACTCAGGGCAGATTAATTTAATTTGTTGTCAATTAAATGCAGTTCTTCACCAGCTTCTCAAACATGGGTCTCTGACCTGGTTGTTTTCAAGGCTGTTTCTCATTCCTTTCTGTTCCACTCTTCTGCTTCATCAGGCATTTTGCCCTTTCTTGGATGTGTTTCCCTGAGGCACCACCCCCATTGTGCCCAAGGGACTCGGCTGTGCCCTGCCTGGGCAGGTGGGGAGGAGCCAGCTGGAGCGAGCTGTGTCCTGCCTGGAGCAGCCCTGGACTCTCCTCCCAGGCACTGCTCTGCAGCCCCCATGGCCAGCACCTGGACATGGACACCGTGGGCAACAAGGGGTTTAAGTACCTAAATACCCTCAAAGGCTGGGGCTTAACAACAATGTCAGAACACCATTGATTGAACAACAACGGTCCAAAGACCAGCAATACCACATAAAAATGAAGAAAACACTTTTACTGATAAGTATCAGAAAAAAATTCAGGATATCCACAGCTGCCAGACCACAGAGTGTTTGGGCACAAGCTTTGTGTTTATGTAGTGTCCTGTACTGTCCTAAAACTTTGGACAATTACCTGAGCCTAGAGGCCACAGTGCCCTCTCTAGGCCATGGTGCCTTTCAGAAATACACTGCTGCAGCATGAAATCAAAGCCCAGCCCTCAGTCCTGTTGGCTTCAGCTTCACTCTTTACAAAATGGAGGTGATAATACCTCCTAATTCCCTTAGTGTTGCAAGGTTCCAGCACCTAAATGGAAGAGGAGTTAAGTTTGTCACTCTAATATGCATAACATTAATTTTAGCAGGTGTCCTACTATGTGATCTTACTCATCTTCCAAACTTTGATTTAGATGTCAGTCTCAAACTGACTCCTAGGTGAAAGACTGCATCCAGCTGCTTTAATATGCTTATTTATGGCCATTTAAATGGTTTTCATTTCCAAGAAATCTGCAGGAGGATTTACCTCAGAAAGTCCTCATGCCCTCCTGGACTGGCAGTGGGAAGTGAGATGTCACACCAAAACACATCTCCAATGATTGTCATGTTCTACAATCGGGGAAGTGATTTCTGGTGTCTTCCCTGCTACAAAAAGAAGGAAAAAGTGACTACTTGACTGTATGGCCAACCTGCTGTGAGTGTTTCATGTGCATTGCAAATTAGAAAACAGTTTGACAATGGAAGTTATAAAATGTTTTAATCTTGATGCAACAGTGGTATTTAAGTCTTAAAGGAAACAAGATTTTGACATATCCTGCTCAGTGTATGTTATTAGCACATCCCAGTAGTAAAGCAAGAAAATGTAGATTTCAGAGATAAGAAAAGTTAAACTGAAGAAAGGAGGGCAAGTGCTTCTGCATGTGGTGAAAATGTCCTTGTCTTAGCTGATGGAAGAGGAACTGGCAATACTAAGGGAGGGAGGAAGGGGGCAGGACCATTATGGAGGTGCAGGGCCTGTCCTCAGGTTTGCTCTTTCTTCATGTTACATAGTGAATTACCAACAAGGATAACCTGAACTTTCTTATGCTTTCTCTGCAAGGCCTGAGTAAGCCTTCAGTTACTTTTCATTTTGGATTAATGTGTTTGAAACCAAAAATTCAATATGAATGTCAAAACTTCAATATGAATGTTAAAAAATGGACATGTTAAAGATCTCACATCACTGAAGAAGTATTTTTGGTTCTTAAACTGACTATTAGAAGTAAACATTGTTAATTTAATTCAAGAGACAAAATAAAAGGAAGACTCTGCGGAACTTTGTTTAAACACCTTGATTGTTGTTTGTTTTGTTCTATTATTGGGAATTCAAAATTCTGTTGTTGAAAATAATTGCATTTCTTATCAGAGAACAGTTACCAGTTGCATCAGACTTGTCACTACAGCCAGCTAAGTCCTTTACTATCCAAATGAAGTTGGTGATGGTAGATATAAAAGCACTAAGTCAAGAGATTTCAAACATTGTTCAGATCACATAAACAAAAAAAATTCAGCTGAAAGCAAAACCTAAAAAAAAAAAATTATGAAGCTTTAAAATACACAGAACAAGCTCATCTCGCTGCTGTGCCTCTACCCTATAAACTATACATTTAACTATACATTCCACAAAAAACATGGGATGGAAGTATGAAGAAAGGCTGGACATTTTGTGAAGGTCTGTTGTAGTTCCCAGTCTAACCAACAAACAAATGAAATCTCTCTGCCATATGCTAATGTTCTGAATGTGGACAGAAGCTGCCTGAAATACCTTGCAGATGCAATCCTGTGTTTTGCTAATGTTTCTCCTGCATCAGGAAAGCAGCCTCAGGCTATTGAATTAATGTAAGATACTGGATCAGCATTTTCTGTACTACTGATTTAATTAGCTGAAGCCTGTTGCTTTCTGAGCCTAGGGGACATCTATGGGAAGAATTTAATACCCATGTTTGTCATTCTTCATGTGAAACTTAGATTGGCACATGCTATTGCCTGTGACATTCAAACTGTGCACAGCCATATTTCCACTCTGGGCAGAGACTTCTGGATTGTAAGAGCAAGTTCAGGAGTTAGTGGCTACTCAATGTCTTCAGAATCCTGAGTGAGGGTTTCAGAGTCTGCTGTTGTTAAGGCAGTACAAAAATACCCCCACACTTTTCTTTGCAAAAAGACTTGACTGCTGAAATAAAAGGCAATAAAATAAGTTATTTGGATGACAAATGCCACCACTTACTGTTCTCCTTTAGAAATTGATCGGTTTTACTGTAAGAGATGAAAGCAGCCCAGTAAAGCACCAGTGAACAAACAATGAGAAGTCTTAGTATGCCATGACAATTGTTTCCTAAAGCAGATGAAACAAAATGACTGACTATCTGTCTAGATTTGTGGACATAGATATAAGGGGAATAGGAATCACTTATGTTTATAAAATTTATCTTTCTAAAGCATTGAGGAACAAATTTGTTTGCTCATTTCACTTCTAAGTTATAGCATGTGAACCATTACATTTTTAGGATAGCAGACATCTGACAACATTTGTTGCACCAAACTGCTTGATTCTGCTTGGTTTTATATGTGCTGCAGAGATTTATACTCCATGTACTGAGAAATGTCCACAATTGTTTAATTTTATCTTGATGATGCACAAGGCTTCTAAAAGCTTACTTACACAAAGAGCCTGATAAACTGTTCTGCATTATTCCTGTGTAACTTTGTTAAATGTCTTGCCAGACAACTGGCTGTCTATTTTTTTTCGTGACTCACATCGTAACTTACAGACAATATCTTACTGTAAGCTTTTTTTTTTTTTTGGTCTGAGGCCTTTAATCACAGGATGCAAAGTTCATTCAAAATTATCTTCCAATTGCTTAACTCTCTGGATCACTGCTTTGTAAACTTTCAGGCTAGTCCTGGATTGCTGTTGTGGAAATGCCTTTGGAAGAGTGAACAGCCAACAGTAAGTCTGGTATTCTTTATTTTTATCTCATAATTGAGATAAATTACTCTTCTGATTATGGACTTCTTGTCCAGTGGTGGCAGAATCATTGCAATTTATTTAAAAAAAATGACTGAAGAGGAAATAGAAAATGTGACGTTCCCAGGTTTACACATCAGTGGCACAGAGGAAACCTTTTTTTGACACACTGATTTAAGAGAAACTAAAGAAATGCCTGGCAACAAAATGGTTAAATCTCCTGAAATGCCTTAATTGATTTTTAGTGCAGCTCTTCAGACCAAAATTCAAGCTTTCCTTACAAGATGGATGTATGATATCAGGTGTTCTTTGACTCGCCATCATGGAAGTGATACAGGCTATGGATGGGATATTGAAGTTAAGGATGCTCTGAAATTTTGCTGCATGGAGGTCACATCATGGGACAGGAGGCATGTGTTGCACTGTCATTCCAATTTGACCTTTTCTGTAATTCATTGTAAGAAGAACTTGTGAGTAATACCATAGTGCCATTTGACCTAACAGGTCAGCTTCTGATAAATTGCTTCAGGAAGGGATCAGACATAGTGCTTATGTTACCACTCACTTTCAGCAACCATAAGTGAATTCTCCTTTAGGTGTCCTGTGGAGCTGGAAGAGTTAGCACCTGACACCAAATTGCAATATATATCCTCAGGATCTGAAGTTTTGCCCAGAGAGAAGTATTGTATTGCAGGAGATTGATGTGTGCTTTTTAAGATGGTGGAGGAATTGAACAATTTCTTGTACATGTTTGGGAGAGGTTTTGCTGAAGCTGGTCTAGAAGAGCTTTGAAAATCATTGCTGCTGATTTGCTCTCTTCTGAACGAGGTAATTCAAAAGAGAGGATGAAAAGTTCAACACTCTTCACTCTGGATCATGCCAGTTTTTCCACCTGATTGTCAGCAATACAACATTTTCTGGGAATAGGGAGCAGGACCACTCATTCCTAACCTATCTTAAATGACTGCCCTGATCACAGAATCATAGTAGCTGGCACCTTCCTTATTTCATCAGCTTTTGATCCGAAGACTATTGATGCCTTCTTTTTATACTGATTTTGCTTTGGCAGAAGGTGTGAACAGCAATTTTAACCTATTGTTTTTGTCTTCTGGGGAAGTTTGAAATCTGTCCCGTGGAAGAGAGCCTAAAATGCATTTTCCACGTTCTAGAGTGACACAATGCTATTCTGAAGAATGTGGTGAGCAGCACCAATGCCATTGCCTCTCCTTCAGGTCTGGTTTCAAATGTAAGTGTGATCAATTAAGCAGCTACTACTAGAAGGCTCTGTAGAGGGTGACAGAATAAAATCAGCTGCTTCCTGATTATTGATTTTGGCAGACACTCTTTGACAGTACCTGGGCAGGATCTTACTTTCCATGTGGTGTTTGAGGTGTCAAGACTCCTAGACTTTCCATTCCACTTTGCTCAGTACAGGAGTCCTAAGGTTTGCAAGTACATAGAAGTCGCAGAATGTATTAGAAATGAAAGCTTTTAATTATGTTGAACATTCCCTAGTCTATTGCCATCAGTGGTAGGGAAGTGACAGCAATATGCAGGGGAATGCCAAATATAATTAAAAATGTTGGATTCAAGTAGAATCCACGATTTTTTTGACACCTGCAGTGTCACAGTCTTTAAAAGGATCTCATCCCATTTGAAGGCTGACAACCTACCTGAGCCTCAGGAGGAGAGAATCTACTAGGATAAAATGAGAGCTGTGCCAAATCTTTGCTGTTTGAAATTCACATTACAGTGTAGTCTAAAGTCTGAAGATGTTCTGTTCACACGTTCTCCAACTGGCAGGGAGGTAGGACAGTGTGTTTTTCCATGGCACACAGATAGTGCTGGTTGGCCATGGCATAAGCAAGTAAAAAACCTGAAGTGGTCTGGTCTCCAAGTGGAAATGCAAAACAAAACCATCATGCAAATTAACCTCAATAATTCTTCATTGACTGAGGTGTCAAGACACCAGGGTGGGGTTCATCACAGCTGATTTTAGAGATAACTAAGTTAGACAACTGTTTTTGATGTAGTCAGCCTTGACTCCCATAATAGTCAGTAGAGAAATAGATGCACTTGCGAGTTTTCTGATCTACTTTGTGAGCATACTTTAGGATGGGTGGAATCACACTGCAGAAGAACCTATTTCCCCTCTATAAACAGTAAAATTTACAAGTCCAACATAGTTGCCAGTATCTACATTTTAAACTGTTATAATGGTGAATCAGATATGTCTCATCCCGTGCCTAAGTAAGCGTGGTGATTTCAACTAAACTTGTAGTGTATCAGCTGAAACATATATTTATTATATATTATTATATTTATCCACAATAAAGTCACTACATATGCTGAAATGCCACCTAATCCAAACTTACTCTGAGTGTGAAATTGAACCCTTTTCTTTGAAATCTTTTTTATGTTGTATAATTATGTGCACTTCATCAAAACAATCCTTCAAAAGAGCTTGGGATGATTTTGACTTCTTTTCTTTTGAGATATGTTAAGTCTTGGTTAAAACATTGCCATGCTGACATTGAAAGGAGTGAAAGTGGAGAATGAGGACCCACAATGACATAATAGTAATGTCTGCACTTGTGGGGTAACAGGTTAGGATGAAATTAGTGCAGCCACACTGCAGCCACCCTTACAGCTTGAACACTGGCAAAGAAACTTCATTCTTCTTGATGACCGGTATGCTGGTGTAAGCAGGTTAACTGCATCCTGTCAAAGTTTCAGTCCTGCAAAATATTCCTCTAAGACTCTAGAAACATGAAACCTTATGAAGACATAATAATGCTTCCCACAGCAAAAGCTGTATTTATGCTGGTGCTCTAAGCACTTCAATGGCAATAATTTGGCGCCTGTTAAATATTGTTCAAAATAAGGCTAAACTGTAAGTATTTTTCAATAACTTTGGGTTTATTAGAAAATGTTAACAGTTTAAATATCACTGCCAGAACTTTATTTGATTTTAATTATCAGACAACTACTTGAACCAGAAACTAGAAATAATTTTAATTTTCAGCAGTTAAAATTAGCTCTTTGTCATTTTCATTGCATAGCTTTTGCACCACCTGATTTGCTAATGAGCTTGTCACTGATGCACATTAATGCCAGAGATCTAATGTCAAGAATGCATACCATGTTGGTACAGGCTGTGCAGTCCGGAAGCTGATATACTCATTCTCTGGGGTAGGCATCTGTCTAGCCAGTATAAGCAGCATGTCATCCCAGAGGGAAAAAATGCTAAGTGACAGCTTAACAAGAATTGAAACAGTGGGTGAGGAATAACAGAAAACAGTGGAAGAGAGAAAAACATAAAATGTAGTTCATCTAAAAACCTTCTCCTTATGTAATGAGAACTCAAATTTAAATTGCTATATTTCTTCCTGTCTGCTTGCCAAACAAAATTAAACTCCTGCCTCAGCAAATAAGTTTGTTTTATAGAGGAAACTGCTATTAATTAAATTTCTTCTTAGTATAAAGTGCCAAACAAAGATTATCACTAAAGCAATACATTTCCTTTTTCTGGAGCATTTCATCATTCTATCCAACTAGCTAAAGAGGTTTGTAGGTTGTAACCTACAAGATGAGAGAAAGGACTAGATAAAAACATGGAAATTTAGAAAAACAGTGCCAGAGTGGGCTGACTATTCAAAGATAATAAGGAGGGAGCACTGGATCCCAGCTTTGGCTGGAAAGCATTTGGAGAATACTGTTGAAACCAGACCAGGTCCAAAGATGGAAATGAAAGAGCTGTGGCTAATCATTGAGCAGAATCAATCCAATTAGCTTAATGGTGAAGGGAAAATGGAACAGTTATTAAAAATGAAGTAGCTATACTGGGGTTTGTTTATTTCTTTTTTTAAAAAAACCGAAATCCTACCATCTGGACATGTTTCAGTAGTCTTTCTAGCTCTTCTCTGAATTATGTTTGTTCTTCATCTTACTTGTATAGTTCCTTTTTAATAATAAGATTTCTTGGTTTTTTGTTATTTTCTTCTTGACATCATGATTCTATGAAGTGTTTTGCTTAAGGCTGGAACCCAAGTCTTAGTACTATCCCCTTTTCAGAAAAGTTTCTGAGAGCGTGTAAAATCCTGACTCCTTCCTATGCAACAAGTTTGAGACAGGAAGTGGTGTCTGAGTCTCTCTCTGTGTCCTGTGGCACTCATTCCTTGGGGTCCATCTGAAGTGTGCCAGCAGTCTGCCTCAAAATCCTTGCCTGCTAACTTTCTGTTGATGAGCAACAGTCTCAGATGCATTCAGTGCTTTATTTTAAGTGATTCTTTTTGGTGATCTTGGTCCCCTCTTTGAGCAAAACAGTTTATTTACAGTGTAGATACAGCAATGCAGGCTTTATTCAAACATTAGCAGAAGTCTGGCTGCAGTATCATGCCTATGCCACTCAGCAGATGGACATAGGCAGAATTTATCTGCTTTTGCTGGAAAAAAGCCCCCTCTTTTCTGCTGAAATTAGACTGCCACAAACATTCAGACTAGTTAGTATAGTATAAGATACCATGATGTCAATTTGCAAATGCAGTGCAGGCATAGCTAATGTAAGATTAACAATTCATGTATATGAAAAGCTGAAATGCAATGCTGATTTTTTTTGGTACTACTAGTACTCATTGGAAATCCATCTCCTGAAGGGGCATGCTTATTTTTAAATAAATATCATGTCTTGCAGAGAACATGCACAGCAGGGAGTCACAGCAATCTCTCTCTTGGTAGCATTTGCTAAATCGGCTGTAGGCACGCATCCATCGCTTATTCATGGTCATATTTTATTTACTTTGTTTTCAGTTGTGCCTATTCCTCATCCTAAGAATTTTTTTTATTGCTCATTTTCTTTTTATCAGTTGCAAGTTTCCAGGTCAGGCACCTCTTACGATATGCAAAGAGGCTGCAAACAGGATATACTTACAAGTATAGAATCATTGTTTAGTGGCTAACACAACTACAAGATGGCAATGATTACAGGCTGGACTTCACTGCTTGCTGGAGTGCATGTTCAGAGGTGATGAGCTGCCTCTCTTCAAGTCTCTGGGTTTTCCTTTAAGATTTTGTACCTTCCAAAGTTCTTATTTTTCCTCTTGAACTTTCCTCCTTGACCTGCTAACAACCTGTCTCACCATCCCCGTGTGTACAGTTTTAACTTCCTTATCTTTGCTGCTGCTCTATATATCTTCTGAGTTCTCTTTGTCACAACTTCACAGTTTCCTTGACAGCCTGAGCCAAGGAGATGGCTGGGCTGTGTCAGAGCTGTGCCTCTGATTACAGAGTCCTGAATCTCTCAGAGGGGTGGGATTCAGACTTCACCACGTCACTCTTCATTCTGGAGTGTCTGGCCTTTTCTAGGACCAGCCCATAAAGAGCTCTGGAGATTTCCTGGGCAGGTTGAGGCTCATTAGAAGATATATGGTAACTTCCAACTGGTTCTTTTCTGAACTTGCAGTCTTTTGTGCTTTATTTTTCACTGCTGACACTCTTGGACCCTTTTGCTTATTCTATAATATGATTCAAATCCAAAGTTTCCCAAATATTCCTCCCCCAAACAAAGCAGTTGCATGTCTTATGATCATTTATCACTGATGAAAGAGAGCATATAGTTACTCAAATATTCACCCAGTCTTTGCAGTTCATAAGCCTACCATTTCCTTTACCTCTTGTTAGAAAGGAGAATTCTGTGGAGTACCCAGAGAGCTTGGGCTGCTTCTATATTTGTTTTGCTCTGTGGGGTGGAAGATGGCTATGCTGGGATTCAATAATATTGCAGTATGCCTTTTAATCAAGCTGAGGTACCACCTTTAGCTGCCAAATACAAGATCACTTGCAGCTCTGTAGAGGCCTTTGTAAATCTGTGTGGGAGCACTGAACTAACAGGGTTAGAGCTGACTTGGTGTGTGGCACAGGCCTCCAGGTGCAGTTCTAACCTAATGCAGAGGGACTTGCTCTCTGCTCACTCATGGTGGAGACAAGGCACAATGTAGATCTTAGAGCTTGGTCAACAACAAAATTAGCACAAGTTTTACTCTCTGTCTCTCATTAGATTTTGTAGCAGGACTCAGATTGTAAAAAAATTTAGGTAAGGCAACAGGATTTTAAGGTTTGTATGTGAGATTTGAGAAGGAAATATTTTGTATCATGGTATTTAGGACATGCATCTTTGTGGTGTGTCTATAAAATGTCATTCAGCTCATTAGAACAATTAGCCTTGGAGGTTTCCTTCCAGAAAAAAAAGCATGTTTTACTTGTAGACATTCAGCTTCCAAGAATCTCTAGCTCTGATTCACTAGAGACAGGTCTTTTAAAGGAACATAGAGATAAAAGAACAGGTATTTTCTTGATTTCTACTTGAAAAACGCAACACAAAACTAAATTGTATTTACACTATATTTAACTCAAATGGCACTTTCCTGACATTTGTAATTGTCTAAGCTGTCTAGTGTTAAGAAATGTTCTGTGTATTTCTTTGCATGTTTCCATATTTTCCCAATAATGAATTTACTTTAAGGGACACAACAATTTTGCAAGCCAAAAAAAAGAAGCGCTAACTCCTTCTTGAGCACATGCTACAAAAACAGGAGAAATCCTGTTTCAATAATAAACATTTTCCACTGTAAATGGGCCACAGTGCCAGTACTGGTAAATGCTTGACAGCCACGTTAATCACCATGAAAGGAGAGTCTTATGCAACCAGACATCGTGCTCTGGAAGTGCTTGGGCATGCATTCCTTTCCGAGAGGAATTTGTCGTTGAAGAACGGCTGGTTGCTACAAGTCATCGATGTACACTGTCCATTTTGAGTAGTGAATTCAGACCTATTCAGCCCCAATGAATCCTGACAAGCAGAAATGGAGGCATATTCTATTTTCTGAAATGTCTTCTCTCATTACACATTGGTGCTCCTTTGACAGTTCGCTTCCTGCTGTCATAGCTTCTTCTGTCATCCAGCTTCCAATGGGCTCAAAACAAAACTCTGAATTTTTATTAACTACTGACTGCTGATATTCAGGGGTTCTGTACTCATTAGCCATGCAGAGTTCTCATACTTCCTTTTTTATACAATGCCAGCACAGAGGAAACTTCTGCAGTAGTGCATTTCTCTGTCTTTCCACAGGCCTTATTGTATGTTGCAGTGCTGTCCAGAGTTCATGTGTATCAGATGAACATCACAGTCAATAGATGCAAAAACATTTCAGCACCTGAAGTGCTACACCCAATCTGAGAATGACTGACACAGATCATATCTCTGTCTTCAAGCAAATAGCATATAAAACTTTTGTTCATTAAAAAAGTAAAAAAAAAGTTGAAGTGTGTGCTTCGTACCAGTCTCCTCAGGCATTGTGGTATTTTCCTCTAAATTTGATAATAAGATTTCAAGGTATATTTGACAGGGACTATTTCTTTTCACATGCTGGCAGCTCTATCATATATGAAGATGCTTATATAGGATAACACAATAAGACATAAAAATTACTATTTAGATGAGTTATTCTAACATTTTCCAAGAGAGATTATGAGAATTCCAGAAACATTGTAGTTGTCCTAGCAATTTCTGGCTTTGCTGCTATAAATAGCCAGAGAATTCTGATAAAATCAGGGACTGGATAGTTAGTGACTTTCTCTTTGAATTGCCTCATTACTTTCTTCAGTTTCTTTACTGAGGGACTGGCTTGATCAGATCATTCCTTTCCTGATTCTCCTCTTCTTCCTTCTTCAGCAGTTACTGTAGTTGTTGTTGTTTGCATGCTTATCTCAGCTATAGTGTCCTCAAATGCAGTTTGAGTTTCTGCATCCACTACAGTCCCTTGAGAGTACTGAACTGTGCCTGGATAGGCACAGGCCAGCCCTAGTGCAGAGCTGGAGGCTGCTGATTTTCACTGGGGTAGGCATGGCACCCTTCTAGCAGTTGACTTGTCAATTTGTCAGGGTTGATCATATGTTCAGGTGTTAAGTCCTAGGTAATAGGAGGTGATAACCACCCTAGGAACCTGCCCAAATCCTCCCACACACCCTGCCACCCACAGGCTGTCCACTTCAGGACACATATCAATATCTTCTTACCCAAAATTTGTTATGTCTTATAACAGGACAATACCGTATTCCAATACCATACACAAACCCTGTAATATGCTAACAGTATGAAATAAGAGCAGTAAAAATCTCATGTAAGCATGAACAAGGATCATGGGAACCTGCATAAAAAAACCCATCAACATCAATCCTGGGTAGAGGGAGAGAGATGTGTTCACTCATCATCTCCACAAGATAGCTCCCCCAGCTCAGCAAGGATTTCAAGGCAAAGCACAGAGCCATTCTTGGTATTAATATGTTCCTAAACTCAGCAAAGTAAATAGATAAGCACTGCAGCTGACAAACTCCATGTACATTTTATTCAATAATCAGCTGTAGCATGCTTAATATAAAACTGCTGTTGTCTTGCCTCATGTTGGGCACCAAAAAAGACTGTGGAGGATTCTTTGGTTGGATGCCTGCTCACCAAGACGCTCTACCACTCTCCCTTTTCAGCTGATTTCAGGGATGATTTCTCCCTGTCCTTATCCTGACCTAGGAGTCTTTAATTCTTTTTGTCTCCCCTGTTCAGCTGGAGGGGAGTGATAGCATGACTTTGATAGGCACTTGGCACTCAGCCAAGGTCAAACCACCATCCATGTTAAACTGATTTTTATGGATTCCAAACATTGCCACATATTACTATTACTTGTCTCCCCCGCACTGACACTTCAGATCTAGTCCATGGCTGACATATAACCAGAGGATAATATGCTGTGACTGGGGAGCTAATCACCAGAAAATCTACAGAGTATGTTCAAAGATATTGCTGTATCCTTTGTGAGTTGAAGAAGCAAGCAAGGACAGGAAGGATTAGAGAATATCAGCACTCTTAGATGTGGCCTGATTTTTCAAGGATTTGAACATTTGAATCTCCATTTGGCTTCAGTCAGAATCAAGGTTATTCAAATTAGAGTAGAAGTCAATCCAGCAGAAACTAGACTGTGTCAGTCAGTATCCATTTGTGGCTGATTACTTCCCAAATCATGTTACAGAGTAAAACAATATTTTAAAATGAGTCATCTTTCATATTGAAGAAAATGCTTAATGCATTTTTTGTGAAAAATTGGGAATTTTCAGTCTCACTAAAATAAAAACCTATACAGAAGGTCCTTCTGAAGTATGATTAATAGAAACAAAATTCAGTCATACAAAAATGCTGATTATTTCTGACTATTGAATTATGTAAAACAATGGAGTATCTCATAATGTTTAGACTATGACAACTGGAAAGCAAACTTAAACTGTGGAGCTGATTAGAGAGATTTCCTGGAAAAAAGGCATTGAAGAAGTGTTCTAGGATTTTTGGAGGTTCAGGGTCATAGGATGCTCTGTACCAGCTGTGATGTGGGGATGCGAAGAAAGAGAGGCAGTACAGGATCCTTCCTGCATCTTGATGATAAAAGGCTGACAACAAGTGGCTTAATGGCTGCTTCAATCAAACAGAGTGAGAAGAGGTAGGGAGTGAGTAAAGCTTAGGTCCCTTTGGCTGTCGGGCGCCCTGCAAAGGTGGTTGAGTCCCACCTGTGGTCTCTGCTGTGCCCCTGTGCTGCTTTCAGATCCACAGGACTGGAATGGATAATGAGCATCCCCCGCCTCCTGATGATGATACCAGGAGGATCTTCAAGAGCTTTCTGCTTTGTTTTTCTCCCATGAGTTTTGTTAGCATTCTAGCCTGGGGTACCCTAAATGAAATAACACACTGCCATTGTAAATGCTTGTTATGCACTGACTCTGCAGTAACTGAGCTACCAATTTTTGATAGATTAGAAAACAGTATGAACAGTATGAACTACTAGGATGCCATTTAAAAGGGTGCCATAGGCCCCTAACTGGCTATTTTTGATGTCTGTAGAAGTCCTGTTCAAAAGGATTTACAGGAATTGAGAACGTGACATTGTTGATGTGACATTTTGAGTTTCTGTTCTCCATGTCTGTTCTGTGTAATGATTGTTGAATTAGTCTGCTTGTGTATGGTGAGAAAAAACAGATTACTTTTACTGTAGCTCTAAGCTATGCTGCAGGCAGACAGGATTATTTTCCTGAAGAAGCAAATGGCTGTAATAAACAAGGAAATATAGATAAGGCTAATCATGATAACTTCCATAAGATCTGTCAGTCCTGCAGTTACTACCTGATTTATCAGAATAGCATGGATGATTCCATTTCCCTGAGGCATCTGGATTGCAAAGTACCTGGCGGGTAGTAATTGATTTTGAAAGTTTTAGTTAATTTTAGAACAGGAGAATTCCAGCCAGCAATATTTTGGAAAAGTAAATCGTGTTCCTGGATAACACTGGGGAAGTTTATTCATATCATAAGTATGCCTAAACATTGATTGTTTTTCCAAATAGATTCCAGTGCTGCAATTATTGCCATCTGGGAGGTTTTTACCTTCATTTGTTATTGATTGTAACATTTTTTTACACCTACATTGCTTCTCACTTAATCCAGGAATTCTTAAGTATTTAAATTCAGTAGAGATAAGCCCAAGTAACAGATCTGAGACTCCTATCTGAGTTTTGTTTCCTTTCTCCCCTTCACTGTGATGACTTTTTTCATAAGACTTTAGTTCAGCTACTAGCCATGCATAATTATAATTTTGACCAATGCAGAAGCAGTTAAGGGGTGTGATATAGCAGGTTTGTGTTACAGGCAGTTGCAGAGAGAGATGCCAAGGATATGGATGGAATGTCAGCAAGAAATACATCCTGTGCTCATTACAAACTTTTTAGTGCTGTCCTGTGCACTGATGGACAGTGATGCAGCACAGATGAAAGAAACTATCAAGAAAGGAACAGGCTATCAAGACCTGTGTGTTTTTTCCAGTACCAGTCTATTCTAAATATTTCAGAGGAATGTGTGAGAAGAAAACTATAGGACAATACATGCAAAAGAAAGTTTCTTCACAGAGGCAACTAGTTTAAGGATGGCTTGAAGAGAAAAAAGGTATTTCCAGTGCTTTTTTTGTAAAGTTGAATTTGGATTTATGGAATCATAAAATGGTAATGGTTTGAGTTAGACAGGACCTTTCACATCACATAATTCCAGCCCCTCTGCCATGAGTAGGGATGCCAGGCACTAGACCAGGTTGCCCAGGGCCCTATCCAACCTGGCCTTGAACATTTCCAGGGCAACAATTTCTCTGGGCAACCTGGTCCAGTATGTCACCAGCCTCACAGGAAAGAATTCCTTCAAAATATAAACTTTGAACCTACCCTCTTTCAGTTCAATTTCAGATTCATAATTTGTGACATTAATTTTAGGACTTTTTTTCTTTAAGAGCTCTTTAAAAAATATAAATAAAATTTACATTATCAACAACAACAAAAATTTTTCTGTGTTCTTAATAAATGTTCTTACTAAACTTATTTTAAAATATTCAGCTCATGATGTATATTAATTTCCTTTGTTTAGAAGATCTAAGTTTAACATAAAATTCATCATGCAGCTTATCACTCAATTTAATTATATATTTATCCCTCATTAATGTCTTTTTGTGACTTCATAATCATTGCATAATGACATTTTTCATAACTTTCTATTATATATGTTTCATTAAAAAATTCTGATGCTCGTAAATACATTATTATTATACAGTATCCCAGATCAAAGCATCCCTTAATAAATCATAAAGGTATTCTGACAAGGGCTTTCTTTCTTAATACATCTCATTGTATTTGCTATTTTTACTGCAGGAACCAACATTTGATTCTTTTCTCTGGGAAGAGTGAGAATAAGAGGAAGGAATCAGTGCTAATAGAGATTGTATATTGTATTTATCAATATTGTGTCTGCAGCACTGGATATGATAGATAAAAGCAGTTGTGTTTTGATTTATATCAATGTTTAAAATAACTGAAAAAGCCACTGATTAATTTAAGAGAAGGTTCAGATAGATTGGCAATTTGTCACAGCTATAAACTTATATAGCTGGAGGAACTTGGAAATAATTTTGCTTTTTCTCCAAAATCAGACTTTTCTCATGGTCAATGAACTGAGGCAAAATTACTTGCTATGCATTAATAGGCAACAAGTATACTTTAATCTCAGTGGATATAGGTAATGGCAACTCCACCTCCCTCTCATCTGCAGCCTGAAGAATTTCCTTGGTACATTTTTCCACCACTCCATCCTGAAGCTTTCTAGTGAAAGGAAATTACCTGGGATTAGGTTATCCTGCAAGTGACTATTCAGCCCTGTTTGTGGTGATTTAGAAAATGAAAATTAAGGCAATTATCACAGGAAAATAGCTAACAGCACCAGTATTTTAGGATTTCTTTTTAATACAGGTTGTGATTTTGAGATGCTACCCTGAAGTACCAGAGAGACAAGAAGCTGACCTCTTAGTGAAGACCATGAAATCTAGAAATCTCCTTAGAAAATTAATTCCTATATTGTTTTCAGACAAGGATTCACTGTACATCTTGAAGAATTTACATAAACAGAACCTCAGGTGTGCCCATTTCTATGCAAAATTTTTGACAAGTGCTTTGGTATTACATACATTTAGATGAATCCAAATTCTTGCTTTCCTTCACAGGTGCAGTACTTATGCCAGATACCCAAGGGGTTAAATCATATTTTAAAAATGTCTCTCTGTTCTTGCAATTATCTAATTTTCCCATATGCTGCATTTTATTTTTATTGACTGTAGGAAGAGCACTCTCTTTTGTCTGTCAATGGCTTTTTGAGGGGGACACTTAACAGTGGCATTAATGGCTTGGAGAAATATTCTCATGCCAAGGGCACTGGACATTATAGCAATTGACACAGAGGTGCTTGCATCAGCAACCCTGTGGTTCTCACTTTCACTGCTGGAGGCATTGATGGCCAGCTTAGAGAGGGCTGGAGAACAACAAGTGAGAAGCCTGGGGAAAAAGTGCTAAGTGGCCACTTTTCTTTCCTTTGGNTGGTTTATTTTGTATTGTGTTTTGTTTAGTTTTGTTTTTGTTTTTGTTTTTTGTTTGTTTGTTTGTTTGTGTGGGTTTTTCTGTTTTAGATTTATACGTTTTAAGTCACTCACTTAAATCTGGGAAAAACTCCTAGCAGGAGAACACAAGAGAAGAAGTAAAATTGTGGAGTTCACCAAACAAGAATTCTTGGTGGTGACAAGGTCAATCTAAAAAAATAATTAATTATTGCAAACACCATTTTTGTTCTCTATTCCAAGCTGTTGATCCCACAAGGAATTTACTTTGCTTAAGAATGTGTCTTTGAAGAACAACAGAATCAATGTTTCTCATTTGTTTCTTTTTATTATATTTAGAAAGCAGAAAAAGTCAGTAATAAAGTTATTCTTGAATCTTCAGTAAGGAAAGATCAAGAATTCGCTTATATTGGTTTTCCTTGCTCTTCCTATATTTATCACAACACTTATAAAATTGTCACTAATTCTGGACAGCAGTGATAGATTCACCCATAGGCCAGGTGGATTAGAGACCTGGGTAGGTGTGAACTAGGACAGCACAGCAAAGACGGAAAGGGAAAAGCGATTCCCTCAAGATTAAAACTAGATTTGTGAAATTTTACTCTGCCAGTCATCTGGGTTGAGTGATTATTATTGCATTTTTTCCTTAATGGGTGGTAGATTATCTTTAAAGCTTCTGATTTTTGCCAAAGTAGTCAAAAACAGGGATAATGAGACACATTTTCTATCACTGAAGCATGTGAGGTAGATTTTCAGTTAGGATAAGTGTGTTCTACTCTTCTCTAAATACTTCTTTTGTCCGTAATTTCTTTATCAGCTAGTCATATAAAGTATTTCATGTTCTGTGGTGCAAGAGTATAACAAATGTTAAATTATTACTTATTCTAATAATCAAAGAAGAAAAAGATTAATACCTACCTACATGTAATGGCTCCAGTTTCCCTTATACTTTCTTAGTTAGTTAGTGTGTGTTTGCTGAAAATCAAAATGCAATTTTGGTCAGACTCCTGAGTTTGCCACTGTCAAGCTGGGCTGCTGTTCATGGTAGGAATGGTGGAAGTCTATGGCTGCCAGCTTACAACAGTGTCAGCAGGGCAAGAGTACTGCAGCCTTGGACTCAGAGTAGGGCAAGGTACTTGGGGCAAGATGTAGAACTTCTAGAGCTAAATGAAGGACTTGCAATGGCTTGAGAAAAAGCATGAATAATTAGATATGTTGTGATGCAGGTATTCACTGCTGGGCTACAAAAGTATTTGGAGAATTAAGGGCAAGTATCTTACATTTTCAGTAGATGGAGTAGAGATTAAGACAGTTTTTATTTCTCCTCTGGGTGGTAGAATATATTATTTGATTAGTAAGCTATTTTCTTCACAGTGATTTCAGATAAAATATTAAGGAAGAAAAGAACTCTCTACATTAACTTTGGTTATTAATTAATATGCAGTACTGGATATTGCTTACGTGTTTTTTGCACATTGGCTTTTCTGAAGTGAATAAGGTAGGTATGCAATAGTTTGGAATTATTTTTTTTCTCTGTAACATAAAAATTCATACATGAGCCAAACTTTTATGTGGCTGCCACTGCTGAAGAGAAACGTGCTGTGCATATTGACTGGTGGATCAGCAACCATTAGTGCCACTAGCAATAAACCACCGTGAGAAGAAGCACACTTAAACTGTCAGCATGCTGGCAACAGAGAGCCTTTATTTTGCAAGAAAAAGTTTCCCAAACTTGCTTTTCCGATGAGCAATTCTTTAAAATGTTGTGAAACCTTTTTAGCATTCAAGAGCTTTTACATTTGTGCTATTCAGATCAAATAACGCAGTAGATGTTGTTTCCTTTCCTCAGGTAATTTGCCTTGGAAATTATGTCAAGTTGCAGTTGCCTTAACCTGCTTGGAGACAGGTGTTTCTAAGGTGAGCTACAAAATGACACAGCACTCCTTGCCCAGGAGCATGGCAAAGCTACAAAGCAGGACTCAAACATCCTAGCAAGTGCTCATGTCCTCTCCTGTAGCCAGAAAGGAGAGGAGGGAGCTGTGCAGGCAGCACTGAGAAGTGACACCACACGGGCCAAAGGGAGTAGAAATTCTCCCAGGGGCCATAGGTGGCACTGAAGGCTCTCAGGCACTCCACGACTCTCCACAGTGTGTTTATTTATGTTAATTGATGTAACAAAATGTCCAGTGGCTTCGCCTCACGATGCAACACGAGGGTCTGATTCAACCACTTTCTGAATCAGTGTAGAGCAGAGCAATTAAGGAACTGGCAGCATCATTATTGTGGTGACCCCAAACTGGTTTTATGTTCTCATAAAACTCTGTAATTGCAGTCCAAATTTACACAGCAGCAGGCATTATGAATCCTTTCAGTACATTTTGTCATTTCCATTTTCTTAATTTGTGCTCTTTTATACGGAAGTACACTGTGACAAAACATACAGTATGACAAAACAAGCAGTGTGACAAACAGCTTGATCACAGGAAGTTTTCTGTTGAGGTGGATGTGGTGTGCAGGCTCTGAGTCACGTTTGCTGAGCAAGGAGCTGTAGTGTCCAGGGTGGTCCTGGGGAGCAGAATAACCTTCTGCTGAAGGCGATCACAGCAGCCCTCCTGGCAGCCAAAAGCAGCCAGCTCACCTCACCTGTAGCAGTTCACAGAAGTGTTTCATCATCCCTTCACAGGCAGTTTAGGCTGTTTGAAGCCCTGTGTATTGGAGTGGCTGATGCCAGGAGCAGGCTGCTTTTTAATGCCTTTGCGATGGCAGACATAGACTTCAACAGAAGAAAGGAAACAAAGAGCTGAAGCTGACAATGTTTGAAATCACCACACTGAGTTATCAGCTGTCATCTGTTAGAGCTCAAGCCCCCAAGAGATTGTGGTAAATAGTATTACATAGAGAAAAAAGATCTTCTGGGGGCAGAAACATTAAAAAAGTGATTTTTTACAGATTTTGTATGCTGCTTTCATTAAACACTCCTCCATTAGCACTTTCATAGCTACTTCACATGCTCCAAAGCCTGTTTCTTAGTCCTCAGTATATCCTCACAGTGATTGTTCTGATCACATATTGTAACTGGGATTGCAAATTCTTTCAGATAAAAAGTGGGAAAAAAAATCATGAGCAGAAAAAATACTGTACAGCTTGATTCTTTAACTGGTCTGAAATCTTGATTATCAAATTACAAAAACAAACTGCTGAAATAGCTTTTTCCAATAAAAATTGTGGGTTTAGCTAAATGAAATTTAAAGTGTCAATTATCTATTGAGGTCTCAGCAATTTGGAGGAAGGAAACATTCTATGATCATCTTAAAGTCTGCCTTGGCAGAAGAGCAGAATATTTTCCTTCATTGAGAAAATAATGTAGAAAAAAATATATTGGTTTTAATCTTTGACAGAAAAATGTACATTTTTTTTTCCAGAGGGAAAAATTCTATTTCTAGTAGCTTTAGCCAGCTTGTCTCTACTGAAAAAAAAAAAAAAAAAGGTTGAAATAAAACTAGGAGAATAGATGGAGAAAGATGGGGTTTCATGAAGTATTCTGCAATCATCTTGGAACACTATTTCTTAGAATAGTGCTGCACCTTTTGCAATATCATGGGAACTCACTTTGCACCAAAAAGAAATAGACTTGAAGTGGTTGGTCCCCCCTCTCAAACATCTCTTTTATAGCAATTCTTTCTGCTTTTCCATACTTGATTCTTTGGAGGCCAAAAGCAGGAAGATGAGATAGTCTGCATTTTGATCAGGTGATATGGGTTTGGAAACTTGATCCAAATACATATACTACAGGACACCAAGTGAAAAAAGACATTGCACAAACATGTTAATTATTTCTGAATGTCTGTGTTTGTATTAAGGTCAAGAACAGCTTCAATTTCCATTTTTACTTTTTTTACGTTTTTTTTACATTTTGCCAGTGTAGATGTTGACTCTTTTAGAAGAATAGGAAAAGAAAGAGAAGAGGTTGAGGGGAGAGGAGAGTGGCATAGAAGGGGAAGAATGAAGAAGATATGTAAATGATTAGGTTTTGCAAAGACTTTCACTTAGGTAGTTGGGATGAGACCTTTATGGAATGCTTCCATGTGGGAAGAAGCATTTAGATGTAGCCTTGAAGCCAAATTAAAATGAAAGCAAGAAAGGTGCTCTGTTTATGGTCCTGAATATGAAATGAACAGCTGGGACTATCAGATCCAATATATGAGGAACATGGCACATCTGAGCACCAGATGAATTAAACAAAAAGCTCTTCAGCAAAGTGACAAGAGGAAAACTGGCTCTCAATTAGCTTGGTGATTGTTTGGACACCTGAGACAGTTGCTGATGATAGGAGCAGAAGTTGTAACATGTGAGACCTATGTAGGGACTTGCTGAAGGGGACTTTGAAATTCAGGTCTTTAGGTCATGGAAACAACTGCAGAAAATTAGGCCCAGGAATCCCTTTCTGCTCTTTCGTCATCAGAGGAGTGATGTTACTAAAGCTTTATGAAAGCAGACACAGATTTTTCCAGCAGGTGAGGGTCAGAACCACAAACATGAAATGATTTTAAGAATTGGGTTGAAACCTGTTCTGGTGAATATTCCAGACAGCCCTAAAAGGCAATTAACATCTCTCTGTGCTGTGCAGTGCAGTTTCCTGGAATATCACCAGCAAATTGATTTCTTGTAATTATCATACTATGTCAGAAGTTCCAAGGCAAAGAAACTTTTTAATATATTTTGTCAAAATATTTTCAAGCCAGAATTTGAGGCCTTTGTGTGAGCATTTCTGCAGCATGACAGAAATGAAAATGTATGTGTAGAAAAATATACATGTAAGTGTGGGAAAGTGAAGAGGAAAATGTAATATCTTACGGAGGTAGAAGAATCAACTGTGGGTCTTTTTAAACTTGTATGTAAAATTATTTAGAGATGTAAAATTATTTTACTGTTTCTTGGCTAGTATTCTAAATACCAAAGTAAATTTTAAATTGTAAAGTTCTGTGTATTTCCAGAAAAAGCTATTTCACTGAACAAAGCAGGAAGTTAGTCATAGTTGAAGCTTTTTTAAAGAAAGTTTTATTGAACAGTTTTTACTGAAAATGTTCAAATATATCTTACAAACTTACGTAAAGAAAATTGAAGGCATTTTATTCTGAAACCTGTAGCTGGCTTTTTCATTCTTCAAATAGATATTCCAATTGATCATGCATACATGAAGTGAATATAATGATAAGAGTAAGCAACTGCTATTTGGGTTAAATATAATGTTCTCTTGAAGTGGATAATTATCAACATTATGGTCTAGATGATACTATGGGTTTTATTTTGCACTGTCACAATAATTTTCTTTGCTTAAATAGACAAAGAAAATTCACTGCTTGTTTTCTAAAATCATTTATTCAAAAGTGATACTTTTATGCTTCACACAACTATTGTACATCATCATGTGTGGTGGAAAATAGAGGAAGACAGGTATGAACTGATCGTCCTGAGCAATTCTGCCATTCAATACAAAATAGAGGTATTACAGACATACAAATTCTGCATATTTGTAAAAAATACAGGCTACACCTTTGTGTCTTACACTTCTAAAAAACCATCTGATTGGGGTTTGCCAGTCTACCTTTTCTATTTGTTTTCAATAGATTTTCATGTGCATGGAATGGTCCATGATTGGTACATCACAGGCCTGAGGGTTCATAAGAGGAGAGGTACAAATTTATAGAATAAGACTGCTAAGATAGTGGGAGAACAAACTCCTCAGGACCATTTCTTTAATCCAATCATGGCTGAAATTGCAGGATGAAATTCCTTTAGGCATTTGACTGACAAAAATATCTCTTTAAAGAAGTTAAGATAATATTTGATCACTCAAAGACCTTTTTCTTGCCTTGGTTTGGGTTATGCACATGTGTACCCATGCATGGATACTAGCACAGGGGACAATCCTGGGCACAGTCTTCTGACTTTTTGCAGGTTCACAGGTGTCGACTGGGGAAATTCTAGAACAAAATAATTTGGAGTTACAGTCATTTTGTTGCACCTCCCTGGAACAAATGACACTCAGATGATGAACCAGGCCCCAGTTCTTGTGCATAGATATTGATCACTGCTAATCTTTGTTTTCAGTCTCAGTTTCAGGGCTCAAAACCGAGTGTCCCAACTTACTGCACATACAAAGAGATCATTGACAAATCAGGTAATGTTGCTCTTTTACTTCTCTGATAAAGCCATATCACTGCATTTCACAGAGAATAAAATAAAGTAACTGCATTATTTGTTGTTATTACTTGTTACCTGATTTACTGCTTATAATTTACATGTTTGTTTCTAGATAAATTAAATGAGTGATTAAAAGAGCAAATTAAGTGAACCAGTTGAATCATGGTTAATTAAAGAAGATAATGGAATTCACTGAAATAATGTCTTTCCTCTTATTTTTCTTTCTGCTGTTGGCAATACATTAAGTAAATATTCTTGAAGATTGTTGTTTGCTTTTAAATTGAATAAACACTTGAATTGTGACAAGTAAACATACTAGTGCTCAATCTGTCATGAACTATGCTCTTGTCAATATGTAGTTATTTTAATGGTGATTTTTCAGTTCCTAAGCTCTTGAGACACTGTATATTAACATCTGTAACAGTAATGACTACTAAACCATTAACATTGCAATTCAAGGTATTTCCTAAGTTCAAAGGTCAATGCAGGTGGTGTCATGGGTTAGATAGTGCAAAGGACAACTACTAGTCCTGTGTCTTACTGTGAAGTGAAAGGTTATACCCAACATATCCAAATGTAGCTACACATCTCTTATTTCCATACGAATTTCCTTTTATCCTGAAAGCACAACATGAATTGGCATATCCATGTCTATACAGAAAAAATTCAGATTAGGTGGAATCTTAAAAATATTTACTAACACACCTACTTTCACTTCCAAACCCCAGAGAAGACACATAGTACCTTAGGAATTTTAAGGGTGTTTATTTGTTCATGATGATAAGAGATTCCAACAGTATTTCTGTAAAAAGATGTTTTATGAAAAGAACTGGAAATAGTTTCTGTATTCTGTGAAATGTTGTATGTAACACTGAAGACATATTTGATATTTGAAAATCTTAGGAATTACAGTTGTTAATTTCTTCATATTTAATTTCTCCAGTGGACTCATTTTAATTGTTTCTGATGCAACAGTCACCAAGTATCAAAGTAAAGAATAGTATAGTAATTCAGTTGTCCTCTGAAGAATTAATTTGTTGAATTGTTGAATTTGGGCGTGAAATCCAGTCCTCAAAGTGTGAAATAATGTCATTTTAATCCTTCAAATCTGAAAGTATTTAACTGTGAGCTTCCTACTGATGACTTTATAGTACACAGTCATATGCATTATGCTGTCTGTTTTAAGACAAACATTTTAAAAGTAAACTAGTAGCAAGTGAAATGAAGTTCATTATAGGGTTTGAGGTACAATGAAAATAAGTTGTTGTTATATCTGTTAGGCAGAAATAAAATGATATTTGGATGGTGAAATTCTGATCTATTGAAGTAGGAGAGAACATTTTTATTGAAGGCTGATTTAAAACACTTTGATCTGTCTTTCAGAGGGCCCATCGGTTTCCTATGTTGGGACATTCCCAAGGGTGATGCATTGGTATGTGCAGAGGAAAGGTGGTCAAGGAGCAAAACACTGTAATTTATTTCTTGTCTGTCAACAGTTCACATTTCCACACTGATGAAAGGTGTCTCTTACTGAAGTTAATAACAAAATCTCTATAAAGGATGTATGTGTCTTTGTGTCTTTGTGAATGCAATTATATGTTTATATATATAATTATGTGTACACACCAGTAGGAAAAGTTCTGATAAAATCATTTTAATAATTAAAAAACAATAGGAGGTATGAAGTCATGGTTTTTGCCCATGAAATCAGTGGTGAGTGATTGATTATGGGGCTTCATTCCAAGACTTGTAGAGCAGCACAAAGCATGTGTATATGAACAGCATGTATAAGCCCAATGTGTTGCATTTATGTGTGTGTGGAGGGCTAACACATTGCAAATACATTTCAGGGTGCTGCCATAAGAAACTGCCAGGTGCCACCTCTGCTACGAGTGCTCCTTCTTTGTGCTCCTCCTTTAAAAGCAAAGCAATGCACCTTTCTACAGCTGGTAACAACCACAGCAGTGCTTTGCAGTAGTGATCACAAGTGAAGCAACGGGAAACTGTCTGATCTTCAAAGAGCCTGCCTTTATTTAGACACGTAATTTCAGTTAACTTTTATGAGTAAGAACTGTGCCCCTGGGTATTAAAGCTGCCATGTATAGACTTTATACTGCAGTGGGCCTGTAGGAAGCTTTTATCAATGTGTGGAGATAATAACACAGAGGTTTGATTCTCATTTCAGATATGTCCCAATGCTCAGAGTTGACTCACTGATTTCAGTGGGGTTATTTACAATCAATGTCAGTGTAAACACAGGAGAATCACCCTGGTTGCAATCAGAGGTTGCTGTCTGCTGGCTCTTGGGTGCATGTTTTTCTGGAAAGCAGAGCATAATCATTCCATGGTCAAAGAAGGTCAGTGGTACTTTGAAGCACCCATTATTTTTCTGGGAGGTCTGGAAGGGTAAGAGAAGAAGGTTGTGAAGATCAAGTCACTAACAGCAAAGGAAGGAGGTCTAGCTCAAGAAGGAGATTTAGAGTGACTGTCAAGCAAAACCAATTAAACTCAGACAAATGCGCTTAAAAATACTTCTCCATCTTTTCAACTTTGCAGTTTAACTCTACAGAGTTTGTCTGACAAGAGTGAATGAATGTTTGAGAGAAAGACGTCAAACAGAACAAAAGAAACCACCTAACAGAAAAGTAAACAATAAAGGCAACAAAAATAGAAAAGAAGAAAGACAAGGAAAGGAATAAAACAAGGAGAGGTTGAGAAAGGAGAAAGATTTTGTCTTTTCTGCCAGAATCCACATATCTTCTCACTCAGGTGTGGGAGTGCTGTCTAGAGAGCAGTTCAGTAATGATAGCAGGACATCTCTTGTGTTGTGTTTCAGACACATAGTTGCATTTATATACATTGAAATAATTTTGCTTGAAAAACCGGGAACTTCAGACAACATCTAAAGGTGAATTTATAGTCCAACACATCACCAATTATTTAATTTACATTTCCATAGTAACTATTAGCAGAAACTAGGCAGAGAAAATGTGTGCAGCTTTTGTTCAACAATTACACTGCCACATACCCAGGGCTGTTCAGCTGTATGCAGCAGCTTGAACATATGGACCCGTGGGACTTTTTCCTACTGTTACACCATTCTTTCTTGGTATTGCCTGGAGTTCCTGGCTATAAAATACACAAAACCACAAGAAAAGGCTATTCTCTAATCCAGAGAGATGGCAATCCATGTTTATAGTAAGTTGTGAAAGGCATGCAGATACTTAAGGGGTGTGGACCTAAGGAAGGGAGTGATGTGACAATAACCATGGGTTTTCTTACATACATATAAAATGGTCACCATGTTCCCCAAGCCAAATGCCAGTGACTTGGCAGCTTTGTGACAGGACAAGCTGTGAGAAGGATTTAGAACACAAAAAGTTGAAAACATGAGGAATGGTGTAAGAGAATTTGTTTCTCTTTAACTTACATTATTGTGGAAGCTGAGGAATACTACTAAAAAAAGGACCTCTTTCAGAAAAAAAAGCAACTGTGTCTTTTTACAGTGCTAGGAAAATTCTCTTTGGTCTTGTTTTCACAGGAAGTGCAGACAAAATGGACAGGGGTACTACAGGAGTGGGAAGGGTAATCAAATTGTACTTTCAGTAGGATATTGGTAAGGTTTTAAAAGGAATTTTTGAGCTTGGTTTCTGCCAACCACTGAGGTGAAGACTGTATTCCAGTCCTGAAGTCAAAGATGAAAAATGATGATTTTTAATGTCATAAATTGTCTCTGCAAACACGAGTTCCTCTTTTCACCATCAACTATCAT
Organism: Notiomystis cincta; assembly: GCA_013398075.1. NCBI lineage: Eukaryota > Metazoa > Chordata > Aves > Passeriformes > Notiomystidae > Notiomystis > Notiomystis cincta. The sequence goes on along the minus strand of VZRX01023344.1, from coordinate 955,229 downwards.
TTTCCTCTCACTGACCATGAAAAGAAGTGGTTGCCTCAGGTAATTATGTGTACAGGAAGAAATTCTCACTGCTTTCTGAATATCACCAATAACACGTTTAAATGATTTACTGCACCTTGTAATTGGTTTTCTGAAAATATGAATATTTTACTGCCACTGTGGAAACTCTCCACAGCATCTATAATAGTGACATTCTACAGGACATGATTAATGAGTTTTATTTTTTGCTCTGTCTAGAAGTAAGAAGTTCTGAAAGTATTTTCTTTTAGAGAACATGCAAAAAGATCATAATGTGCATCTGATCAAAGTATGAGAGTTTTCTGAAGGATCAAGCAACCAAAATAATGCAGCAAATGTTAGAAACAAGCTACAGGAAACCCATTGTGTATAAAGCAACACCATCTTGTTATCAGAAACTTCTCTATAGCTAGTTTGGGGAGTAGGATTTAGCCTGTCTCTGAGTATGATGTGAGAACAGGAAAGCAGAGAAGAATGTCTGTGAAACTTAAAGCTACTTTACTGTAGTGTGTGCATTTGAAATTCCTTACAAATTTGTATGGGACAAAACACTACAAAGGTGAGGTGAGCCTCTTGGTATGCCGGGCAAATGGAAAAAAAATAATCTTGATAAAGTATATTGGAACTGAAATGATGCCAAATACTGAGTTAGACACTTGCCCTGGGAGGTTTGCAACCTTGAGAAGATATTTTGCTATCCATTTCTCCTTGCTTAGAACAAAAAAAAAAAAAAAAAAAAACAAGGCTAAAATAAAAACTTTTG
>VZRX01023344.1:903329-954393 GCA_013398075.1 Notiomystis cincta | reverse complement strand
CATTTTCCCTTGCTTTGAAAAAAAAAAAAAAAAAAAAAATAGAGCATGCTGAAATGAACACTTTCTGGTGAGCACTCTTTGTGCTGTTTAAAGAAAAATCTAATTTCTAGATCACATTAGGAAGGGTTCTTAAATAGAATTAATAATAATGTGAGCAATTTCCGGTTCATTGGCACCCAACATAGTTCACAATCCTGGATGAGGCACCCATTCTCACTTGTATAATGCAGGGAGAGCGCTTTAAACCTAAAGACAGAGTTTGCTAGAACAGAAATACAAAGGAGGGTAGAATTTTTTACATCCTGCCTATGACAGGCAGTTAACTTCTCTGAGGCAGAGGTGGGAACCATTTTCGTAACAAGGAACTGAACTTAATTATTTTCACCATTCAAAGCGAAATTGTTTATTCCAAGAGGTGAGTGGAAGCATGAGTCCTAATGACTTTTTAACCACAAAACTGGTAGCAAGGGTACTTATGAAGGTATAAGAGACTTAAACACTGACCTTAGGGCTTTGTTTTACTAACAGCAGGAGGTGGCTCTACGTTGGCTTTACCACTATGGCCCATGGAAAAAAATCATAATTTGCATTTGCTAATTATTTACAAGCTAGGTCATAGTCACATATGCCTGTTTTACTATGAACAGACAGTCTGATTACAGCAATCTCCAAAGCATTAGAGCATTTCATGGAAAAGGCAAAGACAGTGGGGCAGATGGAAAATAGGGAGAAAAGACAATGGAGGACAATACCTGACAGATAATGCCAGACCAGCCTGGTGTCTGTCTTTGCTGCTGTAGCAAACATTATGGACAAAGGAAAGAGAGAAAAATCTTAAAAGATAAATTCACCTGCCCCTAAACACAGTTTTCTGGGGATGATAATGATGCCTAAAGATTTTTACCTTTTTTACATATTTGTAGCTTTGTAGCTTTTTAATATATAGCTGTATAGTTTCTGGCACTTTCTTACACTTTGGAATAGTAGTTACCTTTTTTCACACGTCATGTCACCATCTCGAAATTCTATTTAGTCTTATTTTCAAGAGAAGAATTTCTAACAAGGACATCCTTTTTTTACACCAGCATTTGGGAGACACAGGACTAAGAACCCCTTGGAGCGATTCCAGTGGGGCAGGTCCAAGGGTGGGTTACCAGGACAACTGGTCTCCTGTCGGATGTACTTGCTAGATATACAAATTAATCACACTTTTAAAAATTGTGGGAATCTGATGCCACATGTGCACATAGCTTCATTTTGTGCACCTGAAAGCTTTCATTAAAAGACTGCCCTTATTTTATCAATTCTAATATTGTTTGGAGGGTTTTTTTTCCAATTCTAGGCAACAATAAAGCATGACAAAAGAGCAGCAAAACAGGTAAAAAATTGACTAACAGGGAGTCTGCTGAAAAGAGACCAGTGTTGTTGGGAAGAGGTAGCTATCCTCAAGGATAGGTCTTGAGGCCAATGTTTTTATTGGTGACCTTGGCACAGAGAATAACTGTGCCCTGATAAAATCTGCTGATGACACAAAGCTGGGAACAGCAATCAATACAGAGAATCAGAATATCATACAGGAGGAGCTGTATGACCTTGAGAACTGGAGTGATAAGAAGGATAACATGTAGTATCAAGTGCAAGGTCATGCAGCCAGGGTCTGAGAAGAAGAATGATTGCCATAAACTGGAAATACAACAGGTGCAGATAAGAAAGGAGGGCAAACTTGCAAGTGTTAACCACAGAATGCCTGTGAGCCACTTAAAGGATATGACTGTCAAAAAAGTACATGCAAAGTATTTCCAGTAATGCTAGAAATGGACAAAATCTTTATTCAAATGTTTGAAAAGATTTTTTTTAGTGTATTCAAGTATGTACATGAAAATTACCCTAAAAAATTAAAACTAAGTAGGTGCTGCAATGAAAGAGGAATCTAAAGATATTGATATGTGTGTGAGTTAGTGCCAATTTGGAAAGGATGCAGATTCAGTAGTTACCAAAAGGTAGTATCCACTAGGTGTTTGCCTGCCTACACTCACTTCATGGTACTTTCAGGGTAGTTCTTCTTCATTCTCACTGAAAGATAAGCTGGCTTGAACTTAGTAAGAAGAAATATTCTGGAAGCATCCAGGAGATAGATAATGATACATCTATATATATAAAGGCATGAGCTCTTCAAGTAGTCTAACCATAAAATAAGTTACTTTGCTCAATCTGACCAAATAAGATTAAATGGATTCAAGATTATAGGATTGTGTCTGTATATATGAAAAAAATAGACATCATAATTGAAGAAAATTTCTTTGAGTTAAAGAACAAATTACCCTCAATATCTAATGCTATTTGATTAGTTATATTTTGAATGGAAATTATTAAATGGTTTCTGATCATATGAAGGGTGGTGGGGTGGTCACAAATTTCCCAATAGAATACTAAGAGGAAAAATAGTAACTGGCTTTGGAGATACAACATGAAAAGATTTTCTTAATGACTGCCAACACTGTGTTTGTTAGTAAAGAGTTAGCAAGGTGTTCCATGTGTGTAAAAGGTGTGAGATGGGTATTTGGGTTTTAAGAATGTCTCAAGGAAAGAGATTAGAATGGTTCTCTGGAAACCATTCCTTCCCTTTTCTGCTTTTCTAGTGCTTGATTATGGCAAATAAAGACTCGGTGCAATGCACTTCTGTGCTGTTTTTCTACTATTCTAATCCTGTTCCCGAATGTCTTATGGTGCTTCTGAGCATTGTAATGAAAAGAATAGATGACTTAAGCCTGTTTGACAAAAATAGAACCTCTGTGTATTAATAACACAGTGAGTAAATGAGCAGTGAGTCTATGACTGTGCACAGATGAATTTCAGTGTTCCCTTATATGTTTTTCTTATTTATATTTTCCATCTGATTTTTAAAATCTAACAATAATGAATCTTCTTTTTCCTGTGCCACTGAAATAACAAAAATTGTTAAGATAGTGACTTGTTAGACTGATATTTATTGAAATATCATAATAAAATTATTCACAACTGTAAATAATATAAAAATAAGCAATTACATTTAATAATTCCATACATTATTCCAAAGAATGACCAAATGCACTTGGGTAGCATGAAAATAATATAAAAATGGGAATTTCCATAAACACAGATGAAAATAAGATGCTCATATTCTGTGTTCAGGGTCTCTGTCTTGAAAGGTAGAACAATAAGAAAACTTGGCAAAGAACCAAAAAAGATGTGTTTCTAGCAAGTGTAAACAGCTGGGTAAACAGTTGTCTGTTGGAACTCTCTCCACCCATCATGTTTCCATGGATACAGCAAGACTGTAAATTATCTTAAGGCATATATTTTTGACTGGTTTTAATAGAGACCTCAGTTTGGGAAAGGAAATTATTATCTGCTCAACTTTAATCACAGAGCTAGATTATTAAACAGAGAAAACAAAGGCAAAGAACAGATGATTCACATGACTTCAAAGATGCCTGAAGAGAACTGACACAAAATGAGCACAAGCTACAGAAAACTTTCTGCTTGTCTCACTGTAAACAAATGGGACTGTTTAATCACAAAGGAAGCGTCAAACACCTCAGCAAAATGTGTGGACCAGGAAGCAGGAAGAAATGTCTGATACTCATTGTTGGGAGTCTCAAAAGAACAAAAGCAAGTTGCTGAAAGCTTAGCACACTGTATTATTTCTCCTGACTGCTTTGCCTGTGAAGATCAGAAACATGTTACTTCATGCTTCATTTTCCAATCCTTATTGGCTGACTGATAAAATTATTGGATAGTACCCTGTCCTTTTTTCCTGCATTTATCTGGGCTGGTTAAACCCCTGAACCAGTGTTATATTAACAGTTTTGATATTTTGTTTTCATGAAACATCAAAAATATGTTCAGTATTTCCCATGGGAGTGTTTTGAAAAACTTAATTTGCAAATTTTAATTATGTTAATGGAAATGTCTGAAAATTAATCTGTATTTCTACATTTTTAAATTACATTCTCATAGTTACGACATATGGTATTAGGGAAGATGCTGATTAGCAGAGATTTAAAACCTCTTGCATTCCCTTCCAGTTTGTTGTTTGTCCTCTATTTTTTTTCTCATGACATAGTTTTATAGCTCTGTTTCCACCAAATCCATTTTGATAAAATTTTTTGACCAGCTACAGGTAGTAATACCAGTTTGGATCAAAGTGATGACAGATAATTTGTTGATAAACATTTTAGCTTACCTGCTTTAGGAAGAAATTTCAGGAATAATTTCAGTTGATAGGTTTCTTTTCAAATAAGTCAAGAGCACTCAGCATGAGAAAAGAGGCAAAAAATTTAGATTGCACATTTTACTGTTTTACAAAAAAATTTGTGGCATATTATTTCTATCTAATCCTTGTAGTCAAAAACTTAATACTTACAATCAAGGGAATATTACCAAAGTAAGGTCAACTCCACAAAGTTTATGACCAGCATATTTTAAACTCTAAATATTAATCTGCCAAGTCAGTCTATAAACAACCTGATAATTAAAAAATAATGTATGAGTGGGAGTTCTTGACATTGCTGAAAATCACACATTACAATTCAATACTTGTTTTTAAAATTTTTTGTTTCTATAAATTAAGTACTAGGCACCATGATGTTTTAGCTATCAAACTAAAGGTTTTACTCCTGTATCTTCCTGTTATATAACCCCACAGAACTAATACATGAAAAATGTTTTCCTAGAGGAAAAGATAGGCTGTGCCTGAACTTTATTAAATAATTGTAGTGCTTCTTAAAGCAAAATTATTTTCTTTAAGTGGCTTTCTCAATAAGGTGAGGTCACAAAATGTACTATAAATCAGTGGGCCTAAACAAAATTTGACACTGCTTAAATTGAATTGACTCATAAGCCACAGAACAATTAACAAGAAAAATGACAGAAGATATTTTAATTTTATTAGTTACTGAGCAAAAATGGCTGTGAACTTCTGAAGTTATTCTATCAAGGAAGGGTTTTTTTTTTTTTGTAACCATGAGAAGGCATTTGGTGACAGACTTTTAGTAGGGCCTGTAGTGATAGGACAAAGGGTAGTGATTTTAAATTAAAGGAGCATAAATTTCTACTAGATATAAGTGATTTTTTTTTTTAAATGAGAGTGGTGAAACACTGCACAAGTTACCCAAACAGGTGGTAAATGCTCCAGTCCTAGAAACATTTAAGTTGAGGCTGTGTGGGGCTCTGAACAACCTGGTGTAATGGAAGGTGTCCCTGCCTATGACAGGGAGGTTGGACTGGATGATCTTTAAAGGTCCCTTCCAGCACAAACTATCCTATGATTTTCTGATTAATTTCTGTTCATAAGTCCAGGAGTTAATTTATGGATTTCAAATCGTGATTACAAAATAAGAAAGGACTTCACTTTTTTTTTTTTTTTAATTTTNTTTTTTTTTTTGTAACCATGAGAAGGCATTTGGTGACAGACTTTTAGTAGGGCCTGTAGTGATAGGACAAAGGGTAGTGATTTTAAATTAAAGGAGCATAAATTTCTACTAGATATAAGTGATTTTTTTTTTTAAATGAGAGTGGTGAAACACTGCACAAGTTACCCAAACAGGTGGTAAATGCTCCAGTCCTAGAAACATTTAAGTTGAGGCTGTGTGGGGCTCTGAACAACCTGGTGTAATGGAAGGTGTCCCTGCCTATGACAGGGAGGTTGGACTGGATGATCTTTAAAGGTCCCTTCCAGCACAAACTATCCTATGATTTTCTGATTAATTTCTGTTCATAAGTCCAGGAGTTAATTTATGGATTTCAAATCGTGATTACAAAATAAGAAAGGACTTCACTTTTTTTTTTTTTTCAATTTTCTAAAATTGCAGTATTGTCATTCAACTATCAATAGAATTTAAAATAGTAATTTTGACTTCTAGTGTGTCTGCTGTGGTCAGTCTCTGTTGTGCTGGGACTCAGAAACTGTGCCAGAAGCTCTCTAGGGAAGCACAGGCTGGCACAGATGCAGGAGTTCCTGGAGCTGCTGTGGTGTGAGCACTTCCACTGCTCAGGTCAACAGTACTGGTGCAACCTCCATTCCCAGTCTGCCAGTGAACTGGAATTGCATAGCTGCAGCTGGTCTTGTGCTGTGGGCAGGAAAAAATGACCTCTTAAAATTCTTTTTTTTCCTACAAAACTACTTGCTAAAGCCTTATCAGGATATAATATTAAAACTGTTTACTTCACTAAAATCTTTATTGGCAAAAATGAGTTAAGTCATTCTGGCACTTCAAATTTCAAGCATTTGATTCCTGGACAAGACTTCATTGAATGTCTATTTGTGATTTACATTGCATGCAAGGTTTTGGAGCAGGGGTAGTCTGAATCTGTAAGAAATGACCCAGGCTTCCTACTTGACATGTTTTAATCCTTATTTTACCTTTTGAAAATTATTTATTCCACACCTTGAGAATCACAAAACTAGGACAATCCAAGATGAATTTGCATCAAATGCACAAAATCCCACAGGATTTCAAGTTTTCTTTGTAAGTCATTGGGAGATAATTTTGTTTGGGGAACTGAGGACGACCCTAGGGTTCAAAATTGGTAATCAGAGGATTTCAGAAAAACATAATGACTCTTACTGAGAGGCTGATGACACAAGCTGAGGGATGGAAAGAGCAGGTCCCACAAGATATTTTAGCATTCTAGTCACAAGCTTGTTTCAATGTGCTTTGCGTACCCCAAGATCTTCTATGCAGAGTAAGGATTGAGCCAGCCATGGGAAACCTGGGCTTTTACATAGGTGACAGCTGCACCAGAAGTGTCCTTCCTTGCATTTTAAGATCAACTTGGCAATTTTGTACTCATGTTTCTGAGGTTGAAAGGTCTTTCAATTTTATTATGAAATTGATACTAAGATGGTATTTTTGACAAGAAAATGAAGACAAGCACTATCTGATAAGCAAGAGCTTTGTGAAACACAGCTATTGTGTGATGTTTGTCCCAAATGGGAGAATTTGTTTCCACATCTGAAGGCAAACATAAAAGACAGAAAGTGTCAGGAAAAGGGCAGTTTCCTCTGAGAGGACACAAATCACCACTCACAGTGTTTCTAAGACTGAAGAATATTTTAAAAACAGTTTTCAAATAGTACTTTTTAATTTATATGTGATGTATAGAAATATTTTGAAAATATGTTTCTTCTTTGCAACATTTAAGTTCTGAAAAGTCATCACTAAAGTTTAATATGATTTAATCAAGCAGCTTTAACCAACAGACCAAAAAATCTTAATTCATTAAGTCTGCGAGCCACATTAATATTGCAAGAGAATGGTCTCCCCTTCCAGGAGTTTATCTGACAGTACCCTGGAGGGAGGTGGCCCCAGATCCCTGTCTCCAGACCTCACCCTGACCTCACTTGCTGACTTGAGGCTGTGGCTCTTAGCTGAGAACCTGCCTTGCCCTGATTCTCAGCCCTGGCTTCTGTGGGGAGCCTGGCCTGGGGGCTGCATGCAGCCTTGTCCTCATGGCAGCCCACAGCTCCAGTTTGACCTCCAAAGCCTTCAGGGAGCTGTGGTTGATACATAGGTGAAGACCCTAACAAACATAAGCTCTTATTAAGAAGTTGGTTGAATATGTACTCATTTCAGAATGTCAGTTTCTCAATGCGAGAAATAAAATGTTTTCCAATGTGGTCAGATCCAATACACTGGAACAGTTGAAAAGGAAATTTTCTTATCCCTCATAAGTTATAGAAAATTTAAAGGTCTTGCATAGATTAAATTATAGTGCTTTTATACAGGAAAATTTTAAATACAAATACAAAAGGTTTATTCAAGTTTATTCCAGAAGATTCTGCTTCCGTCTCTGTTTCAGTTTTGAGAGCTCATGTCAGTTTTCTGATTCACAATAGGCACAGTAGGGTTTACATTTAATTTATGTCTATGTGGAACTTGGCCATTGAAAGCTACAAAAGTGCAGGTTCTACTGGAGATATGCACTGAGTAAATGCATTTATTATTTTTAGAATCTGACCCTAAGTTAGATTTGATAGGAACTCTTCTGTTTGCAGGTGTGTGCAAACATACCTAGCTAGATTCAAAACACCAACATAAATGTGACATAAACAGCTCCCAGCCTTTTTTCCATATCTCTGCTAAGACAAGAATTTAACTTCCCAGGTACAGCATTCCCATGAAAATCAGTTTATGGATCCAGCAAAAATAACCTCTCTCTGCTGAATACAATACTGTTTAGTTATATGGCTAAAAATGTGTCAGGCCTAATTCCCTTCTATTTTAAGGCTCCTCTAAGAGGAGAAACTTTAGAAGACTTACCAGGACAGCAAGCAGAACTTGAATTTTAGAGTCTAAAAGATGAGTCAAGGCTAGTTCAGGACTTGGGTTCCTTCTCTTATTGAAAGGGGAAGGCAGGACACAGTGGAGCACGAGCTTGAGGAAGGACACCAGAAAATCAGAGGTGCTGATTGGCAGGTCATGGGAAATCTTCAGGGAAGGGTAGGTCATGGAACATCACCACTATGCTCCACACATTGACTATGCCTTCAGGAGCAGCAACCAAATACTTGCCAGTGCTTTTCCAAAGACTGAGGGACAGGAAATTCTGCAGGAGCCATATCTTAGGTTCTTGTGAGAAATGACCCCTTAATATTTAACAGGGATTGTGATTAAGAAAACTTGGTGTTACCACCTGGTTTTAGATATTTGCTAGTTGCAAATTATTGTGCCAAGTACCAGCAAGCCTCTGAAGAACAACACTTCCATGAGCTGCATTTTTCTTTTGGCAGATGTAGAACCAGCTGATGTTACAACATACCTCTTTTCACTTCAGCAATATCCAGTTCAGTCTGACCACTCCTTGAAGTACCATAAATTGTGGCACCTGTGTGCTCCAATAAGCTCCAGCTTATTGGTAATCAAAATGCCCACCTCAATCACAGCATTTTTTAAGCAATTGCCTCTAAGTTTCAAAACAGGGAATGTAGTACAGCCTGCAGCTCATTTCATAGCTACCTAGTCCACTGGGAGGATTTATGGGGACTTTACATGGTGAAGCCATTAAACATGAGCTATTCAAGGTAGGTCTGTGAGCTAGGGAGCTGAGAGGATTTACTAGGTCCATCATGAAAAAGGGAGAGAATGAGGATTAACACTGGATTCAATACAAAGGATTCTTTGTATGCTGCTTGGTTCTTATGAAACTTTAGACATTGCATCCTGTTATGTGTCTATTGCTTGAAAATATATTCTTGGATATTTTGGACTTTCAGCATATTCCAGATGTAGTATTAGTAGTGGTATATATGTATGTCTGAGAATAATAGCTGTTTGAGCAACTAGAAAATGTCAAGATAGATAATTATTCATTGAAAAAAAGCAAAAAATTTTGCAATGGATGCTATTCATATGATATTGTTTAGCCATTTATAGAGCTGGCTTAATAAAGGACTGTGAATAAGCAATGCAAAAATTGCCAAAATTTACAATGACTTCTTTATGAAAGATATTTTCCCTAGCTGTAAATAGAATTTGGATCTAAATCATTGCCACAGAATGCAACATGAATACTGAAAATGAAGGGCTCATTTATATCCACTGCCCTGATTGTATCACTTGAGTACTCTAGATAAAGGACTGAATATACCAAAGAAGCAGGTGATAGGTATCTAAGCAGAGTTTAAGATGGACTTCATAAGTTTATGTTTCTGACTATAATCCTTGCTCCACTACAGTCACCTCTCTGCCTCCACAGGTACTATATTTTTCATTTTATTGTGCTTCAGGCACTATAGTTAAGTTTCTGAATGGACCTAAAGCTGCCCTTATCTTTTTGAACAAAAGCTTTCATTGCCTGACAAGAAGAAAACGAAGTCTTCCACCCTCACAAATAAACTGTCAGCCATTCTTGGTATAATTAATGAATTTACACATTGGTAGATCCAAGTAAACACAAAAGGAAAAGAACTATTATGCTGGATATCTTTTATGTAATTTATGCAGGGTGCTAAATGAGATACTTTCAGGCTTCCGTGTCCTTCCATGTCCCAGGACCTTCAACGAATTTTGTTCAAAGTACTGTGCTTCTAATGCCTGCAGAAACAGTGTTGTGCTGCCTTACAGTGTCAATGCCTGAACCTTGTTTGTGGGCAGGAACACAGACACTAAAAGAGACTCTTCTCCATATTAACTAGCTCTTACTGAGCTGCAGTCCCTCAGACTTGCAGTGAAAGTGCCTAGCTGAGAAGAAGCAGCAAAGGACATCAGAGAGTCACAGCATGGGTTTTCACATCCTTGCTCATCTCAATTTTGCTCTAAGATTTTTAGCTTTTCTGTTTCCAAGAGGATGCATAAAAATTTAGCCCTCAGTCGTTAGTTATTCCAGGGTGGTACTTTCACATCCTCTCTTACTATAGCTCTTCCAGTTCAATAATATTAATCAAAGAAGAACCTGAATTTTGTTATCCCAGAGTCATGGGTGACTATAACCTTATTTTTACCCTGAAATTCAGCTATTTATGACCAAGAATTCAAGGTCCAACTCTGATGCAATGCAGATGCATAGCCTTGGCTCAGACTTCTGAGGGAATCCTGGAGGCCATCTCTAGCCATATGGATGAGAAGGTGATCAGGCATAGTCTACATGGGTTCACTAAAGGTAAATCATGCTTGACCAAGCTCATCACCTACTGTGATGAAACAACTACCTGGATGGATGAAAGAAAAGCTGTAGAAATTGTCTACCTCAACTTCAGTAAGGCTTTCAACACTTATCTTTCGCAATGTCTTCATAGCAAAGTCAGGAAGTGTGGACTGAGTGAGCTGACAGTGAGGTAGATTGAGAAGTGGCTGAGCAGCAAATCCCAGAAGGTCATAGTCAGTGACACAAAAACTAATTAGATGCCTGTGACTAACAGAGTCCTCCAAGATTCAATACTGAGTCCAGTTTTGTTTAACTTATTCATCAATGACTTGGATGAAGTAGATGTCTTCTCAGTAAGCTCACTGACAAATGTAGCTGGGAGGAGTGGCTGATACCCCAGAGTACTGTGAGCCCTTCAGAAGGACCTGGACAGGTGGGAGAGACGAGCTAAAACAATCTGAAATTCAACAAAGGCAAATGCAAGGTCCTGTACCTGGGGAAGAATAACCCCATGCACCAGCACAGGCTGAGGGCTGACCTGCTGGAAAGCAGCTCTGCAGAGAAGGACCTGGGGGTCCTGTGGACAACAAGCTGTCCCTGAGCCAGCAGTGTGCCCTGGGGGCCAAGAAGGCCAATGGTGTCCTGGGGAGCATTAGGTAGAGCATTGGCAGCAGGCCAAGGAAGTGGATCCTGCCCTTTCACTCAGTCCTGGTGAGGCCATATCTGGAGTTCTGTGTCCACTCCTGGGCTCTTGGAGCAGGTCCAGTGGAGGGCAACAAAGATGGATAATGTCTCTTGTAAGGAAAGGCTGAGGGAGCTGGGTCTGTTCAGCCTGGAGAAGAACCAGCTGAGGGGAAACCTCACCAATGTCTGTCAGTATCTGAAGGGAGGGTGTCAAAAGGATGGAGCCAGGCTTTTCTTGGTGGTGCCTAGCAATGGGACAAGAGGAAACAGGCAGAAATTGATACACAGAAAATTCCACCTGAATATGAGGAAGAACTTTACAGTGCAGTTGACTGAGCACTGGAACAGATTGTCCAGAGAGGCTGTGGAGTCTCCCTCATTGTAGATATTCAAGAACCACCCAGACACAATCCTGTGCCATGGGCTCAGGGATGTCCCTGCTCAAGCAGGGAGGTTGGACAGGATGACCCTCTGTCGTCCCTTCCAGCTTTATCCATCCTGTGATTCTGTGATTCTCTGATTGCAATTCTGTGATTGTGATTGCGGAATGAGGAAGTGGTGTAAGAAAGGCCATGAAGTTATGCCATGCACAACAAAAAAAGACAGAAAGGTGTGAGATTGTTGAGACTGGGCTCTTTGGCAGGTCAAGGGTTCAGGAGGAGAAACTCCAGCTTGGAAAGATAGATGTTTTCTGAAGAAAAAAAACGTGGATTTGGAAGATGGCAAGTCAGTAGCATGGAGGATCTGCTCTTGGGACCAGTGGAAGTCAGACCTTCCCAAACTAACTGATGTCTACTGGTTCAGCAAACATATTTTATTGGGGTGATTAGCTCCTTAATTTTAGACTTTTTTTGTGTTTAGTAACAAATAAATACCTGTTTTATATTTGACTTGATATCTAACCTCCTTGGAAAATCTTTTGTAACTGAAAAAAAGTCACTTAAACAAAGGGATGTAAAGTGATTTGGTGGTCACACCTAAGTCCTACCTGGGAAAGTCAACAAGACTCTAACTTCCCTTCGATAATTGGCTTCAACAATAACTGATGAATACAATGTTTCCATTGTATGAAGTGGAGCAGTATTAAATGGAAAGACTTGAGTTTGTAGCTCTAGTTTGATTCAGGAAAGAAATTTGAGATCCACTCCCCTGACAGTGTACAAGCTGGCTCAACTCTCAAAGAAATATGTCTTGCTATCTCTTGTGGACATATTTGCAAGAAAAGAGTCAGCTGCACAGGATCCCAGCTGGAGGAAGATGTGGACACAGCCAGTCAGACATTGCAGCCAAACATCTCATTCCTTCAGCATAAATAGTTCCTTATCCATATGGCTTTGAGTATCTTTTTTACATCCTTGGTACCTGCACTCCAAAGTACTTTTGAGGTTTTTTTCTCTGATCTGATAATTGTTTATATTTGACTTGCCTTAAGCATACATGGAATATTTGTACATTTAAGTTACCTACATGATTATAATCTTACTAAATGAGAAACTTTCTATAAAGTAGTTGTTATTAAAGTAAAAGCATAATTTAACCCAACCAGTGCAGGATCCTGCAAACTTACATGAGTTTAAATATCTACTTCATAGCTAACCTTCCCTTTAAAAAAAATTAGTTTTCATGTCTTAACAAAAATACTGTTAAACACAAGATTTCTTTTCTTTCCTTGTATTAAAGCACATTCACTAGTCTGAGTCACTATATTTATTATTTCAATGATGAACTGAATTTGACAGCCAACTTGTATTAAATCTCTGAAAATAAGATTGCATGATGAAAATTCTGTCAGACTCTTATCTGTAGTAACATAAGTGGCCACCACTTCAACCAGGAAAATTACTTCAATTTATTTACTGAATTTGAGATCAGGTGACCATTTTTAATTCCTGTTGAAATATGTAGTCATGCATGGGTAGGAGGCTCAAATGGCCTTTTAATAAGTTTATAATTAGGTTATCTCTCTGAGCAGACTTAAGAATTGATCTCAAACACAAATTTTTTATTAATTTTTTTAATGCTGGATAAGCTACTTGGAGCGACTTTTTTATTAGTGTTATAACTGTTGGGTTTATCTGGAGCACTTTCCAAGTTTTCATTATTGGATTTTAACTCATATAGCTGGACTTCATCTAAATTGTAACCTTTCATTATCACTGTTACATTGACTTCTACAAGCCTTCAAGGCATCATTGACCTTTATATACGAAGGAGGCATTTCTTTTCTCTGTTATAAAGGTGATCCATATGTGTTATTAAATCATAATGACACTGATTGACCTTGCATTCAAAAAAGAAGAAAACACATCATCAAGATGGAACTATAGAACTATCTCTACCTTTTTCTTACTGTTTGTTTCATACAGTGTTATATGTCTCTTGTCATTGTATGCTTTCATAGGCAACATGGGTCAAATAGTAATTTGGCATTTGGAGGAAATCAGTAGAGATGTTGTTTTATATCCTTGTACATTTTGAGAGGACTCTAAGGAAAATTTAGAGAAAGAAAGTCTGATTTTTCACTCTTTCTTCACTCAAAACTGCAGGTATGTTGACAAACTGGAATCCAATTCAATTGGCATTAAAAATTCTTCTAATTTTTAAAAATTATACAGTCATTATAAATTACCTAAGTAAAATATATTATTTTAATTTCCTTTATTCTGTGTACCACTTAATGTTTTTTGTATTAACTTTTGGTCAGTAACCAAGTTTGCTTATTAAGAAACACTATTTTGGTTACATGATAATTGGAAAATAGCTGCTAATAGTTCGTATGTAGAAATTTTATTTTTTCCTTGTGAAAGCTTATGATAATAGTCATTAACTATGTGATAAGTGATCCTATGAGAAAACGATATTTTTTATTTTTTCCTCTTCTTCCCCCTCCCCCTCTTTTTCTTACATGTCTGGGATTGCGCTTTAGCTCCTTTCAACCTTTCCAATTTTGTAAAAAATAGAAAGTATTCTTTTCTTCAAATTTTTCATTCAATTGATCTTTGTGAGAACATAGGTGAGCCCACAAAGCACATGCAATTGCTTTTCAGAAACCAAGAGTGCATCAGGATCACTTTCTAACCTCAATGTCTTGGCCAAGTCTTGGATGAATGCCAAGAAGGAGTACCACATACTTACCTTTTTCTGATACTTTTCCTCAAGACACTGGTCACTGTCAGAGACAGGAAATTGAGCAAAAAAAAAGTCCTTGGACTGGAAGTTGTCCAGAGATTTATCACTTGGCTGAATTTGCGTAAGTTTTCACAGGTTTGATAAAATTTCTTGCCACCGTTATGAATGAGCTCTTCTGACTGATGTCAGCGGCCGCCTTGGAAGCGTGAGGTCAGCAGAGGCTTCAGTAAGACTGCCAGGCTTCACGTAGGTAAAGCTGGATATTGCATCTGCTCTCACTATTAGAAATCACTGCATCTTTTCCCAGAAAAGCTAATTGGACACAGGCAGCACCCAGCGTGAAAAATTTTGAAAGATGAGATCTCTGTGCCCTATCCTTGTCTGTGGTGCAAAGTGAGCACAAGAGTGCTAGTAGAAACAAGGGATGCCATGGACTCAGGGTGCTCACTGATTAGTCACACTTGTCAATACTGGAGCTGGTGTCCCTGGATGTTATCTTCATCACAGATGATGGCATAAGCAACACAAAATCTTTCTTATGGGAAATCTGAATTTATGTGCCCGTGTCAGTTCAATTTTATGAAACCATAACGTCAGATTGCTTTCTTTGATATCTTCTGACCCATTTAGGCTGCATCAATTCATCACCCACAGGTCGTGGCTGGATGAATTCAGAGGAGGTGCTCTATAGCTGTGCCTTTCCCTAACTAAACATATATATGATATATATGATATATATTTTTATATCAGGAGGCTTGTAAAATGAAAACCACAGAGTCATTCAAATGCAAAAGACTTTTATTTAACTAAAAACATGTCTGACTCATCAAGAATGTTCACCATCAATTCTCTTTTGTATTCAAAACTAAACTGAGTTTCTATTAAATGTATTTTAGTAGCAACATCTGACTCTTATGTCAGCTACTCAATTAAGAAAGGCCTTTCCTTCCCCCCACTTAGGTTAAATGTGTTTTCCATTGCATTTAAAATATCAGGGTTTTTATTATAAGAAGGTTTTTTTTTAATGTTCATAAATTCAGATCAGTTCATCCAGGTCAAAAAGATAAATAAAGCATATAAGCTTGCTTCTATTTACCAGCAAAGTAGATATCAAAATGAATATCACTAATCATCAGTAGCCTGGTGTCTAGAAATCATTTCAGTTTCACAATTCAGAATTTCCTCAGTGGGTTAAACGACAATGCATGGGACTCACGTGATAAATGCATACACAAGAGAGAAAGAGAGGGAGCACAGAAACTCATTTCCCAGTCACATACTAATCTGGTTCTAATGGCTTAATTTTTCAGATGAAAAATGGGAACCTTTGAACTTATCATATGCACAAGATTTTTAATAAATCAAAAGGTTGTATTTCAGAGAATAAGAGTAAAACAAACAATTTGGTTTTGTCTGGGGTTAAATTTTGATGGTTTTGTTCAAATCTAGAACACATAATTTCTGCAAGCATTTTAAATGTTGCTAGTTTCTCACTGATTAGTAATAGTATTGAATCAAGGCTAAAATAACTACCTTATCAGCTGTAAGCTAATTTTGCATACTATAAATCTATATAAAATATATAAATTTAGACATAGGCATATAAATATTTGCATACCATTGGTGTCAATTCAATTTAAATCAAGCTTGGCACAGATGATTCTGGGTCACCATCATTAGAAAAAATAATTAGAAGATGCTAGCTTAAAGCATTAAAAAATCAAAGGGGAAGTTGCCAATAAATGAGATTAGTTTTGAAGTCATGACAGTTAAAATTGCTAAGCTTTTCTCTGAACTCTTGAGAACCAAAAGTTTACATTTTTCTAATGAAAGTACAGACTCTCAGGTAATGTGGTAGCTCTGGAAGCAGAAGCTTTGGGAAAGCACTGAACATCTCAACATCAACAAAATCCATGCAGAGCTGAACACTGCCATCTATCTATCTGTCTTTCTTTTTCTGGCTCTGCAGTGTCTGTGTGCTGGAGATACTTTAAGCAGGCAATACAACTTTTCATTGACTTTGCTCAAAGGTGATACTCTGCAGTCCAAACCACTGAGTAGTAAAGTTGCTTCAGCTTCAAAACTGAAGTCATCTTCCAACTTAATACATTAATCGAGTTGTATCCTATGTTGTAGTGACTATTTTCTCTAATCTTGTATTGCTATTACCATGATGTAGCAAACCACATGACTAGCAGAAGGGTGTTGTTATATAAATATATATTCTATAAATACTGCTAATTAACAAAGCCACATATGAAATGGCTCTGGAAACTGTACTTCTCTAAATTCTGATCTTTGAACATCATATGCAATTGTTCAAATATGTGAATTTGATTAATTAATATTTTACTTAAATATTAAGATTGGACATTGATTAATGATGTCCAATGACTTAAGATTCAAAACCAACTAGTCATTTATGGGTGAGGAGTTACTAGCTTGCTAAGCACTTCCAGATGATCAAGGCCTCTGAAGGCATCTCAGTCTCGTTTGACCTCTCTCACTCTCTCTTGGATCAAATTAATCTCTTAGCAGGCTTGTCTCTTGCTATGTTATGTGTCAGTTCCACTCCTCTCTTCCTGTCTCTCCAGATTCAGTAAAGCAAAGACTGAGA
Source organism: Notiomystis cincta (assembly GCA_013398075.1). Lineage (NCBI taxonomy): Eukaryota > Metazoa > Chordata > Aves > Passeriformes > Notiomystidae > Notiomystis > Notiomystis cincta. The sequence goes on along the minus strand of VZRX01023344.1, from coordinate 937,337 downwards.
TACCCCTCATCTGATTATTGCCAAAACAGACCTTACCTCACAGAATTTTCTTGCAGACAGTAATTTCTTTGCCAATATCCTTATATTTCTCCACACGCAGATTTGCCTTCCCAGTATCTGGATATTACGCTGACAGGTTTATTGGCTATGCCCAGGACAATGCATTGGTAGAGCAGATGAAAACAGAGCAAAAGTATTTCTAGACAGATGTAATTAGAAAGTAGGAAGACATATAACTGAAAAGGAAAGCTGATGCTTAAATTACAAACCAGTATGAAACCCCTCTTTGGTGCAGTTTGTCTGAAGAAGCACAGCCTGTGCAGTTGTGTCACTCAAGAACTCAATGCAGCAGCCCTGTTTCGACACCCTTCTGCTCCTCCTGGGGAAGAGGGCAGAACATGAGCTCCTCAGAAGACCATTAGGGAGCATAAATATTGTAACCTGACTGAATCCTCAAGAGGTATGTGGGTATTTTAAGAGCCTAAAAGTGTAGCTATCGCCAGCTGTGTAGGAAGCATGCTCAGGTTCTGAGAATGAGACCAGTAGTTCTAGCTATTGGTATTTATATAGGTTTTCAACTCAGAATAAGTGGGTGTATACAAATTTTTGTGTTCTCAGAGGGAGAGGAAAAAACTTGATGTGGTTCTTGTAGAGGGAGAAAAGAAAACGGAGGTGTGAATGGGTAAACTACAGCAGCAGAGAGGGCAATGTTGGCTCCCTGGGAAAGCCAAAGTGCTTCACTGCCTAGATAGAAGGGGAACAGGGTGTTGTTTCTTGCTGCTCATCACTGTGTGACTTCGCCTCTTTCTTGTATTGAACTGCAAATTGACTCATCTGAGCTATAGCTCAGCACAAGAAGCACAGTGGAATTCACTCTCCTGACTGTCAGGAGACAAGATCAGTCTGGGATATTTCTAGCTGATCCAATATTACACTACGGCATGATTACAGCATGCCAGTAGTATCCCAGTGGTGTTATTTTCATGCAGCCACCCTAGAGGTAGCTACAGACAGGAATGACTTCCCAGAGCTGAGATGCTGAGAAAGGAACTGCCATTTCTCCATCTGTCTGCCCCTACTGTGTTACCTCAATTCCATCTCCGAAGCTCCGGCTGCCATGAAGTTGCACCGTGCCACAGTTACGCTGCTGTAAATGTCATTGTGCTGGTTCCTGGCAGGATTCATTAAAGACAAACATGTAAGGAGATAAGTACTTACCTCTTCTTTGTGCCTTGGAAAAAATTTCCCCTGTATTTAATCTTTTGAGCCTATTTGTGTTTGCTTACCTTCAAAAGAATCTTAAACCTTTTTCTATAAAGAGATAAGGATGAGGAAGTTGGCAGGAAATAATGAGCTACCTGCACACATTGTGAAATTCCTGTTGAGTGCAGGCTAGTCACCAAGTTGTTCAAAACCTGATTGCCTGAGGAGAGATATTTGCCTTTGCAAAGCTCTTCAGGATGTGAACTGAGCTGATTTAACTTTGTGAAACCTTCCTGCTCTCAGTTCTTAATCATATATGTAAATTGGCCAAATTTATTTTCCTCATAGCTAAGCCAGATTCAAACAGGGGTTCAGAAAGTCTTCTGAAATAAAGTTAACCTGTTAATGTTAATCACCAAAACCTTGTCAAGTGCATGGAGTATTGTTTAGATTGCAGGTTCATGAATAAGGAAACTGGTTTTGTTGTGAATTTGGGCAGTACTGAGCATAGCAGGATATTATTCAGTAATGGAAAAGCACAGTCAACAGTTCAACACATACAACATGAATTCAAGATGATAGTACAGAGGCCAATAAAATTATAGCAAATGAAGTTATAGAAGATTAAAATATTTCCCCTAATATATTGTACTCTGCATGAAGATACAATTTAAATAACCCATTCTGATACGGAGCTTTTAACTTCTTCTTTAATATACTGAAGTGTTCTGAAAAACACAAGTAGCTGAACAGATACCTGTATTTGTTTTGTACACACTCAAATCTTAACCAAAAGAAGGGGCAGCTGCACTACATGTTTGCCCATTAATTTAAATTTAACTTGAAGACTTGATCTTCTAACTCCAGGTGCAGTGCTAACAATCATAGAATCATAAAATCCTAGAATGGTTTGTGCTGGAATGAACCTTAAAGATTATCTCAACTGATTATCTCAGCTTCCCTGCCATAGACAGGAATGCCATCCAAGTTACCCAAGGCCCCAATTTGAGTGGCCTTGAACTCTTGCAAGGGTGAGGCATTCACAACTTCTCTGCTGCTGTGCCTCACTCTCTCTTAGCGAAGAATTTCTTCCTGACTTCTAATCTGAATCTATTCTCTTTTAGTTTAAAACAATTTATGCTTGTCCAATCACTATCTATCTGCCTGTGTGAAATAAGGGATAGTGGTAGAGTTTGTACAAATGAGGTTTACCCTAGAAGATTTCTGGCTTTCTTCAGAAGAACACTGAAGATTGTAGAGGTTTTATCACTGACTTCATTCCCTGTGTTAACAAATTGGAAGAGAGCTTTCATTAGGTCACAGCTGAATAAAATACTCTGCATATATATTTATCCAGGTATATTATGCTGTTGTTTAACCTCAGACAGCAGCCCCACACAGCTTCTCACACAGTCTCTTTGCAGATGACTGGGGGAGAAAATCAGAAGAGTAAAAGTGAGAAAACCCATAGGTTGAGATAGAGATATTTTAACAGGCAAAGCAAAAGCTGAACATGCAACCAAAGCAAAACGAGGAATCCATTCACCACTTGCCATGGGCAGGCAGGTGTTCAGCCATGCAGAGGAAAGCAGAGCTCCATCATGGGTAACAGTGACTAGGAAAGACAAACACTGATGTTTGTCATCACTCTGAACATCCCTCTCTTCCTTCTCCTTCCCTCAGCTCTATGTACTGAGCACAACATCACATGGTCTGGGATATTCCTGTGGCCAGTTGGGGTCAGCTGTCCTGGCTGTGTCCCCTCACAACTCCCTCGTGCACCCCCAGCTCCTCACTGGTGGGGTGAGAGGCAGAAAAAGCCTTGACTCTGGGTAAGTTCTGCTCAGCAATAGCTGAAACATCCCCAGGGTGCCAACACTGTTTTCACCACTAATCCAAAACTTAGATACTAGATACTGTGAAGAAAATTAACCCTATCACAGCCAAAGTCAGCACAGATGCTCACTTATGACATTGATCTTCTAGGAAAAGTTAAGAATTCTCTTGTGGAAGCAAATGAGGTCATCTATCAGATACTGCTTATATCTTAAATTATTATTCACCATCAACCCTTTATAAACTTTATAAGTAGGATTTGCACAGTAGACTGCAAAGAAACAATTGCTTTCATGAAAATTGCTTATGAATGCTGTGTAGGATGAATATACATGTTTCCAGGAAAGGGTTTCAATTTTCCGAAAGAATCATACTAATGGGTATAACACTTTTAAATTAGATACTATATGTGCTGCTAAGGTTTTGTCTAAAACTTCAATGCTTGTCAAATACACCAAAAGGGAAGACTTTAAGATGTTCTGAAAAACAAACTTAGCTAGTTCTACTGTGATAATTTCCCAGTCAGTTATTTAGTAAGAGTACCCCAGAGTAAGTTTGTGAAACATGGTTTTGGGAATAAATCTTTTGAAATCTGCTAGAAATGGCAGTGGAAGATTTTACATAGGAAATCCTTCCATTTTTTGGTCATGACAATATGTCTGAATCCACTTCTTCCCAGAATGAGAGGTAAAAATTCGAGTTGTGTGGGATTTAAAAGAGGCTGTGGTCTTTTACTGAAAACCAGCCACTTCCAGCATTCTTGGTGCAGTTAATTTGGTAGGCTGTATTTCAGCATGGATACCTGAATAGGGTGGTTTGCTGCAGAGGCATAGCTTAGCAGCTTTATACCTGCTTCTCCTAAACATTAGATTCTCATTTTCCTCTGATTAGTCTCATATACTCAGTAAGCACAGCATGAAAATAAAAACCAACCAACAAAACCAAAACCAAAACCAAAACCAAAACCAAACCAAATAAAAACCCCCAAACCCAAAAACCAACAAAAAAGGACAAAATTGCTAAAAATACATTTGAAGTTACATATTTCAGTGTAAAACTAATACTGAAACAGTAAATATGACACATCAGCCTTGACAGATCTTTTGCAACTGTATTTCTTATGCATTGTTTGGGAAAAAGAATTTTGCAATTCCAATATTTTGGCACAGATAATAATGAAATTATGACTTGATTGAAACATATGGCAGTAAGGAAAAGAATAATAAATAATGTCTTTAATGACTAGTGCTTGAATAAATCTTACATACATATTTGCTACTTGCAGCTGTTGTAGTTTGTTTGCATTGTACAGAGACCTGTAGCATGTCTGCCTAGAAAAAGTTTAATTGGTATTTGGACTGAAAGTCTTTTGAGAGGTGTTCATGCAGGTAGGTATGTGGTAGGTAGGTTGATAATGGGACAAATATGCTCACTTCAGACAAGATTTTTTTGTTTTGTGGAAGGACATAGGTACAAGGACTGTTCTCTACCACAGGCTGAGTCCAAGGTAGGAAGGGCAGGGACAGAGGATCTTCTGCATGGGTAAGGATTTCTTTCTAGAAACACTGGAATGATTTTTAATCAAGTGACATTTTGAAAATTGCCTTTTTTTTTCCCAGACTGATTTATGTTTGTATGAAAATCTGTGTCATCACATCTTGTTTACCCTTATTTGACCAAGAAAAATAGTCCCTTAATCTTTCAAGCATTAAACAGCCTAGGGAAAATATCAAACCCAAATAGTCATTTCAGGTTGGGTTTTTCTCTTTCCTTGTAAATGTAGTCCCAGATAAAAGAGCTTCTAAATTCTTCAAGAGAATGTAATTGTCATTATGCCTCTAATCCACTAGAATGACACTGTGTGAGAGACCATGCAAAAAGTTTGTGGGTTGCAAGAGAAGGGAAGAGCTAACTTAAATTGTTAATAGCAGCCAGGGTAGCTGTTCCCCTTCTGCACAGCTCCATATACCAGTAGCATGTCGGCAATATTTCCATTGATAACTTATGGTACCTGGGGGGAAGAAAAATGCCCCCAGGTATTTTGGTCAAAGTAAGGTTCTTCTAGACATTGTGTTTCTGAAGGCCTGTACATTAAAGCTATAGTTTTCTCTTAAAAGTAGTTTAACATCAAAGAGCTTAATTCATAGTCAAAGAGAAAACCAAGGTTTTGATCCAATGCTCATTAAAGTCAGCAGGAGTTTCAATAATGTTTTGAGTAGGAAAAGGTTCAGGTTGTGAGCCTACCTTCCCAATGACTTCTTCATTTCAAAAGTCTCTCTCTTTTTTTATTCAGCTAAGAGGTTTCTGTGAAGACTGTATTTGAATGTTGTCTTTCTTGTAAAGCCTAAAAGAGCTCATCCAGTTAGGTCAAACTACAGTGAAGAGCTTTTCAAATCATGAAACTTGGGGAAAACAAAGAAAAACTAACTGATTTTAAAATGGCTCAGTGCCCTGAAACATGCTAAAGGAAAGTAGTGTGTGAATGATTTCTTGATATAAAGGTATAGTCTGAAAGTCACTTTAATGCCATGCTATCTTTCCTTCCTCTGTAGCATACTGATCATAATTCAATTCCTCTAAAAGAATTTATTGTTCCATATGGCTGCTGTATTAGATAGCTTTGCACTTTTATTATTCTTACTGCAGCATACAGCTTGGTGTGAGATGCAATAGTTTTGAGCTAAGACTGTCTTTTCTTATTTAGACATCAGCAGTACTGTGCTGTGCTGCTCCCATTGCTCTAAGGTTAAAGCCTGTTTTGTGAAGGTGGCTTTTCCATGCTCTTTTGTAATCGTTCTTTTCTTGGTTGTTATGGAGATAAAGCTTATGCAGTCCCTTTTCCGCTTACTTTATCATGCTCCAGGTCCAACAGCACAGTAAACAACCTACTAGGCAACCTATTTATCTATGTCAGTGCTGCAAGTTCAGACCTCTATTATTTAAGGTATGAATCTTTTTTCAGGTATGTTTCTCTGGCATCAATCCAATTTTTTTTTTTTTTTTTCCAAATTGCATTAGCCTGTGTGGGATTTTAGAAAATATCAGGAAGACTGCTTTGGTAAATAAGTACTTTCCCCAAAATAACAGTGTCAGTTGTCAGCTGAGCTTGTGTTTCAGCTATTAAGTACAGCATGACCCAATGTGATATTTTGCAGATAAAGCAGTTTATAACACATCAGATCCTTCAGATTATTTTCTCGTGATTGTCAGTGAATTAAAATGTTTCAAATATTTTCTTTTTCTACTAGCTGGGTATTTACTTGAAATACTGTCTGTGAATTAAAAAAAAAAAGGAATTAAAGGATTTTACCTTCCTTCTCTATATTTTGCACTGAAAAGTTAGATATGGTTTTCTGATCATCTAATTGCTCATATTTGCTATATTCCACTGAAAAATGAACTCTGAGTAGGTAATTATTTTTAAAGGTGAGGTTGTTTGTTTGTTTGTTTGTTTTTGTTTGTTTTTTTTTTTTTTTTAACCTAGATTGCATGGAAAATACCTGTGGAAGCACCATGAGCATCTACAAGGATTCTGAATGTACCTGTGCTTCCTAGCTTGTAGAGAAATTTCTGTGTTAGAAATTACTTGATTCTTGGGTGCTGCCTCACAGGAGGTGCAGCTCAGTGGTGGTCTCTCCTGTGAAATGGGCTTTCTTACTGAACTTCACCTCCCAACACAGACTGCAGAATCCCACTGTGCCTCTCTTGCTGAAAGACTCTTCCATCCTGGGAGAGGCAGCTGGTCACTGCCCAGCCTACACTGTAGAGTACTGGTATTAAATCAGTTTGGGCGGAGTTTGTGATGAAACCCTAGCTATCTGCAGGAGAGAAATCCGTTCACAAGCACTGCTTTGGAGGCAGGTTTCTGCTGAGAACCTGGGATTTATAAATTCCCTATATTCTCAGTTGCATAGGTAAAACCTCTCCTGCACTGAAATGTCTGAACATTTAACTGCATTCATAAATTGCTGGAGATTCTTTGTTCAAGAAAAAAATAGCATATCTAGCAGCTGTAAAATAAGATACATAGAATACCTTCATGGCTTTATTCTGCTCTTCAGGGACTACATTAAACATAAAACATCAACCTTCCTCACTTCCTGAAATTCATTAAATATAAAAGAAATTATCCTAGGTAATGCTTTGGGAAAAATCTCTGCTTATAAAAACATAGCATTAGATCATCTCCTTATAACTCTTGGGGAAAAAGAAAAACCATTTTAGCTCTCTCTTTTGCTCCATTCCTGTAACTTCCATTATGGATTATTCTATTGTGAGACTTAATCCTGTTGATAAAATGACTCCTCTTTCTACTGTGCTGATTTGGCTATATCGCATTATGCAGTAATTTTCTTTTAATCCCTATCAAATAAAAGACAAGCTAGGACAGTTTTGTTAAACCAGCTATCTATTATAGCTTTATTTTTCTTCCAGTCAATATCAGCAATGATGATTTTGGAAAACATTTCCATGACACCTCAACAATGAACCTGCAATATGTTGTCTACTGCTTATAGCATAATTTCATTTTTTTTTCTCTAGAGGAATTTAATATAATTTGTAGATACTAGTCAGGTTATAAGGACAACTATCTTTATTTTTAGCATTGGTTTTTCAATCTCCATAATGTCAGGGGACACACTTGAGTCTTGGTGTGTTGACTAAATCAAGGCTGAATCTAGTGTATTAATGTTTAGGTTTTTATTACAGACTTGTACATTAGGGGTGGGGGATGAGTTTAATATTATATTAAAACTCCATGGGTGATCATAGATGATGTAGTGAATCCAGTCCTTTGTTACTGCCACTCCATAAGATTGTGTACTGGAGGAAGAGGCAGGTGTAAATATGCAGACCATCTACCTTCTTATACACATATGTCTATACAATGGAGTGGCATATGTATGTATATCTATATAGGTACTTGTATATGTACTTTTTTCTCTTCCTGAGACATAGTGGACATAGCACTAATAGAATTGCCAGTCCTGGATTTCTAGATATCAGTGCCTACTTATGCTCCTCTTATGCTATCCCAAAAGGCACACTTTGGCCTTAACTGGGTGGAAATCCCTCTGAGGGAAGTGGCAGCTGGTCTTTCCACTTGTATGCAACCCTTGATCCCTCTACAGAGAGTGGCACTGGCAGAGCTGATGCTGGAGCTGTAAGCATCAGTGTTAGTGATAATGAGCAAACTCTGTCTGTTATGTCTGTCCTTTCCTATGAGCAGGGTCTGTGCCTCCATTTCATCCTCTAGGGAGTCAGCAACTCTTAATAAATATTAGCCTGTAATAAGGCATTATCAGTCAGGGTTCATCTCTGACTGGCATTGAACCAGAGAAATAAATGCAAGTTGAAGCTGATTGATCATGACTAATCTCAGCACCATCTGTCAGTGGTACATCTGTCCAAACCCTGTGGTTCTGCATCTTGTCTAGCACCACTTTGGATGGGGCCAAGCTGCCAACTTTGCTGCATCTTGGCTTAAGAAAAGAACCCCTCAGGAATGAGATGCTGTACTGCTAAAAGTTTCCTGCTGTTGTGAGGCAAGTACATACCATATACAACCATTTCAGCAAATTCTAGCTTTGTTCTCTATCAACAGTCACGTAGAAATATTTCACTGAAATTATTTGCTGTATAATACATCAGCATCTTCATATCTTCTAGTCTCCCTGACTGCACAGATTAGTGTTAAAGGGAGAAACATTTCCCATGCCTTTAATGTTTTTGGAATCTTATGGAAAGAGAAGGTATGATAGCAAGACATACTGTTTAGTCATCTCACTTGGTGGGGTGCAAATTTCTCAGGGGTGATTAAGCAAAGAATAAATTAGGTTATATCAAGTGAATACTAATAAGCATTACCTCATCATCACATTTGCAGCATAAAGCTGTGTCTTACAGACAATACTTAAAAACTACTTCAGAATTATACAAAATGTTCTACTTTAATTCTTCAAGATGCAAACCCAGGTTACCTTAACACAGCCTAGGAAAGAGAAAAATAACTATGCTTAAAATGCTTCTGACAGCTTTCTCATACACTAAAGTGTCACAAGCTTAAATCTGAATTGCAAAATCTACCAGAAGAAACAAATGTTGTATTGCCATCTCTTGTCAGAGCTGATTTTTCAAATCCTACTGATAGACTCATCTACTCAAGCTTTTATTCTGTGGAGGAAGATCACCTTTTAGTCCTCCTGTTTGTAGAACTCAACCATCTTCTTTTCCTACCCCTTTCCATAAGCTGGCATTGTGGCTGCAGATCACCCTTTGGGGCATTGGTGACTTGCAGACACACAGGGTGCCAGGCTGTGGAGCTCCTCTGAGGTCCCCACCAAGCTCTGCTCCTGCTTGGTGACACCTCTGGTGTGGTCACAGTGACCCACTGAACAGCTGTATGCAGTGCTACCTCAAAAACCAGAAGAAAGGTGCAGGACTGTACTCTCACAGACATCTTTGTCACATGGAGTCAGCTGCCTGATTCTCGAGTTTGATGTGAATTTGGTAGTCCTGGTACTTGGGAGAAGAAACCTGCACGTGCACCATGAAAGCACCATGTGAAAGCAAAAGAAACATCTCTGCATTGCTCAATGTTTTCTGCCTCCAGCTGCAACAAATGTCATTAACATACACCTACATTTAACTTTAGTGTGAGATTTAATTTAGCCAGCTTAGGTTGCCCAAAATGGAAAGTTTAATAGGACCCAACTCTCTGTGAGGTAGTTGGTACTTTGAATAGATTTCAGTAATTCAAGGTAGTCACTTAAAACCCAAGCCACCTGAGAACACTTGTCTTTCTCTGAATATAAGTCTAGATTAATGAGAGAGAAAGAGCCCTTTTTGCATAGCTTGGTTCTGGTAAGTGCAAATATTCCAGGACAGCACAGGCACAAGAGACCTATATGGAAGTTTATGGGTATTGTGAGATCTTCCATAATTTAACAAAGTTATCAGTGAGACTGCTGCAGAAAAGGTTATTTTTATGGAAAAAATATTTTTGCTGTTTCAGCACTCTGTCACTTACCCATGAACTTCTTTTTAAACAGGAAAATGTAGTGTTGTAATTGATCCTTGTGCTGATAATTTAGGGCTGAAACATGAAAATAATAAGACATAATGAGGCTGACCTGGGTAAAAATATTCAAATAAACAAATGTGATGTTAAGTGTTAAGCAGTGTTCCATTAATTCAAGGTTTCCACAGAACTAGCACGCAAACCCTTAAATGCTTCTGAACCATAAAGATCTTCATAGCGACCAAAAGTCAAAAGAACTTTTTTCATTTCATTATAACTTCTTTTCTCCTCAAGGCTTTTTGCAACAGCTCACTTTCTTTCCAAGAAAAAAATATATGAGCTTGGTTTTAGTTCAGTTTAAATGTAAACCAGCTCACTGCCATCCTTTCTCATAACCTTTAACTGTCTTTACATGAACTACTTTTTTAGACTTCAGTTTAAGTGAATGAAGTTCAAAGTGTGATTTGTTATATTTGTGTATCTGAGACGTCCCCTTGAGGCTAAAAAATACAGCACAGAAGAAACAGAAGGGGGGGAGTTTGTGTGGCCAGGTTTTGATAGTAGGGAGGCTACAAGGGTGGCTCTGTGAGAAGCTTCCAGATGCTTGCCCCATGTCCCACAGTGTCAATGTCAGCCAGCTCCATGGCAGACCCACCACTGGCCAAGGCTGACCCCACCAGTAGCAGTAGTAGTGTCTCTGGCATAACACAGTTAAAAAGGGGAAAAATTTTCTGCACAACAGCAGTGCCAGCCAGAGAGAGGAGTGAGAACATGTGAGAGGAACAGCTGTGCAGGCAGCCAGCTCAGTGAAGAACGAGGAAGAGGTGCCCCATGTGTTGGAGAAGAGTTTTCCTTCAGGCCCTACTGCAGACCCTGATGAGTCAGGCTCTGCAGCCCATGGAGAACCCCACACAGATGCATGCCTGAAGGAGACTGTGAGCCTGTGGGAGGCCCATGCTGGAGGCTCCTGGCAGGACCTAGGGAGAGAGGAGTCCACACTGGAGCAAGTTTGCAGGCAGGACTTGTGACCCCATGGAAAACCCATGCTGGACTGGTTCCTGAAGAACTATAGCCCATGGGAAGGACCTGCATTGTAGAAGTTTGTGGAGGGCTGTTTGTGGGAGGGACCCCATCCCACCACCCCAGAGCAGGTTAAGAGCATGAGGAATCTTCCCCCTTATGAGGAAAAAGTAGCAGAGACCATGTGTTATGAACTGACCTGTGAATCCAGTGCTGGCCAAGGCTGAGCCCATTAGCATGGTGGTAGCACTGCTGGTAGGCTGAAATAGCGCTGGGCAGGTTGTTTTGCTTTTTATTATTATTTAGCAGTATGGGAAAAAGGAAATAGATGAACAAAAATTAAAATAAACTCTCTCTTCCAGTTAATTTTTCTTATTCTGCAGCTTGTCCTGCATGGGTCATCCCAGCAAGCAGTTTTAGTAATGGCTTAGAGGAAGTCCTTAAATTACTCCAGTACCAATGAAGCCATGTCACTTGAAGACAGATGTGTTCAGGTCCAGGTCAGCCATCCTGAAGCTTCACATAGTAAACAAAGAATGGAGGAAGTTTTTTTATGACCTATAGTTAGAGCAAAATTTTGTGATTCAGCTTGTTTCAGCTGAAAAAAATCATAATGAATGGAAACAGATCTTCCTACTCTGGGTGTGATTGCAAAGATGCCCACTTCTTTTCTGGGCTTCAGTGTACATACACTACAGTTAAACTGGGATTTCCAAGCTACAGCAGAATATATATACGTGCATACTGCATTTATACATAATTTTGGAAGCCCTAATGAGTCCCCAGGGAGTCTCTGCTATTGACTATGACCCCGCTGTGTAAAGTGCTTACATTCTAATAGATGTTTCAGCTCCAAAAATAGGCATTTCTTTCAATGTCAGAGCAGAGGTGATGAGTAGATAAAGGGGAAGAGATCTAATGGTGTAGTTTACATGCTTTGGTACTTCAAGCACTTGAATTTATGCCACAGGACAAGAAAAAAAGCAGCTAAAGAGAAAGGAGGATCTTAATTGAAATATTCCGGATCCCTACCCACATGTAGAGGGCTGGGGCATTCATCTATGAGACTGAGAAAAATCAGGAGTGGAGGATGATCATCTTATGGAATGCTCAACAGCTTTTTCTGGTGCTATCTGAGGAAAATTCTGGTTGATTATTCCCTCAAAACATAAATGCTCACCCTTCAGGAGCATTTCCAGTCAAAGTGCTGGAAAAAAAGATTGCAAGTAAAGGACTTGAGCAGTGATGAACCCAGATGAATTTGCTGTGAATTCTATCTTCTACATTCACCACTTCAAATACAAATGGCTTTCTTTCTCTGCCATGAGTGAATTTTGACCTGCCACAAGTTGTTTTATGGATCAGACAGGGTGCAGAATGAACTAGCTGTGACCTCTGTAAATCACGGATTGCATTTCACTAGTCACTGTTTTTAAGCTTGAATTCTGCCTCTCCAGATGAGAATGCAGGCAAGTGAACCTGGGATGACTGTATATTTGTGTGGGTTTTATTATTTTATTTAACCTAGGTTTATTGGAAGAAGATAATATTTTGTAGCCCTACAAACCCATGCACAGGCAAGTGATACAGGTTCTCAAGTGAAACCCTATAGATAGAAGGTAGAGATCTTCTGTTGACGAATCCAGCATCTGTCCTACTCTGTGTTAACTTTTAATTAGAGGGTCATTAGTGATTAACATGTCAGTCAGAATGTGGGGAATTAAAAAGTTTGATAATGTGAGTCAGGAGGACATTGAAAGAACTGACTGAGATGCTGCCTCTCAGCTCTGGAGCCCAGGCAACAGGTTATCATCTATATCCTGGAGAGACCAAGAAACTACCGCTTAAAGAAACTTTTGGAGGGTTGAATTTGCATGGGCACCAAATTATTTTAGTCTTAATGCAATATAAATGCTATGTAAATGAATATTGCAGCTGTAATCCTATTAATAGAGATAGGAGAAGAAAAGAGCCATATCTGTGTAGGAAGAACCACGGTATCTCTAGTAGCTAACTCCATCTTATTTTTAGTTGTGCAAAGTGTTACAGATAATATTTTATATTTAATATTAATTCTAATATTTTCTGTATGTATTTAATATTTCCTTTTCTAAGAGCCCTTCCTCTGAATTCTGGCTGGCAACGATTAACATCTGCTTAATTAGTATTTTAGCTTAGAATCCCAGTGCCATGTAATGCTTCTTGAGCAGGCAGGGAGCTCTAGCCCAGTTTCCACAGAGTGTTAAACTGAGGGGCAGGGAAGGGACAGCTACAGAGGAGTTTGCTCAGCAGCCCTCTCCTACATCACATGGGCATAAGGAGACAGTCGGATCAGACTGGGCAGCACAGTCAGTGGCTGACAGAGGATGCCTACTGTCTGACTGCTGTCAGGGTCCTGTGATGGGAGAGGACAGATGTTATCCCTTCACTGTGGTTGCACTGTCAGAAAGCATCCATCATTCCAAGGTGAGTGTCACTCAAAACGCATTGCACACTCCCCACCTTTAATATTCTGCAGGTGCAGTCTACAATTAGGCATGAGATTGATTTGCCAGACAACAGTAGGAAGGAGCAGAGAAGATTCCAGATTTTTCTGGCTTCAGACCAAATAGTTTTTATCTCTGAAAGGAATGAACATTAAAACTAATCCTAAATGCTCTTGAATTTAGGGATGTGGATGTTGAATTTTGAATTGAAATTCCAGCTTTCTGCACTTTAGGGCATTCAGATTCAGCATATTAGAGCAAAAGAGGATGAACTGTCAGTTCTCATCCTTTGAATATTGCACCAAGCCAGTAGGGCACATTTGTGACATTCACTGAGAATATGTACTTTCTCTTCTTTAGTCTGACAAGGTGCAGAAAAATGCAACACATTTAGGGAAAAGATCTCATATTTGACCAAACTAAGCAGGTTATGAAATACTAGGTCTCATTCTGGGTTTGTATTGTCGGTTTTTTTTCTTTTTCATTTCATTTAATTTCATTTCATTTCCAGATCTCACAGGAACAGTGAAAAATGGGACTCCCAAGAGAAGCTCTCGTCTGCTTAGCCTGACCCCTTCCTTCACCTGAATGACACTACATGGTGCTGTGTCAGCTCCTGACGCTCTTAAATGAGTATAACATGTGCTCCTATCTATATATTCAGTGAGCTAATTCCCTGGGGCCAGAACTAGGGAATAGCCCTGCCTCGCACCTATCATGGAGCAAGAGTTGCTGCAGGCACCGACTGTAGCAGGGCTAAGATGCCTGTGTCCTACCTAGATTGGTGTTGGCTGCTGCAGTCAATTCCCTCACTGTAGAGGCAAGATGTACCTGAATGAGCTCAAAATTGCTTGCTTCCTATGGTTTCTGAAACCTGTGCTAGTCAGAATAGAAGAAATCAAATTCTGGTGAAAATTGTGATATCCAAGGTGAGTGAACATATGTTCCATGGAACAAATTGCAATGATGATAATACGGTGAACATCAAACTATGAAAGGTTTCCTCTCATGGAAGTAAGATTACTGAATCAGGAGATAATTTCAACAGGAGCTCAGGACAATTGTACCATATTAAAATGTAAGTGGCTTGTTCTGAAAATATGTAAAAGTACATAAGTGACAGTAGAACTTCAATAAAACTATGAGGATACCTTATGTTCGAAAAAAGATATACAATAAAGTTACATTAAGGTTGCAAAGCAAGCAGTGAAAAGTTACAAAATGCCAGAATTAAGCTTTCCATGTATCTCTACATTTCAGTCTGGACAGCCCTGGGTTGTCTCCTTGTTTTGTATGAATTTTTGCAGTTTGACTGAGGATCATCCACAGTTTTTTCTGCAAGACTGTCTCATTCAGTGCCCTGGCTGAACAGCACTCAGTGATTGAGTGGCTCCTCAATATTTTTGTTTCACCCTCATATTTCAGTGTGTGCCCCATGGACACATTTATTTTATGCTACTCAAACCTCTCCATGTGACAGAATTATAGATGTCCTCAGGGAATTTTTCTGTGGTGTTACTCATTGCAAATTTTATATGTGCAATATGTTGTGGTATGAGGGGTGATATTAGCAGAATTTTTGTATTGAAGAAAGGTAGACAGATTAGGCTTGAAATTAGCCTTTAAACTGGGCAGCTAATTTGAGTCTCCAAAGACCATATATTTCGTAGAATATTTAGTACAGAATCATTGGTAGACTGTCTTAATCACAAGGCCACTTTTTCTCTTACAGAAATCCTGTCTTCCTCAGCACAAGCCTTTCAATCTCTGTTACAGATGCATTGAGGAGCTTTTAATCAGAAACTTGAGCCATCTCTGAAAGGGGTCCACCTTGTGCAACTTTTATTCTGAGTGTCTGAGTCTGCTGTTTGATCTAATGGAGAAACTGGAGGCTGAAGGTAGGTTGACATCTTTCACATGATCAGAAGTAAAATACTAGACGTAAAATATGAACGCTACACAAAACTCTGCATTAAGTCCAACTTTTGAATAGCTACATCTTAAATCTATCTGATTTGCAGTATCATTCACTGAAGACAGAGCAGTGTGGGTTGAAACATTGTAGCAAAGTGATGCAAAGATCACATTTGCAACAGAGCCTCCCCAGTCTCCCCGTTGGGAACAGCTGGAGGGAAGCAGGTGCCATCAGGTGTTCAGCAGAAAGCCTGATCATTCAGGAAGAAAACTAATGAAAAGTTATTGTCACTCACTCAGACTCCTACATCTTCCTACATCCTCTTGGTATTTTTTAGAATAGCTATAGATGCCTCATGGCAGCTGTCACATTAGCCCTTCACCAGACAAGGAGATGGCAAACTAACTGTTTTGGCTTTAACTGGTTGCAGGGTTATATTTCTCCTAGCAACTTTTAACCTCAAATCAGAGACAACACTGACAACTCCAAACACTGGGTTTCTCACCGTAACACTTAAAGCCTTGGACCCTTCCCACAGATTTTTCAATGCAGGTGCTCACTGCCCAAACCTGCTGTCCCCTATGGACTTGGTGCCTCTTCTTCCTTCCCAGGCACTACCCCACAGCACTGCTCTTGCACACTCAGAGCCTGTCTTCTTGATGAGTCTTTCTGCTTGAGTTTCATCTCCTTGCATGAGCAGTGCAAAGCAGCAGAGTGTAACTCGGCATCATTACTCACTCTCTCAGTGGTGGTGGTTTCTGTAGCGCTCAACAGAGAGCAGAAGACAGTTCATGTGTGTCACTTCATTACCTGTTCTTAAATAATGAAATAATTTGCTGAAAAACTATGTTTGTCAACCAAAGTGCTGGTTAATACACAGTTCCTTCTACTTATTTCTATATTTCTAGCATCCAGCTCATCTAAAGCTAGTTGTCTGTTGAAGACACGAACAACTGACAAGCTCCTGAAAAATACCCTTGTTCCCAACCAAGCAATTCACAATCCTCTGCCAACGCAGCTAATAAAATTCAGGCTGTGAATAAACAGATATATCAAAATTCAAGGAGCCAACTGCCTACCTGGACCTCTCTAAATAAAGACCAGTGTATATATATGACAACCTCATGAAATTTCTAATACTCAGAGCATTCGCCCTGCAAGAGGACTCTTCTGTTTCTCATGAATCTATCAAATGGCAGACCAAACTGGCAAACAGAATTATCGAGGTGAGCTAAGGCACTGCCAAATGTTCAGCTAAATGGGAGCATAATTTATAAATCAAAAAATGTGAAGCTTGCCTGCAAACATTACATTCTTTGAATCTGTCCTTACATCTTTTAGGGAATGGTCTCTGCCTTTCAAACAAACAAACATGTACAAACCAACCAAAAAAGGAAAATATTTAGGGGAGTGAAAATATAAAGAAAAATAAGTAGTTGAGTACAATAGTTACCAATCTAATAACTGTTATGATTTTGAAATGCTTAATTCACAATTTTTTCACTATTAAAAAAGGTTAAAAATATTTAAAGTACAAAGGTTGCACCATAAAAATATAACAGTTTTGGAGCATCAAGACAGTGATTCATTTTGTGCCATATCCACATCTCAGCCCAGGCATGATTCTGCAGAGGAATGTGTTCAAATCATTGTAAGCAACAATTGCAGAGTCATCAGGGATCTTTTTCCCCCAAATCTCCTCACAGTTATTAGATGATTTGTAGAGGTTCTCCTTCTGTAACTGCATATCTTTCTTAATATCCCAATAAACTCTCAGATACAATGATGACTAGTGGAAATGTAAATATCCTACATTAAATATAAACAAGAATCAAGAGCTTAAATTCTTCTTTTCCTTTTCCTTATTTCCTTTCATCCTTGGCCTTTGATTTTCACTGAATAGTTAAGCTATGTTAGCTCCTTGTAGTTCATTCCATTCATAAAGCCAAAGCAAATAACTTCCAAGTAAAACCATGGTGAAAATGTTAGGCTAGAAATGTTCCTTACCACACGTTCTGATTTTTGCGTGGCACAAATCAGATAATCTGAACCAACAGACCCTATGAAGGAGTTATTTAGGAGTAGGACTGTCGATACTAAGAGATATGAGTTTGATTTAGAGACTAAAGGTTATTATGCTCTCTCCATAATCAGGTTAATTACTGCCACTATTAGATATTGGCACAATTACTCTCACTATTAGATACTGGCACATTATTTCCATTATGAATACTTTTAGTTTAAATTTCCAGCCATTCAGTATTGGCATGGCCTTTTTTTCAGGTTAAATATTTCACAAACATTTTGAGGAAGTGAATTTTCTTTTGATTATTTAATGAAAAACAGTTTTAGATACCTCCTATAATTCTTTCTTATTCTGACAGCTGCTCTAAAGCTGAATAATAAAAAAGATCATTCTACTGCTGGCACAGCAGACATTAGGCAAAATCCTTTAAGGAAGAAATCCAGGATTTTAAAACAGCCAATGAGGCACTGGGATAGAAACTGTCTGCCTGTAACACTGCTCCAGGATGTGTACACAAGAATCTGTTCCTCACTGGACACCAGGATGGAAAATCTGAGAATAAAAAGAAATGCAAATGCAATTGACAGCATTCAGGAGGACAGAACAGCCTGGAGAGACCAAGCATGAGATCTGCCACAAATCTTCAGTAATACTGCAGAGCATTCCCCAAAGGGACAGATGGTAGGAAATTCTGCAGTCATATCTGGTTAACCTGAATCCATTTATAAAATCAGTATTACATATCCTTTTAAACTGGTTGTCACCTTTTCAGTGTTCACCATCTTTGAGAGAGCATGCTCACATAAATTGAGAAATCAGACTTGTACTAACTTTATGTGATTCTTTCCCAGGGAAAAAAATATATTTCAAATATCCATTTAGTCCCACTCCACAGACATCACAATTTCTTTTTTTCATTACTGGAAGATGTAAATGAGAGAAGGGAATTTTTAGAATACGTATTTTAAATTATTCTAAATTAAATTTATTTTAAAAGGTGTTTTCTTCATTAGAGAACTTAGTTTCAATTCTGTATCATTTAAGAGGATAACCCCCAAACATGTTTAAGGGCAGGATATTTAATTTCATAACTGAAATGGCTGGATGAATGACAGATGCTTCCAGCTTATGAACTTGAAGGAAGAATTCTTTTGGCCAGGTGCCTGGCTCTCCTCTGATCTCCTTTTTTAATTTTTTTTTTTGTGAGAGTTGTGTCATACTGTCCTAGAAACTCCATATCAGGAATTGCGAAGTCACATATCATGTCACTTCTCCCTTTTTAGTAGATGGTGACATTTTTGCTTGATGCACCAGGAGAATGGCTTTCCTGACAATTTTTCAAGTTAGCTGGGTGTCACAAATCTGCAACATGGGAGTACCTGAAGCTGAGGATTTACACTCCTCACAATAAGTCTTAAATCAGCCTGAGGTTTTGGGGATGAAGAATGACTTGTGTGGTTCAGAAAAGACAGCTTTTACCTGGTTTTGATACCTGAATTGCTATGGTCAGAGTGTTTTCCTGTGCCTGGTGAATCATAGTTGTATTTACAGAAAACTGAATCAGTGCTGTGACCTTACTCACTAGTCATAGGTACAGCATGGATATAATGATTTATCTCATGTTTGCAGCACAGACTATTAAAAAAACCAGAATCCAATTGAAATATGATTCACTTAACAGAATTTGATTAAAAGAGCTCTGATCCCAAGACCTGTGTTGCCCTCAGAGGAGGGTGATCCAGCTGATTACATCAGTTATTTTAGTCCTAGACCTGCAAAAGGCCTCCAGTGTCAGACATAGCACTGTGAGTCGCAATACCTCAGGATTTTCAAAATGCACCACGTGGTGCTCCAGGCACTCCTTGATGGGGTAACCAGGGGTTCGCTCTTGCTCAAACAGTACTTCCTTGTGTGGAGAAGTCTTAGTACGATAATATTCTGAGAGAGCCCTGAAAGCAGGAAGCAGCCTGATCTCTGTCTGACATCACCTGAAAGTCCTGGCCTTTGTACCAGTCACACCTGTGTTATGTGAAGGAACCAGCTTCAACTGGAGAGGCAAAACAGTCGAGCCTACAGTGGCAGCCTGGACACCAGAGAAGTTCTGTGGGACAGTGAAAATCCCATGGTTGCTGGATGAGTGCTGTGACTGAGTTCACTGCTTTGCCCTCCCCACCTGCACTGGCTCTCCAAGTGTTGTCAGTTTCCCCATGTGCTTGGAGCCATGTCTGCGCAGGATGAAGGGAAGGCCATAAGCTCTGCCAGCTCTGAGGGAGTTTGTGTCACCATCTTGATAAGAATTGAGGAACTTGATTAAAAAATCAGGTGTCTACATATTTCAGACATTGACAGAGTCAGACAGCAGCTGAGCAGAGGTTTCAGGAATCTATATTTGGACTGCAGTCCAGAGAGGCAGTTTGGTAGGATATCAGCATGACAACTGTGACAGGCTTGTAAAAATCTTCATCTTCTCTTCAGAAAGATAGTTAACAGGGTTTGTAATTTAGGGGACTACAGATGTGAGAGCCATTCCATGCCTTTGGCCATCTCACTCTCATACTGGTCCCAGAGGAGAATCCAGGTGCTCCGTACTTCACCGATTTTTTCTTCACATGCCATCCTTTCCTTGACAATGCCAGAAAAGCTCTTCCCCCTTCCTATTTCCCTCCCTGAGCCAACAGGCACTTTAAATATACAAGTAGAGCTGAAACTTTCATTTAGATTCCTGACGACTGGCACCACAGTTATTACATCCCCAGACTGACAGTTCCTGCTGATTGGTGCCACTCAATTCAGAAAGCAATATCGCTTTGATATATCAACCTGGCAAATGCCTGCAGGAAGCTATTCTAGTCCTTCTCTCTGAATTTCACTCTAAGAAATATACTCCTTTCAACAGGATTTTTAAGGGAAAAAAAGACAGAACATTTAAGAGAGGGGATGGGAAGCTCAGTAAGCCCCCCACAGCCTTAAACAAGAGCACCTTTTTTTCTTATTGCAGAGGTAGTAACTCTACAGGAGACAAAGACCTTAGGAAGACCCTTTACTCCAGCATTTTACACACTTGAAAAATCCAAGTCTTATTCATAGAAAAAGGAAAGGGTTTTAAAAAATTTAGCACTGACCTATATGTCCTTTATGAAGAATATGACATGTTGGTGTTTTAAGAATATGTTGTTTGATGTTTCAGTTCAGGCTTTGTTGTGGAGCTCAAAGGTCAAGTAGGCAAGATATTAAGGGGGCAAACACAGCTGGTAGAGTTGTGCTCAGTAGCACTTCAGCTGGGAAGATTAGGAGAGAGTTCCCTAGGATACTGACAGTACCCAGCTGCAGCCCAGTTAGGGGACAGTCCACGATTCCCAGTGTAGGAATTGGTAAAAAGTAAAGACAAAAGGATACTGTGTAAGAGTTTATCTCAAAGGTGGAAACTAACACAGCAGGAACGCAAAAAAGCAGGTAAATGAATTTTATTTAAACTGTGAAGAAGGAAGGAAATCTGAAATTGGTGAGTTGCAGAACCAGAAGAGATTTAGATCAAAGTCACTCTATATTCCTATATATATTACCACTGATGACCTGGTACAAGACTAATCATGTTCTCCTGCTTTCAAAGTGCTTTCTGTTTTCTTCTGAAAAATGGAATCTAACAACCTTAGTAATGACCAGATCTTCCTGGACTTATCCATGTCCTGAGACACAGTGGTCTCAGAACAGAAATTTTCCCTCTGCCCCTTGGCATAAGAAATAGCTGAACTTGAGTTCCCTATGCAGGCAGATGGAGCTGGCCTGACTGAGTACTCTGACATGCAAACAAAGACAATCTTGAGGATCCATCCCTTAGGTCTTCTGCAGTTCCTCCTCTTCTTTTTTTTAATGCTTAAAAGTTTCCCTTCAGTTCCTGGGGA
Source organism: Notiomystis cincta (assembly GCA_013398075.1). Taxonomy (NCBI): domain Eukaryota; kingdom Metazoa; phylum Chordata; class Aves; order Passeriformes; family Notiomystidae; genus Notiomystis; species Notiomystis cincta. The sequence goes on along the minus strand of VZRX01023344.1, from coordinate 915,928 downwards.
AGAATTGCCTGGATAATACTTATTTCTAATAGTATTTTTCCTGTTCCTAAGTAACTGTTTTTCACAGAAGTAGTTTATTCTCACAATAGCGATGTGAGCCAGAGCCTGTGGTTCAACCTGAAAGCTCTGGGACCAGACTTAGGTCTGTGCTGTGAAGTGTTTTGCTAGAATTGCCAACAGCAAGAGCCCAAGGAATCCAGAAATGCAGGTGTCTGTTTATGATTTCTTTTTCTTCTCTGAATGTGATTGCATTCCCTTTAGCTATTGTGTGTATCATCCTTCCATTTAGAGTTATTTTCTTAAGTGTATCTGGAGGGCAATGGAAGGCTCTTAGTGAAGTAGTATTGCATGCTTCAGTAATGCTGTATGAGAATATTCATTCAATGGTTTATGTAAGAAGGAAGCAGATGTTCTTGACATGTCAGAAATATAAGAACACTATCTTGGTGAACTGCTTCTATCAGTTTCTGCAGATATTTTTCACCTGTGCACATCTCCAAAGAAAGAAAGAATTTAGAAGAAGAAGAGAACTCCTGAGCTTTCAAATGTGCTGCTGCTGCTGCAAATGGAGGTCACAGCACCTCTGTGCCCTTTGTTGTTAATGCAATTGCAGATGGAGCAGGTGACAAAACCTATTATATTAAATCCTACTAAATGAATGCCCAATTAGAAATAGCCAATTTTTAAAGATGGCTGTATAGGTACTAGTTACAATGATTTAAAGGCCAATTATTCAACAGCTTTCTCCAAAGATTTGAACTGATTTCCTTGTAATAACAATGCCACAATATCTTTATCTGCTGCTATCACCTTTTGGTCCCCTTGCTAGGATGTAAAATTTCACATTTTTTCTTTCTGTGTGCATAGAGCCAGAAGAGAATTAGGTCTCTTGCTTCAGCACACCTATGAAAGGAGATGCCTTGATATAAAAGAGGCTTTTAAAAATTCTTCTTTCAAAGCTACTGTTACCTGCATGAAACTGTATTTCTGAATTACTTAATTGTCAAGATGTTAGAATTGACAGCCCTCTGCATCTGCACATCCTTGTATTTACATGCATGAAAGTGAGGGAAAAGAAAAGCTCCATTGCCATGAACCATTAAGGCAGCTGCATATAATATTAAATAATATTAATGTAATACTGAATTTTTGGTGTTTGTGCTGGAGCTGGAAGAACATGCAAAATGTTTCTCTCCAATTAGCAGGTAAGTTGATTACTGCAGTAGCATCTAAGCAGAGCACTGGTGAATCAGTGGGTTGTGGTCAGGCTGCTGGTGACCTGGTGCAGCCTTCTGGTTTGCTCAGCTGTGCATGGACACTGAGAGGGGCAGTGCTGGTCCTTTGCCTTGTACTCCCCTTAACCACACAGTGAAACACCTGGGCCTGCACAGGGAAATGCATCTCAACCCCCTCCTTATGAACCAGTGAAAGGAATATTGCAATGAAGCTACTGCCTCCTTCCTAAGCATTCAGTCAAATAAAATTTGCATTTAAAATAATGTTCATTCAGAAGTGCAGAAAACTCCCTCCTACCACAGGACAATATTTTGGATGGCATCAAGAATAATTTAAAGAGTCTTTTGTGTGAAGATGAGAAATTTTGGAACTATTCTTAAAATTGGATTATCTTTGTTACCTGAAAAACAAAAAGTGTTCCCAATGAAAATAAAAGGATGACAAGAGAAAATTTTTCTGGAAAATGTATCTATTTCTGGTGCTGACTCCTTCTTATGTACTCTTTGTTGCAGAAATACAGCACCTGGTCAGATGGGTGCTCATACAGCTCCCAAGTCCTTCTTGTCTGGCCATTGAAGGCATTTATCTCAACAGGTCAGTCATGGGTCACAGCAAAGTGGTGAGACTTGAAAACTTGTTTTGGCATAAAATGAAGAGGAAAATTCTTTTTTTTAATGGAAAAAATCTGAAGATGGAAATGACCCATCAGGTGTGACAGGATCCATGTATTTCTCTCTTAAGCACTCATGGAGATTTTGCAGAAGCAGACCAAGGTGATGAGGTTGCCAATCTCCTTTCCTCCAGCTAGTTATTACTGAGACATCTCCCAAACATGAGTAATCTTCATGGAGTTCACAGTGGTACTGGAGATGATGAGAAATCCAAGAAAGTTTTACGGGAGTCCAGTATCCCATGCACTCCTGCATTCTCCATTAATGATGTTTCCACTCAAAAGAGTTGACATTTTGTTTAATATTTTTAAGCAATAACAATATATATCAATAAAGAGTATCCTTTTCTTCATTTCCCCCCTCAGCATATTCAATGAAAAAGTATCAACATATTGAGACTAACAGAGAGCTTTCTTTGAGAGGAAAAGGCTACAGCATTCCAAGGAATTCTCAGAAAATGTGAAACATTTCACAATATGAATCAACAATCTGATTTATAGGGGGTGCAGTATGAGCCATATCTGGATGTAAGATGTCATTGCAGATGTCAGTGAAAGAGGAGAACAGTGAACAGAAGAGAATGTGGGGAGGGAAAGCTGCAGAACTAAATCCAAGTTGTAAGTGGACATTAAAGGACTGATTTCACAAAAAGTCATAGCATTCTGCTGAGTAGGAAAAAATGGATATGAGGTTTTGACAGACTGGTTTTGTGCAACCTGGGATGCAGTCACTTGTGAAATGTCTTCAGCACTGACTCAGAGGAGCTGGTACCACAAGACCTCCTGAATAAATACTCCAGCTGTGTTTCTCCCACAGCAACAAAGAGACATGACAGGGTTACTAAGAATGCATCAGACCACTCTGTAAGTGCTCTCAGGACAGCATAGCCAATTCATAAATTCTCAACATTTTCTGACTAGCAGTTTTATAGCTAGAGTACCTTCACAGATTCCACTTACATTTATTTGCAAACTTCATTGTTAATGAGAAATACTATTTTAGTTCTGTATTTTTTGCATTTGTAGAAAGGCTACACTGTTGGCGAGGTTTTCTCAGTTTGCTGTTGTTTTCATAGAGCTACTCTGTACATTTTCAAATGAAGTATTTCTTCATAATAAGATATGTCAAACTTCATTTTGCAGTGAATCCAAGAGATTGTGCCTGGGGAAAACTTTAGAAACTGAAGCATGCCTAGAATTAAAACCTCAGGTTTGGTAGTTTAAATGGCAAAGATTCCCAGCAGATGATAAAAGATATGTTCTGTAGAACCTAGTCAGGGATAATTAATAACATTTGATTACTTATTTGCTTTGCTACATTTCAGTGCTCTGACTTGACAAAGTTTTATTTACACGCTACACAAGTGCTTTTATTTACTTGAGAATATGTATTTCTGGAACCCATCAGAGGCACTACCTGAGCCCAAGGTCTGGTTTTATTTCTTACACATAAGAGCCTCAGGCCCTGATTCATATTCCCTTGAAAACTGCCCACCCTCCCTCCCCTGGATTCTCGAGGCAGTGGTGTTAGTGCTTCAGAAGGTGGCAGTCTGAGTCGGAAGGGGAAGCATGCTCCAAAGTTGAGGGAACCAGGGAGGTGGGGAACAGTACATGAATCTAAATATTGCTAAACAGGCAATAACTGTTCCACTGAAGTACTTAAAATAAGCTAAATACTTGAAACCAGTTCCTTTCTGAAAATGGACCCATGAAAACAAACTTGGCTGGATTGAGTCAAAGGCTTTGGTACACTGGAAACCTGGCTTTATGACTCCTTCTTTGTCACATATTGGGTTGTTTTCATTAATTCTAGCAAAAGTCTGCATAAATGAATTTTTCTGAAGTGGAGCCAGCTTATCTGTTTATCTCTTTTCATCAGCATATTGGAAAGAAAAGGAAAGAAAACAAGTAACACATCCAGGATGTTTTGAACCATTGACCTATATTTGAAAATAAAAAAAAAATAAAACAACAAGTCAAAAAAATCAAGTTTATGCAGTGGCTTATTTTTTGAGTACTCAGATTAAAAATTAAAATCTAGGGAAAATGACCTACATTTGCCTTATGAAGATTGTCCCCATCAGATGTTTCAAGATATATACTGATAAATGAAGGCATTCAAAATCAACACTCACTTTGAACAATATAAGTGCCCTAGATATAGAACAATCTCAAATTTTGTCTCTGTGTTTATATCTGTGTGTATATAAATATATAGGCATATATTTATATGTGCTGGTTACATGTTAATGAAAGAACTTTTATCAGACACTGTATGGATGATTCTGAATTCATATTCAACACCAATTCCTCTACTGAAATTATGAAAATATAATCACATTAAGAGAAAAAAATCTGCAAGTATATTTTAACATTTTTACCATACATGTAAAAATCGTGATGTCACAGGAAAAGGAAGTCTCATCACTGAAATTTCAGTCTGTCAGAGATGAAAGCTAGATATCTGTAACAATTTGCTATTTTCAGACATGAATAAGAGGAAGCTTCTGTCCACTTTGTTTTATCACTCAAGACATGTTTAGAACATATTTTCTATTGTCATGATTACCCAGTCACAATTTCAGAGTGTGTTCCCTTCCCATCACTTCCTATCTAATACTGCTAAAATTGCACTGCATTAAAACATTTGAATCTTTGCTTTTACATCTGTCTTCTGCAGTAGCATCCATCAGTCTTAGGGTACTTAAAAATAGCAGACAGGAAAAACTAGTGAGTTACACTCAAGAAAGAGTGAACTACCTACCTCCATTCTTTTTGCAGCAAGATACTTCCTTTTTTCATATTTATAGAGAACATGTCTTTGTAAAAAAGATTTCCCTCACCTCAGCTTTTCTTCTGTGTTTCATCTCAGGCCAGCCAGCATTCATTATATTTCTGTTCACAGCATCAGATCCTTTAAAATTAAACAGATTTTGCAATTATTCTGGTTGTTTTGCTACTGTTACGTGGTTTTATACAACATATAAAAATATTTTAAATATTAGGATAATACAAGGAGGGGGAAAACTGTTTATGCAGAGAAAAAAAAATCCATAAAGAAATGTTTTCTTTGAAAAATACTACTGCATTAAAGTGTCATTGCAGAAATAGAACAGCTTTATATAAACATTAACCTTGTAGTGCAATAAAAATTATCAAATGCCATAGCAAAATGCACCTGACCAAATATGTGAAATATTTCAAATACAAAGGAGGTCTGTAATCTGTTTGTTTTGTTAAACTTAGAGCACAGAATAAAAACCATTCACTTCTGCATTCTCCTGCTTGCTTTTTTTTATTTCTTTACAAAGGGAGCATCAGTGCATATGAACAAAACAGTTCCACTCAGTAGGGCACATAGCTCAGAGCATTCTGTCCCATTTTCAGTGACCTGGAAAGCACAAAGGCTGTTGTGCTGGAGAAAGAGGGAAAAAATAAAAAGAGAAGGGAAAAAAAAAGATAAAAAGGGGGAAAAAGAGAGACAGAGAGAAGAAAACCCAATTTACCAATCTAGCTCTATACAAATAATACCTTCATCATCAACATAAATTTGAAACCTATCAGTTTCCTTGGAGAAAGTGATTATCAAGGAAATGGAAGCATGGTGCTCTGTCTCACCATGGTGTCATTTGGGAAATGTTGAGAAACAACAGTGATAATGAATTTGAAAAGCAACATCTGTGTTACTGTCAGAAAAAAATAGTAATAATTAAAAGACAAAAAAAAGCAAGACACTGGAGAAAACAATGGGACAAAGCCTCTCATAGGAGAATCCTTATCACAGAGGACACCCCTGACTGAAGCACTATTTTACTTCACGTTATTTTTCTTGAGGTGTATTACACAACATAATGAGATATTATTCTGGTTATACAAAATCAATTGGAATAAATTCCAGAATTATCACATAGTGATGACAATTCCACACATCCACATTGATTTAAGGAAGACAAAAGGGCTTGTTTCCACTGCAGTACTCTTAACCTTTTCCATAGTCACCCTGTCACTAAAGGATACATGTTGCTTCTTCCCCTTTTATCCTGTAGAATGACCATGCCACTCACAGGGCAAGAATTTAATCCTCAGGGCAAGGTGCAGGCATGAAAAGGCATGATTTTGGGAGTATTCATGGGATAAACAGGAAGAGAATTTTGCAGCAGCAAAGGTAAGGTAGAAATAACAGTCCAGAGAAATATTCCTGACCTGGCAGTGTATGGATATAAAAGCTTTGCTGACACCAGTAGTGATTCACATGGAGTTTTCTCATGTCACAGAAGGTCACAGGCAAAATTTAACAGAGCTCTCACAGTGGCTGTGGGACCAGAGCATTACTCCTGAGGAACTACAAGCTGTGCAAAGGTGATTAGCCAAATAGAAAAGAAAGAGCTTTTTCTATCCTAAAAGGTTCCTCTGACTAAGGGTCTTGTTGATTATTTGTTATTGTCTGTTTTTAATGAGTTGGTGGCCAATTAAAATTCTCAAGCACTGACAGCACAAGTTTGACTCGCTGTGTTCTGTAGTGGAACATGTGCAAATGAAGAGGTAAATTTGCAGTAAGGTGAGACTTGCATTTTTGGTCATAGTTTGCAAAATTTACATCTGCAATTCAATTACGTATAAAAATTTGAATACTGCTACTTCTAGCTTCCAGATGGCTAAAAGGTTAAATCATTTACATGGAAAAAGATGTGCAAGCTGAGCACATATTCCAAAACATACAGCATATTTTTCCTTGCAAACTGGGAAAGATGGTCTTGGTATGACTAAAAATGTCCAGTGTTGACTGACACCTTCACTGTAAGTTATTCTTGATATTATAAATCCAAATATTTGTAGAAATACTTAGGCATTTTGTTTCATTTTACAGTCAATGCTTAAGTATTATGGTGCAGTGAGTTTGATATTGGGTTCCTGTACCTTCCATCTCAGGTCTAGTCATACATAGCTGAGAACTGAGCACTCTTCCTAAAATTATTGACATCAGAAATGAGTGAAAGAAGAACAGTATGATAGAAGCATTAGAAGAAATCAGTACAATACAATAGAGCTTAGAAGGACTATGGTATTTTGTTAAGTGTAAATTTACATTTGGTCATCTTTGTTTCTAAAACTGATGAAATATATAACAGCATGATACCATCTTCATAACTCCTTTCATGGAGGTTATTCCAAAATAGGATGAACTTTAAATTTTTTAGCAAATATTTACGCTTTTAAACTGGAGAAAAAGTGGCAGTTTTATAAAAATAATGTTTCAAAATAAAATTAGCTTTAAATATTAAAACCAACAAAATCATACTGCCAAAAATAAATAATGATCACTGATATGAGACTGTCTCATTCAGAAGAGCCTTGTAAAAATCCAATACTCAAATATATCAAGTAGCTTCTCAAAATAGTGAAAAGCAGTGTGATGTGGTTTTAAAATCATGTGAAAGTCAGACACATTGGGAGAAAATGATGCTGGAGTGGTGATATCTAATAGATAAAAAGTCTATCCAAAATAACACCAATCAGTCCTTAGGAATATTTTGCTGTTATAATGTGATGTGCTTATGGGGGAAAAAGGGAAGAGGTAGAATAAAACTTACTTTAATATGGTGATTTGAGGAATGAACAAGTATAATTTCTGATTAACATATTATATAAAAACATTGAAACTATGAAGAAGAACTTTTCTAAGTGGCTAGAGCCTGTACAGAAGTCACATAAGGATAGCAACCAAACTGAACCCAAATACATAAACATTAAGCTAGTAGCCATATTTGTAATTTTAAAATGCAATATAACAAATTATGATTATATTGACACATAGGGTCTTAAATAACACACGTAAGATGGGAAAAATTAAAATAACATAGCTAAATATAAGATGAGCATAAGCAGCATATTCTGTTAATAGAATATATAATTATCAACAAATTTCCCAAGATCTCTGACTGGTGTTACCCTCAGTATATTCCAAACTGTGTTCTCTTCGTCATGAAATTAGGACCGAGTTGTAACATATAATAACCCACATTCCACTCTGCTCTGCAAAACCACTAAATATGAGTATTTTTGCACATTTAGATCAGTTAAAGAAATCAGCAGAACCCACAGGAAAGCAATAATTTAAAAATAGTGTTAGAAAACAACATCTGGACAGATTCAAAATATCAAGTATTAGCTGATATTAAAATATTTCATTGTCAATGTCCTTCACACTCTCCAGAATATTGATTCTTCAGTTTAAGTTCCTTCAGAAAAATACATTGTAAGAACAGAAACTGTCTTTTGGAAAATAATGATTCTGTCTGGAAAAGTTTCATTCTAGAGAAATAGAGTTATATACCTGAGAAATCTTCAGCTTTCCTCTCTACTGTCATTCTCTTCTGTTCCCCTTACTTTTCTTACATTTGTTATATATCTTTTACATTATTTGCCTTTCTTCCTTCACAATCACTCATTTATTAAGCTTTGCTTTGTTTCTTCTTCTTTCACATGCCACACGTCACACTTTCACATATCTATTACCTTCCTCTTCCTCTTCCTCTTCCTCTTCCTCTTCCTCTTCCTCTTCCTCTTCCCTTCCTCTTCCTCTTCCTGTTGGACTGAACAGTGGCTGCAGGAACCCTTTGACTCTGCTCTCCTGCAGAGTGGTGGCTCTTGTTTGAGTTACCTGCAGCTACTTTTTATCTACCTGTACTGAGAATCACTTAGGGTATTCTCCAGCATGAGTGAGCAGTACCTCGATGATGCCTCAGGGCTGTTACAGAAAGTTGTGAAGTATTTTCAGAGTCCTAAAATGAATTTTGAGGACAGACTCTCTGCACATGCTTACAAGGGCTAGGAATGTTTTCAGACAGATCCTTCATGAAAGCTGTCCAGACTGAGTTGGCAGAGGGAGAGACGAATGAGGGTGGTTATGAAGAAGAATGTCCTTTGGAGCATGTTTTCCTGTCATGCCAACTGTGCAACTCCTAGCATAGCCCGGAGTTGCCTCATGAGCAAGGCAGAATGAATTGTGGAGCAGTTTATCCTCAAGGATCCTGCCAAGGATGATCTAGAAAACCACAGAATACTGTGAAATTTGCTGTGAATGAGTAAATAGGTCCTTAAGTGTGTTGTTAACACTGTGAACAGTTGGGAAAGACAGTGCTCTGAATAAATACCTGAAGTCATCTAAACATCTCATGGCACTTCAGTAGGTTGATTACTGCTCAAGTTGTTCTGAACTATCTCTTACAGTCACTTCAATAGGTATGTGAATTTTTAAATTGAGAAGTATTTATCTTGAAAAGGGCACCAAAATATATATATCACGTCTGTGTTCTTTTCTTTTTCCTAGTCTTTCCTTAGTTTTCTTCTTCTATCCTTTTTTTCAAATTTCTTGTATCCTTTCTTCAGTTTTTCTCATCTTTCTTTCTCTCCATCTGTTTTCTATAAGATGTTGAAACAAATCTTAATATGTGCTAATGAGTATTCCCTGGTACATTTAAAATTTACCCAAGGAGAAGCAGAAAAAGAGTGGGCTGAGGAGAAGAAAGAGCAAATCTCAGTTTTGCTTCCAGGATGAGCTCATTTCAATAATCAGCTGTGGGTAGTCATGTGTCATTTGTTGTGGTAGGAAGGAAAAAAGTGAGAAATGCAGACAGAGTTAAATTTTTTTTCATAAAGTAATGTTGAAGTTCTACAGAACGTCTCAGACTCCAGCAGAGCTTCTTGGTCACTGTGATATTTTCCAAAACACAGTCATTACGTCTACCTGAAGATTCATTTCTAAATTAAGACAAAAAACAGTGGCATATCTTTTTCCATGAATGAAGCTGGGAGCAGAGCAATAGCAGTCATGTTCACTAAATATAGCCCTGCTGTTCTGACTCCCCCAAAATTCACAAAACAATGTAAATAACTCAATCCATTGTATTGGTGGACAAAGCTCCAAGAGGAGGAGGCTCTGTTGCAGCCAGTGGTGGAAGATGAAGAAGCTGAGGAGAGAAGCCTGGTGTACTGCAGCATCCTGTACTGATTTTGTGCCAGCTGAGTAGGAATTTTTGAGTGTGATAGAAGGAGCTGCCCTTGGAGCCCATGCCAGAGGAGGCAGAGGCCACTGCAGGCCTTGCACAGAAAGGCTCCTCTGATGGCACGGGGCGAGGGAAGGCAACTGCTCTGCTACTGTGGGAGGGAAACAGGAACATGAATGCCATGAAAAATGTGGCCACCCTTGTTTGTTCTTCAGTCCTCATGTCTTAAATGAGATAAGGCCTCTCTGTAGCCTCTGAGGAGAAAGCTGTTAGTCATTAATATCTGCTCAGATGCTATAATAGTGGAGGCCATTTAACCAAATATAGCTCCAGCTCCTAATGTGAGGGAGACACTGTCTTCATGTGAATGAAGAAGGATGTCAAACTTCAAACTTTCCTCTCTATTGTAGTTTCCCTTCTGCATGAAAATTTCCATTGAGAGTCCTTTCATCCTTCTTTTTTCTCTTGTGGTGTAAAATTATCTTCTGTTCTCTAAATACCAAGATGCCAGCTGCTTCCCAGGGAAGGGACAGAAGGTGGCAGCCCTTTTCTAAAACCTCAAATCAAGCTATAATTGGCAAGGAAGGTTCCTTCTTCTGTGGATTACTGGTTGAAATGTTTTGGTGACTTCTTTACTGAAAGGAAAGTTCTGAATATATGTGTCAAAATAAAACTCACCAGGTCCCAGTCCCACATCTTATTGTCTCAGCTTCCTGGGAATCTTACTGGCAGGCTGCTGACTGAGGCTCCAAGATACAGAGCCCAGGCGTGTGGGACAGCCCTGTTGCACAGACAGGCTCCAGGAGCTAGATTTAGCAAGAGGAGAAGTTCCCAGATAGGTTTAACTGACATCCCTCCCAAGTGAGCCTCCTTCACAGGAGGATATCTTTGCTCTGTAGTACCTGTTGAGCAGAATTCCCAGCACACTGGCAGGAATTTGACAAGTTTTGGATAGAAACCTTCCTGATGGTCCAGGTTCCTTCAAATTACTGCCTGTATTTTGGCTGAAGCTTGCTGAATTAGAACCCTCCTCACAAAACATTTTAGTCTCAACAACAGCCTTAGCCTAAGAAGTGTCTGTCACTGAAATCGAGAAGAATGCTGCTATCTGGGAAGGATGGGATTCCTGGTAGCTCCCATTCCCACAGACTGTCCTCATTTGAAGAACCAGAGAGAGGGTGTGCCACATGTGGGAAGGGATTTAACTTCCTCTCACCCTTCTGCAATAAGATAATTTCCAGTCTTGCACATATTAAGATGTGGATCTGCATTTCTAATTACATATTTAGATTATTGTCACTATATAATGTGTGAACTCTAGGTAATTTTTTTTGTCATATCTTTCCTGAATCTGCTACTGGTTCACAAAGACTGAATCATAAAGCACAGATCTTTAGACAGGTGCTGAACAGGACACAAATCTCAACACAGTGACTGTTATTTAACCATCATTTTCATATTTTTGTTTTCACAGCTTCTACCAGCATGTTTTCTACTTGCAGTCTGTTTCCTACCCTGAGAGATCAAATGAATAATTGCCAAAACTGTAGTCTTGTGAAGAGTTCCTTCTTCAAAGCTGTTTCCACTTATTTTGCTGTGGAACAGAATGAAAAGATAGGGTCACTCCAACGTTGTCTTGAATTTTGTACTGAGTACTAGTACATATGCCTTGAAGTACTTTTCTTCAGAAAGCTGTGTTCTATTCCTTTTTTTGGGTTGAGTTATATGATTTTTGCATTTATCTGTTAATAGTAGACTCTGAATAATTCTAGGGGTTGTTTAAAATACTTCCATCAGAGTACAGTAGGTATTCAGATTGTAGCAAATACTTGGATTATTGGAATTATTATAGTAATATCATTGATATATTCCTTATAGACTTGAGAATATCTTTCATAATAACTTCTCTCTCTTCTACTTTCTGTAAGAAAAACTGACTGAGATATTTTTTTTTGCTTGTGTGCTGTCTGGGAGGATGGTTCCATATCTACATTTTTGCTAATGTAGTCATTTTTATAGAACATGCTTTGACAAGTAGGTGGTGTATGGAAAAGCTGGGGAAATGTTTTCAAATAGCCCATGTGTATGAAAAATATTTCTTCAGCTACAGCTTTGATACTTTTTCATGCAATACTTAGGGATGCTTTCAGACAGTTCCAGTTATCTTTATGCACAGCCAAAGGATCTCAAAAGTAGCCTCTTCTTATTTAAGAAATTGGTGACGTTTTCTATACTAGTACCTAAAGGAACTGGCAAATCAGTAACTTTCTCCTATATTCTCTACTACACTGCAGAATGGATTAATTGAGAAATCTTAGGCACTTACCATGTTTTAACACAAATCCATGTGCATATCACTGTAGTTAAGTCTCATCAAGGAAGAATGAATGAAACTTCTAAGCAAGCTGAAATTCAAAACACTTCAACAATTGATGCTCTCTGATTATCTCAGTACAAAAAAAAGACACACTTGGATTCTTCTTGGCACCTGTTTAATGAACAGGAGCTCTATACCTTTCATATAAACAAATCTTCCATCCAGTCAGACATGCCCTAACTCCTAATTATCCATTAAGTTGGCCAAAACTTCCATCCAATTATCCAGCTTCTTGGCTTTCTCTTAATGTTTCTTTTTTTTTTTTTTTTTTTTTTTTTTCTTTACACTTTTTTTAATTTTTACTAGTTTT
>VZRX01023344.1:728742-903321 GCA_013398075.1 Notiomystis cincta | reverse complement strand
TTTTCCCGCTTTTTGGTTTTCTCTTTATTTTTCTTTTTTTTTTTTTTTTTTTTTTCACTAGCACTTCTATAATCTTGACTAGGTTCTTCTCTCAGCTTATTTCCTGAAGACTCTTACATTCAGGAAAAAGAGTTATTGCAGTAGTTGAGAATAGGAAGTATATTTGACTGTCAGAAGCATATAGCTGGCAGCTGAGAGCAGCATATGTCACTTTTTCTTTCAACAGATTCACACTGGATTTTGAAGAGCACTACAAGTGCTGGGCCTTTGAGACCATGGAGAGAAAGAACAGTTACACATCACTTCCTTTTCTATTTCTCCATTGGCTTCCCTATCTTTATTGAATTGAATACCAGCATCCTGTCTTCACTATTAGTATTCCCTTGAGTTTATATCCTCTGTTAAGCTCTACCTGTGAATTCACTCTCAAACTGATAATTATGACAAAATCCATCTTAAACTTTTAAACCGAGAAATACTGCTGCTCATGGTGCTCCCTGAGACACTCACAACAAATATCATAAAGCAGCTCTATTAATTAACTTAGAAGGACCTTTCCCAAAATTTGTTTGCCAATATACATGTGGTAAACATAGAGGTTTGTTCAGCAGAAATATTCTCATTCCTTCTTAGCCTGTTTTGGAACGGCTTTTACAGAGAGCCTAACACAATGGGGTCATGGTCACTGAGTGACATGTCCTCATCTAAAGGTAGACACATGAGGTACAGTTCACTTGCCTAAATAATCTAGAGACATCTGTAATGCTAAGTACTAAGATGTAAGCATAAGACTCCAAAGATGAAGATCTCACAGCTCTCTGTGTGATCTGTTCCTGTGTTTAAACATTTTCACGGTAAAAATTGTTCACTTCATGAAAAATTCAAAAAATTGCCTACACTTCAGCCTTGTGACTGGTGTCTCTCAGCCTTGTGTGCCTCTTGAAGACATTTTAACTTGTGCTCTCTGCACTGTCACATGAATCAAGCTTTTTAAGATGTCCTCAAATCTTTTCCTGTCTGAACAGGTCTCTCAGCCTCTCCTTATATATTGTGAGTTTTGGTCCCTTATCATCTTGGAAGTCTCCCATGGCCATGATCCAATGTGTCCATGTCATTGTTGTTGTGAGGAGAAATCCAGATGTGGTCTTACAAGTGCCAGAGAGAGAGAGAGAAAGGGGAAAAAGCACTTAGCCTAACCTGATGGCTACACTCAATTGAGATGCCCCACTGGCTCACGCTCACTTTGTTGTTGACTGAGTCCCCCCAAGTTAATATGTTTGTTTATTTGGATTTTTTTGTTTGATTGTTTTTGTTTTTTTTTTTTTCCTTTTGGCAAAGCTACTTTTAAGACAGTCAACCCTCAATCTGTGCTGCTGGGGTAATATTCTCCTCGGTGCAGTACTTTGAACTTGCTGCAAAATACCACATTTTACTGATGTTCACTGTTTTTAGATATATAGATAGATAGATAGACAGATAGATAGATAGATAGATAGATAGATAGATAGATAGATAGATAGATAGATAGATAGATAGACAGACAACGAAATGACATTGGCAAGCTTTGTAAAATACTAGCGGATTATCTCAGAAAAACAGTATTTGTATTTCCTATCTTGGTAAACTAATGAATGGGTTTACCTTAAAATAAATGTTTTCACTAGCTAAACAACAGGAAGAAAAGTTTTCAGGGTGGCTTATGGAATATGCTTGGTTCATTCTTTCAATCTCCTTCACACTACTGTCTTGTTAGTTTTTAGTTGCAAAGTAAAGTAGCCAGAAAAGAAAAGATAATCATAAAAAAAACCCACAAATAAAAAAGAACAAACAGACAGAAAGAAGAAAGAACAGAAGCTGCAGCATTTCAGTGCAGGCATTCATACGCAAAATTTGGTACAAAGTTTTTAAGACATGCTGCCAAATGTCATTGTACTCAACATCACATATCCTACTCTGGTCTCTGCAGTTTTGAGGCATTTGATCACAACCAAGATTTCTCCTCTTTTCAATAGGAGAAAGCTATAGTGCCTTTGGATGCAAAGTGGTGGATCTGCCTTAGAAAGGAGTTGGTGAGCACAAAGCTTGTGTGACAGGTCTCTACTTGATATACTGCTCATATTAAGGAATAAAAAATTCTCACAGGTTCTATTACAAAGGCACGATTCACAGTTTCATAGAATCATATGATGGCTTGGGTTGGAAGGGACCTTAAAGATCACCAGTTCCAACCAACCTGTCATGAACTGGGGCACTTACCACTAGACCAGATTGCTCAAGTCAACATGTATGTTACTTAGTAACCCTAAGAGACCAATATGTGCGAATGAAAAGTGCCAACACAGCATTAGAAGATACTAGGCAGAGATATTTCTGCACTGAAACCCATTAATAAATCTAGAAATAAAACCTTCCAAGTTTTCATCATCTGTTTCCCTAACATTATTTATTTGCAATTTATTATCAAGGAGTTATGGTTGTTCTTTCTTAGTTGATTGTCCTAGATTTTAGCCAAAGTCAAAACTTTTCAGCAGGATAGGCCTTGAAATGAAGACTTGTGAGTCATTCCTTGTGCAATACAAATTCAGGCTGAAAAGGCTTATACAAAACATTTACATAATGCTTTTCTTAGGAAAAATAGTCAGAATACACAAGAGAGTCCTGTTTAAAAATTCTAGACACAAAAGCAGATGTTGATGTCAGTGTAGGTTGCATTCAGTAAAACGCATTTTCTTTGTTGAAGCATCATATAATGTCACTCAAAAATTGCTGGTATTTAATTCCTCAAGTAATTAATGCTGTAGATCAGGCTCCTCTCTCCAGTGTAACTCCAGTTATGGCTTATTCCAAAATACTGAACTTAGCACAAGCTCCATAAAAGTGTATTTCTTAAAGTCCATGATTTAGCTTTAACTTCACAGACATGAGTAAAAGCTCTCATTGAAAGCAGAGGAATAGGACCACCTTTTGAAAATGTGTTGGCAATTTTTCGTTTTCACTGAGGCAAAATATTCTGAAGTTCAGATGGCATTAATCAAAGGACTCATTCTGAGGAAAAATTGCATGATTTAGAATCTAGCAGAGAAATTGACAGAAACATTTCGTCAGAGGATTTAAACTTTTAACTAGTTTGGGAGTGATGATGAATAAGAAAGAGGTGAAGGGAAGGAAGAAGAAGGAGAGTTCAGGAGATTTGGTAGTTTGCCTTTAAGCGGTCTGAATTTTAAAGCACTTAGAACTCAGTTACTGCTGCTTTGAAAATAAGGGCCTTCTTTTCAGTGCTTTCACTTGAGTTAGAGAAGATTTACTTATCCACAGTATTCCCTTGATGAAGACAATTCAAAACTATTTCAACTGCCCAAGCTCCAGAGTGTGGTAAGAAACACAGAACTATGATGTTTCAGACTGGTACTTTCAAAAAGCTTTCTTTTAATTGAATTTGAAACTGTACTTAGAATCTGAGATACCTGGATGCCATCTGAGAGCTACTTATAATTTCCTGATCCTGTGGACTACATTAAGCTAGTCCAGCAAGTTACAAATTAGTGTATCTTTTGTCCCAGCTAGTAGAAACAGCTGGTGAAATTGATAAATCCTTGTTCAGGTTGAAAAATGATGTAGTGACTTTGTTTAGAATGATATTCTTTCAGCAGCAAGAACTTCATCCAGCATAGAAAAGAAGAGCACAACCACACTGAAAAGATTCTATCACTTCAGCATCCTAAATTCACAATAAAGAAATGCCAGCTGTTCTGTTATGTCTCTCTCTTTCAAGCATCCTCTATGAAATCATGCAACCTTTCCAAACACATGCAGGTACTTGACACACCATCCAGCAGAAAATATGCTGTACTCACAGACAACTTAACAGATATTTACTCAGAGACTCAAATATGTCAAGAGACTGAGCACAAAGGCTTCCTAAGCCAGGTTGAAGAGGTGTATGTCTAAAGCCATCACTCTCTTCTTAGTCAAACATAATGTCTGTGCAACTCTGAAACACGTTTCTCTGTAGATCTTGAAACCACTATCTCTACTTTTCTTAAAAATAAATTTAAAAATATGTGCAGAAACAAAGAATTTGAGAAAATGGACAGAAGAGATAATATTATCTTCCATCACTTATAACTCAATCTATAGAAATGTGAAACATATTTTTAGGATGATTTTAGGCTACAGAATGATAGGCATAAATAGCTATTTAGAAGCCATAGAATAAGATCAGTGAATCCAATGGTTGATTTAGTCATTATCTGGTCATTATTTGGTCATATCTGTGTTAAAATTTTTTCCCCCAGTCTGAACAAGACCATGCTCCTGATTCACAGATTGGTTTCAGTTGGAGGACACTTTTGGAGACCCTACTCGTGGTCTAGAACAGAAGCTGCTTATCTAGACTCTGGGAGCTGAGGGCACAGAACTGTGCTGTAGGCCATCATTTACCTGGTTCTGAAACTTAGCAAAATTACAGAGTCTGTCCAAAACAGACCTGAAAAAACCCCAATAAGCTTAATGAAGCAGGTATTTCCATAGGAAGCTTGAGACACTGATGGCCTCGTGCTTATAAGTGTTCCAGTTAATGTTCATACATGCATTCCACTGAAGCTTTGTTCTGATGATTGGTCTGGCATAATGGACTATAATTGAATTCATAGTGATTACAGATTTTCCATGATCACCTTTCAATCAATCTATTCAAAAAGAAAAGTGGCTTTTTCACGTCTCACTTAGGATGGACCTGAATTTCAACACGGGAAACTGCAGACATTTTATCCATTGTTACCAATATAGGTTTTCATTTTAGAATTCGTGTTGACTCCCAGTTTCTTTGGTCAGCAAAACTAAAAACTGAGACTTAAATAATAATAACAACTCCTATCTAGTTATATCCATATCACTTATTAAGAGCAGTTCCTTAATAACTGCACTAGCTCCTAAGCATTTTTCTCTGGTTTATGAATAAGAAAAATTGATCCTAGCTAAAGGGCTGAAACAGGGCTCAAAATGGCACCTGTATTTTACAATAACAAAAGGACCAGTCACTTCAGTGAGAGACACCTTACCTTATGTGATATAAAAGATGAGGGTAAACACAGCAGTTCAACTCCAAGTACTGGACTAAATTCCATATGAAGACCGAAAATTAGAGCCTTAATTAATTTCCTAAACACAGGCATCTGGAACCAAGTGAACTGCAGGTATGATACAGGAGGAAAAGGTTACATGTGCCTTCCTGGACTGTCAGCTGGAAGTGAGACCAGATGCCATTTCCCATCTAAATTGGCACAAATACCCAAGTTTAGACAACTGAACCAAGCTCTGAGTGTGTACAGCTAGTGAAGGGGGATGTCTCTACAATAATAATTGGAAATCTAGTCAACACAGTCAGGGCAGTCTGGAGAGCTGTTCTGATCACCCTTACATGGACATTTAGTGACTGAATCATTTTCTGATGCAGACGTGCTGCAGATGCAGAGACATAATTCTCTGGCCTAAATATAGGGATTAATACCATTGTGTCATAGAGTAAATTAGGTATGAATTTGCAAACGAAGTTATGGATGTCCTCCATAAGATATGTGTGTTTCTGGAAAAGAGGCCAAGAATGGTGTCCACAGTGTCTACAATGTCATCAGATTCCTGCATTCCAGTCAAATCACACACCAAGGCACCTCGAAGAAGATGTCTAGACATACACAGCCCTGTGTGTCCAGGGGCTAACTACACAGCTCATGCATGTTCAGGCCAGGTAATGCTGGGAAATAGCACCATCAGGTGCTTAAAGACTGACTGATTATTTTTTAAAGCCACTAAGCATTCTAGTAAGAATTGTGTGGAAAAGAAATCTCATTTCAAAAGATTGGACAAAGGAAAATTTTCCATTTAAAGAAGATAGAAAGGAGGAGCCAAGTATTAAAATCTGAGTTAAGTACAGTCTTTTCTATACAGCTGGACAAGTTATCATACCATTAGCATCTGCAAAGCATAAGGAAATTAACATCAGCCAACATGGATTTGCCAACAACAAATCATATCTAGCTAATCTAATTTCCTTCCACAGCAGGATGGCAGGTTTTGTGGACAGAAAAACATTCTGTCTCATGAAATTCTCATAAACTAGTAATGTAATGTCAGTCTAACTGATAATAGAACATAAAAACGCCCAAAGACTCCAACTATCAATAGTTCACTGTCAAGACAGAAGAATGTATGAGAAAGAATTTTTCATTAGTCAATTCTATAGTTCTATTAAATATTTCCATTAAATAAATTAATAATAGAGCAGTGAGTTTTCTCACTGAGTTTGCTGCTTGATACCATACTGGGAGGGACAGCCAGTATGTTGGAAAATTTAAACGACACTCAAATTAGGCCTGTAAACTTTGAGGAACAGAATAGATAAAAAGAGGAAATTCTGAGCAGACTCATAGGAAGTACTACAGTTGAGCAGGAATATTCAAATGTGTAAATAACATTTAGAAAAGAAACATCTGGGGACCACAAAGCTGCAATGTCATGTTCCTGTGAAATGATGACCGACACGAATAGATGTAGAAGGAGACTATGGCCTCCAAAATCCATGTAATCATCTCACTGCTTATCTGTGCATTGAATTCTGAAAATATACCTCACTGAAGTATTGTCTTGGTTTTGGCCAGGACAGAGCTAATTTTTTCACAGCACCCATAAGGGAGTGAAACCTGGAGCTCTGTGGGCATGTCTAGGCTGTTAATACCACCTATACCATCACGGGTATTGCTTCTGGAAGGAGTGGTGTGACTTAGGGTTGTGGGCGTAGAGGGTCTGTCTGCCATTGTTTTTCACTGTCCTGAGCATTTTTGCATGTAAATCACTCTCTCTTTGTACATTTTTGTTATTTGTGTTGTTGCTGTTACTGGTTTCTTATCTCATTGCTGTTTGCAGTAAAGTGTTCTCGTCTCAATCCGCAATTTGTATCTCCCACCATATGGGGCACGGGTGCATCCTTTATTTTAGGTTTTCTCAGGGGAAATACCATACTGGGGGATACCATTCCTAAACCATGAAAAGTATAATCTTCAATGTGGAATACCATCATCAATAAAAATGGAGACCAGCTGCTTAGCCTAGAGAAGAAGAATGACAGTTTTCAGAGGCCAAATAAATATTCTCCAAGGAATGGGTTAGAGAGAAGGTCAGTTGCTTAGTCCAGAGAAGAGAAGATGGAGAGAATGTGAGTCATAATTCTTGGCATCAGAACTGCGTTGTCTGCTGCAAGGAGAACACAAACAACCAACTTGGCAAGTTCATGGCAAGCAGGACAAATGATGGGCTTAAACAGAAGCATGGGAGGTTTAGCATCCTTCAGTGCCTCTTCAGGAACCTCCCAGTAAAAACATGGAAAATAAGTAAATTCCAGTAGTTTTGGAAGGATAACATAGAAAATGATATTTTCATATCCTTTATACACATAAATGTAAGAAATACAATAATTAAGATGCATAAAGGAAAAATATTATTCCTAGCAATATTATTTTATTCATCAGAAAGAAGGACAGGGAAAATAATGGGTGACAGATGTTATTAGACTAAGATATGTAATTACTATCCAACATTTTTGTGTGTGTTTAAGGAGTTTTTCACATCCTTAACAACCTACAGTGTTTAATTAATGTAAACACTTCTATTCAGAAGATATTTTAGTACTAATTAAATGATTATGGTGGAAGAAATTGAACAGCACCAAATGAGCATCTTCAGTGCTCACTGAAGATTTCAAATGTGCTTTCCCTAGTTGCAGTATTTGATCTGAAAGAAAAATGGAGACACCTTAAGCAAGGAGATAACGGATTTTCTTTAAAATAAAAGAATTCTTGTGCTGTTTTTTAGAATCTCCATTTAGTTTTAAAATATAGCTACATCATAGTTGATTACTTTTAGTATTTCTTATATACATGAAGGCAGCTCGGGTTTTTTTTCTAAAGTTTTGATCCAATCCTTTGGAAGGAGATGGAAGCATTTTCTGCTAGCCAGTTTTTGAAAATCTGAACTGTAGCTACAGATTTGTATATTATTATTGTTTGTCAGATGTTCTGACCAAAACAGAATAAACATAGAATCATCTATTGTAACAATAAAAAGAAGAAAGCAAAACATGTCTTCTATGCAAAGGGCTTACATTCTTTTACCATGATAACTATGACCTCTTTTATTCAAATTCATAATCAGTAGCTTTGAAAGCTAACTTTGAACTGTAGACCAAAGATGACTAAACCACAAAGTATATTAGATGCTAAGTTATTAAAAATCCTTGAAAAATAACATATCTCCAAGACTGAAGTCTTTGAAACCAAATTGCTTCTTTTGTCTCTGTTCTAACATATAGCTTGAGCTCTGCTGAACATGATCCATATAAGCTGTGCACTACATACAGTTACCAACTATTCTGAAGATTAGCAAAATAAAGCATAATAAAATAATATCAACCAGCAGCAGCAGCAAATAAGCCCATTTCCACAGCAGGATGCTGCAAATGTTTCAGGGAGTAAAGAACATTTCTGTTATAGGCCAAATGAGTAATATTGTGCTGTGCTAGCCAGGTTGAAATTAGCTTCCCATTTTTCTTTTCCACCTTCAAAACCTACAGAAAACCATCAAATACACTAGGACTTCCATATGTCATTGTAGAAGTCTAAGAATTTTCCACCCAAAAAAGCTTTGATTTAAATCAGAAATGCAATTTATACTGTACAATATTATTCTCCTCCACTGATTTTGTGCTGTTCAAACAGATAAATTTTGGCTAAAACCAAAATGTGGACAGTTTCTTATGATTTGTTTTTCTTTTTTTTTTTTTTTTTTTTATGGAGAAATCAAAATGCCTTTTTTTTTGTAAGAATAAGCTTCACAAAACTTGTGTTGAGTCTTTTTTTTTCTTTATTTTCTTTTTAACATTTAGCAAAAGTCAATGGGACGAAGCCAGGACCATGGCTTTCCACATATTAAACACTAAAATACTGCAAAACACTACAGTCTCTGAGTTTCTCAAAGACTGAAAAATTACATTTACTTTTCCTCAGGCTTTTTTATTCCAACAAAGAACAGTTTTCACAGAATAAAATATTTAGCCACTCCAATTATTTTTATTAGCATATGTACATAGAAACATATTGTGGTTATTTTAAATTCTTTTTTCCTTTGATTCAGCGTATTTTAATAATCTTGTATGTAATGTGTAAGGTTGTTTTCTTTGTTTTGCTAAAGAAATTCTCCAAATGCCTAGGGAAAAATAAGGAAATACTCCTTATGAATACTACTACTACTAAGAATATAAGAAGAAGCTGGGTTACATTTTAGAGACAGGAATCATTGTATAGTATCATTCACAGTTTGAGAAAAGCAGATTTAGTGTTCACTCAGCCTTGCTTCCTGAATAGAAATAATGAGATGGTGGAAAATGACAAACTCTCAATATACCCATTTGATGGTTAGGTTTTCCCCTACCTGGCTTGCAACACCCACCTTGTGTATCCTTACTAACTTTGAAGACTAACTTTTTACTTCCCATGACTCCATGAGAAAACTAATGATCCAATTTGGAAATTTGGAGCTGGGTCAGTTAAACTGTGCCATTTAATGAAATTTAAGCAATTCTGGTATTCTGAATTCCAAAGTTCCCAAAAGCATTCTGTAAAAGACTTCACTGAAATTTTTACCAAAAGACTAAAAATAGTTCTAGCAGTAGAAATAACTTTGCATAATTTTTGCATTGCCACAGAATTTACTGTTAAAGGAAGTTTTCTGAAATTCTGTTTTAACACTTAAACCTAGACTATTTTGCACTAGATTCCCAGCCTTATTTAAATAATTCTGTTTTTGTAGTATTACTGGCTAAAATATATGAGTAGTTTAAATTTATAAGCATCAATTAATAGCAGTATTTTTTGCTACTAACACACTTGCTGCAAGTGATTTCCTGGCATTGATATGCAGCACATATGCTTCTTCTAAGAATAACTAAGAAACAATCTGCCTAGAAATTATCTACCCCTGGCTCTATAAAGGACTGTTCATCTATATTACCAAAACTGACAGCTGGTTCTAGCCTATTTACAAAAAAACCCAAACCCCACTATTTTCATTACTGTTGCTGTTATCATGCAGACACTTAAAAGAATGCAAATTCTATCAAAGAATCAGCTTAGCATAACCATTCCTGTAATGAAATGTTATCATCCTAAATAATTTTATGCAAACTACAGGATGAAACTGTATAAGAAACCCCATACTTATATCCATTGCTGACTTTATGAATAAGTAACTTGCACTCATCTCTCACATGCATGCTTTACAACAAGAAAGCCATCTGCCATCCATCACAAAAGACTGTCATATATTTTTGGACACATAGCATTACACAGGTGTCTACCCATCATTAAACTGGCTTCCACATTTTGGACCCATATTGTGAGCCTTGCTAAATATTTGCTACCTTATCTAAAGGGCCCAATTTTCCACCAGATAACTTCTCTAATGAGTAAATGTCTGACTCTGGATCTGCATATGCACCAATAATATCATTATCACATCAGTCTGCTATTGCTAGCAAGTCACAAAAACTGTAGTTTGATAAGGCATAAAGCCTGTGGAGACCCCAGTTAATTTTAATTCTCTAGTTACAATGCAAGACAATCCACCTGAATTCCAATTTTGTACTTTCAAAGGAATGAGGCTGAGAAACGTCTTTTCCTTTCTCCCACGTGTACCTCAAATAAAACAGCAATTATTGGGCCAGAGAAACAAATAGAAAACTTTTACATAACAGAATGCCCGTGTCAGATCTAAGCAGTTTGGAACTGAGTCCTAATTCCAGGCAGAATTAATTATACAAAGGAAACCCCTTCCATAGGGAAGAATGAACAGACATTTACTTTATATATACTCCAGTGTTCAGGAGGCAAATTCTAATCTGTTCCCCAAAGCAGGCAAATCAGGATGTGAGCATATGTTTCTGCCACCCTACATAAACATATGGAGAAGCAGACAAAAATGGCAAAAGAAAGGAGCAGGTAAAGCTGTCTATGTTTGTCTGTTTGACATGAAATGAAACTGATGTGGCTTAGCAGGAAGACTTGTTCCTCTTGGCTGTTTAGGGTCAAAGCAGGCACTTGGCTCTTCTAGACAGCAATTCAGAGCACTTTACAAAGGCACCTGATTCAATCCATGGTCTCTCTCCTCTTGCTTTATAGCACATATAGCTAAATTAAGCACCTAAAGTAATATTTCCATACTGCCCTTAGCTGGAAAATACTGGGCAACATGACAACTTTGGAGAGCAAAAGAGGAAAAAAAGAGAATACTTTCACCCATAATACTGAATATCTCTTTCTCTCACATTATTTTCTAAATCTAAAAATAGATATCGTCGATAGATATTTAGCACCTGTTCCCTTCAAATCAATCTCTGCTGTGATAAATCTCACATTACCTGAGGAAATTATTTTTGCATAGATTCTCCTGATAAAGATGATCTTCAAGTCAACCATATAAAGCAGAGAGGATCTATTTCTTTGTCTATGTGAATTGCATTATTCACAGAATAAAAAAGTTAGTATAAAAGATGGGACCCAATTCAAGTATCTAAAAGCTAAAAACATTCATTTAACTCATCATCCTAAGCTCCCTTTATAGTTAGAGCCCTTAAGAGTGACCTCAAGAGTATATTGGATGCTAAGACACACTTGTCAGAATCCAGGTGTCCGCTGTCACTTTTGGCACTTCAGATTACCAGGGTGCATATCATATGGGAATGGGTGTCCCACCTATCTTGCATTCCATCTGACAAGGACATACAGGTATTTGGATCTCAAGAGGCTCGAGATAACCATTTTGGGGAAACTAATTCTTCCTTTTTGCTGACAGTAAGATGAATTGCCTGATAAAGAGACCTGTTTCCATTGATTATAAAATAGATCTGTGATAATCTGTTTTGAGCTAGATGCTTAACTCTTAGATGTCTCAGTGACAGCAAAAGAATCTCAGCTTCATGAAGCTTTGGTATTAAATAATGAGATAAAAGAAATGCTGCACTGTGATTTTATATACACTGCTAGAAGAAAGTATTATGATCAATAATTGGTGGTGGTGGTGGCGGTGGTAGTGGAGTATTTCATTGAAGATGTGTCTGCTGCATTTTGTAACCATCTCTTTTCCCAAGAGCTTCTACAATCATTTTCAAAATGCTAGTATGGTGTTTTGTAATGTATTTGACATGCCAGTGATGGATGTAAATGATTTTTTCCCCATTGTCCCTACTTAAAGTGTAGAAGGTGAGGCTACTGTTATACTTTTTTACATTTGAAAGCAACAGAATACTAAAATAATTTATTCATTAAGAAGTGCAAGCAATAACCTCATATTTATGGATTTTAAAATTTATTTCAGGTGACAAAAAATGCTTTTTTGTGTTAGTTTTTTGTCAGTCTCAGGGTTACACATTTCTTAACCTTGGATTGTATCTCAGAAGTATCAATTGCCTTAGTGAATATTTCATTTCCACTTGCATAGATATTTTGTTCCTTATGGCACAGTCTCACACTATAGGTAGGTCAAAGTAATATATATTATATATTCACAGATATTGAGAAATAAAGTTGTCAGCATCATTCAGTGTGTCACATAAATATTTCTCTTAGGAATTATCTTCTGCTCGGTGGAGTTTTGTATTTGTATTCATGTCTCCTTTCTGATAAAATGCAAGATTATATAAATTCTGTTTTTCTCCCAGTGTCTGCAAAATATTCTAATTCTGTTGTGCTTTTTGTACTTCCTCTGTCGTGTACTTCCTTCACTGTTTTCTGAATTTCATCAATGTTTATTCCCTGCTTTAAATTACTTTTTACCATTCTGATGCATAAACCTGGTCTTGCTGTGCACTTTCTGTAGGCTGCTTCTCTTCTTTTATATATATGCATATATTTTTTAATAAAGGCAGAATTTCAACTTTAATTAAAGTATTAACAATAGCACCAATATTTATAAAAATTATCTGGGTTCTGGAGGTGCTGATTTCATGATTTACACCACATTAATTTTTTTAGAGGAAACAAACATTTTAGTTGTTGTTCTGACTCCACATTCTTAAGTGTGTAATTCATAATAATTGCTATGAAAATATCTGATGTTTGTCCATACACAGCATGGTTAGACTAGAGAGCAAGGATATCTCTCCAATTATGCAATCAATCTTTTAGAAACACTTTTAAAGTTTTCTGTTATCTTTACATGGCCAGATGAGTTGGATAAATATAACTCAGAGATGTTTTGCAGTTTTTTACCTGGAACATACAACACTCCTGATGGCATTCTGTGGGCTCCTCTTTTATCTCAGAAGAAGGAGGACAATTTAGCAAAAGTTACCAGCATATTCCTGTATTTTGGTTCTTTTCAGAAAACTAAGTTAGGGTAAAAAAAATTGGTCAAACACTTGTCCGTATCTCAAAGAGAGAAATCACCCCAAAGAAAAACAAAGTGTGTGTACTAGGTAGCAGCTGTCTTCTTATTGACTCACCATTCTTCTCAATCTATAGTATAGTTTCCCCCATTGTATTTTAAATTTGTAAATTAGCACTATCATTAAATGATCTTGTCTCAGTATATTTGAATTTGTTTAAGTTTCATGCCACATTACTTAAATCAGGAACTGTAAATCTGTAACAAAATTGTCTCTATTTCCATATATTTTCTAGAGAATGGAAATTTCAGAAATTACTTTCTGGGCTGCATGAGTCACAAACACCTTGTTTTTAAATGCTATGTCTTCTAGATACTGAGAGGGAATAGCAAACTGGGTAACTTTCCCAGTGTAAAAGCTTGCCTCTGCATGAGAGTAAATTTTTAAGCATTTCAGATGTGGGAAAAATAAAGATTTTGCTGCCTTTTCTTTCTGTATGATTCTTTTCTTTTGTGTTTACTCTTTCTTGCAGGAATTACAGAATTACTGTGTGTTTAGTGTCGAGGCCAGGAGTCTTCCACACAGAGCACCATTCCCAAAAGTCACACCATGTGCCTGAGAGCTTCTTGAACTCTGTCAGGCTTGGTGTTATCTGTGACCACTTCCCTGGGGAGCCCATTCCAGTTCCCAACCACTCTCTGGGTGAAGGATCTTTTTCTAATATTCAGCCTAAACCACCCCTGACACAACTTTAGGCCATCCCTTGAGACCTGTCACAGAGATCCCTTCCCCTAACAAGAAAGTTGTAACTGCAGTGAGGTCTCCCCTCAGTCTCCTCTTCTCCAGGCTGAACAGACCAAGTGCCCTCAGCCACTCCTCACACAGCTTCTCCTCAAGGCCCTTCACAATCTTTGCTGCCTCCTTTGGACACTCTCTCATAGCTTTATATCTTTCTTATACTCTGGCACCCAGATCTGCCCCCAGCACTCGAAGTAAGGCCACCCCAGTGCAAAGCAGAGCAGGACAATCCCCTCCCTTGCCTGGCTGTGATGCTGTGCCTGATGCCTCCAGGACAGAGTTGGCTCTCCTGGCTGCCAGGGCACTGCTGACTCACATTCAGTTTGCCATCAACTGGGACACTCAGGCCCCTTTCTGTGGCAGTGCTTTCCAGCATCTCATTCCTCAGTCTGTCCATACATCGAGAGCTGCCCCATCCCAGGTGCAGAATCTGGCACTTTCTGATGTTGAACTTCACAGACTTGGTGATTTCCCTGTTCTCTAATTTTTTGACGTCTTCTGCAGGGCTTCCCTGCCCTCAAAGGAGTCATCAGCTCCTTCCAGTTTTGTATTGTCTCTTAACTTGCTCAGTGTCCCTTCCTGTCCTGCATCCAAGTCATTTATGAGGATGTTGAAGAGCACAGGCCAAGGATGGAGCCCTGCAGAACCCCACCAGTGACAGGTCCCCAGTCTGATGTCACCCCATTCACTGTAACCCTTTGTGCCTGACCTGTGACCCAATTGCTCACCCATCACATGATGTGTTTATCCAGCTGTGGGATGGACATTTTGTCCAGAAGGATCCTGTGACAGTATCAAAAGCTTTACTGAAATCCAAAAGGATTACATCAACTGGCTTCTCTTGGTGAGATGAGTGAGTTACCTTGTCATAAAAGGAACGCAGGTTTGATAAGCAGGACTTTCCTCTCATGAAGCTGTGCTGGCTGTGACCAATGACTGAGTTGTCTTTCAGATGTTTTTCAATACCTCCCACAATAATCTTCTCCATAACTTGACCAGGCACTGAAGTGAGACTGACAGTGAGATTGTAGTCTGGGGTTCTCCTTCTTGAAAACTGGGACAATGTTTACCAGTTTTCCAGTCAGCTGGGACTTCTCTGGATTCCCTAGACTGCTTAAAAGTCTTTGAAAATGGTTTTACAATGATATTAGTAGCTCTTTGAGGGTTCTTGGAGGAATCCTATCAAGTCCCATAGATTAGTAAGGATCCAGCTGGAGCAGCAGATCCTGCACAATTTCAGGGTCAACTAAGAGTTGATCATTCTCACAGACACAGTCCTCCAGGTCAGGGCACTGAGACCCCCTTGGTCCATCATCCATGTTGAAGACTGGCGTAAGGAATGTGTTAAACACCTCTCCCTTCTCCATGTCCCTGTTTGTGAGGTGACCATCCTCATCCTCTGATGGGCTGCGTTTCATTAGGTTACTCTTGGGTTTTCTTCTAACAGTTCTTGCTTGGAGCATAGGTATATGCTACCTCTGAGAACAACAAGTTACGACTCTAATAGGTAAATCTGGCAGTAAAATTTTAAGACTTTCAGAGTGAAATACTCGTTTGTGTTCTGAGGCACTTGGCTTTATTTGCAAAATGGGAATCAGGCACCTCAGAAAAGCATGTAAACAGCTGGGATTCCCTAAAGCGTTGCATGGTATTTGTAGCAGTGTGCTTTGAAATATGTTTGAAAACATATTTCTATCTAGAGCCCAAGTCCTCTGGAGAAAAAAAAAGTGCTGAAAGAAACTAGATTTGGGATTTAGAAGACAAAATATCTTGTTTTTCAATAGCCTATTAATAGCATTATTCTTTCAAAAAGCCTAGGCAGCAGGCCTCTTTCATTGAAGGGCGTGTCATCCGCTATTTATAATAAACCTGTTGTTGGACCTAGGGAAGTTTGATTTCCTCCTCCATTTTCCTAAAAGAAACTTAGCCAGAAAAAGTTCTTAGATATTCAGAGCAAGAGGTATGCAATTCTAGCATTTAAAATATTAATGCTTAAATGGCCCCTCTCCCTTAGGAGTCTCAGGACATCACTGTGATTTTAAGAGAGCCAAAGGGCAAATAATAGCCCCAGATTGGTACTGAATCTTATTTTTTTGGCTAAGAGTAGCAAATTACAAGTCTGAGAGGCTTAATAAACTGGTACTGATATATAATATTTTTTTTCAAAATATTATTTCACTGGATTGAGAAAGATATATATTTTATCCAAAAATATGCAGAAACAGGTGAAATACCTTTCAGTATGAGGAAACATTATTAAAATCCACATATTTAGAAAGAATCAAAGAAGGAATAGACATTAAAACTGGTCATCATAAAAGGCCATACTGTGCTAGAAAAAAGGGTCATAAGACTACTTGTTTCAGTACTGATTTGAAGCACTTGGGAAGCCATTGAGAAGATGTAGGTCCCTGAAATGTATTTTTCCCTTCCTCTTGAATATATGTAAGGCCTTTCTCAAACTACAGGTTTATTTTTTTAACAATAATGTAATCCCTTAAAACCACGATCTCTGTGGACTATTTCTGGTTAATGGCAACACTGTGATGTCTAAACATCCAGACTGGGAGAGGTTGCACATAGAACACAAGAAACATAAAAAGCCACAGTAGGAAAAGGCTGAATATTCAAAAGCTGAATATAGAAAAGATGCTGGCCATATCTTGGCTCCTTGACCCCTAAAAATCACTGAAGTCAGAGTTCCCAAGGTGGAACATCTCCCTGAATCAACAGCACAGGCATAGAGGATATCCTATAGTCTTTCTCTTGAGTCCTCACAGCACACCATACATGTCACTATTAAATTTTAAGCATGATACCTGCCAGGACCAAGGAACCAAAGGAACATATTCTGTGATGTTCTAAGATTTAATTGATGAACAAGTTAACATTAATGAACTAAAAGCAGTGAACAACTTTTCACAATCAAATTGTTATTATAAACAATCTATATCTACCTAGGATATCCATCTTTTTATAGAGTAAACTAACGGCATAGAGCTCTAGATATCAAGGACTGCATCGTTGACAACAACATCTGTCTAAACATCTGCAAGTACAGACCTAAGAAAATATACAAACTAAAAACAGAAGAGTGGTTTGTAGTCAATAAGAAATTGAAAAAAAAATAAAATCAATGTTCAAATCAATACTTTTTATTCTAATGTAATCTGCATTATTGAATATCGATATAGACTTGCAGGAAGTAACTCAATGTCCTTCTTAATTATAAACGAGGATTGACTTTTTTTCCTTAAACACCCATTGATATTCTTAAGCAGCTTGTAAGAAAACTCTAAAGACGGTGAAAATGCATGTGAAGACACTCCTTTTTTAACCTAAATCACTTGAAGCACACAATCATTTAAATCAGAGTACAAGACACTGTATCTATCTACACCTACATGTAAATGTAGGTATTTAAATGAATCCTCAAATTGCACAGAGTCAATAAAACCTGTCCTGCAATATCCCCACCCTTGAGGCTGACAAAGAGAGCAGTCAGAGGAAAAGAGTATGGATCAGTAAATTTTCAGAAGAGTGCAAGGGGTCAGACAGCTGGCTAAAGTTAGAGCAGCCCTCAAACAACTTGGTATAGTATTTTACTTTTGGTCCAATGATAGAAACTGTCACTGATTACAAGATCTCTTGGCATTTTACTCTTCTCTCTTCTGGAATAATGAACATTTGTGTAAGTCTAAGATTGATGATGAATATATTCCCTTCCATCATCAGAACTGGCTGGAAAAAGCATCTTTGATTAGCCTGCTGGGTTGGACAATGAACTCTCTGTGAGAATCATTAGTGGCCAGGTAAGTGGAGGCTTTTCCTGAGCTGTCTGCCAAGTGAAGAGAGTAAGCATTTCACTCTTCAAAATTGGGACATTTCTCATTAAAATTATAAAACTGAGAATCTTGTATTGTTCTCAACTCCAACCTCTAAAGCAGAATGTGCTTTTCAGTCATGCTTTGAATGTATGGCATAGTTCAGGGATGGATTTGAATCAAAGCAAAGACAGACAGTAATTGGTTTTAGACAGATGAACAAAGGGAAGAGGCGGCCCCTGGGATTTGTCTGCCTTCACGTCATGAATAACACACTTTAATATGGCTTAAACTTGTGATTATTAAAATGATTGCATCATTCAGCTAGCCAGAACTTCCCTGAGACTTCCTTTGGGACTAGCCCTTTTTATATCCTCCACATTCCTGCCTTCAGTGCAGTTTTGTGGTTTTAAGGGACAGTGTCAGTTTGTCCTTACAGTCTATAGGCATTTCTGTCCTTCCTGCATGGAGAGTGAAAGAATTAAATAACAAACAAAACAGAATGGCTGAATAATTTCAGTGCTACACCCTTCAAGCCATTTTGTTGTCTAAGAGAAACTCCTTCC
Source organism: Notiomystis cincta (assembly GCA_013398075.1). NCBI lineage: Eukaryota > Metazoa > Chordata > Aves > Passeriformes > Notiomystidae > Notiomystis > Notiomystis cincta. The sequence goes on along the minus strand of VZRX01023344.1, from coordinate 884,704 downwards.
AATCTAAATATTTTTACAACTCACAAAATCTGAACAGGTTGTGCAGGTGCTGCTAGCTGATAACTGTTTATAGAAATCTAACTAAAGGTGATATTTCACACCAATGAAATCCAATTTAGCTTAGCATAGCCCAGATATAGAAAGAAAATGTTCCCAAAAGAAGAATATATGGGCTGACTGAGAGATGATCTTATTTATGGCTTCTCCATTTCTCATCTGAGTCACAGAGGGAGAGGCTATAGTGTAATGACTGCACAACAATTTGGAGTAGCACCACCTTTGAATGCATGTCTGTGTGTGATTGATAGATGTAGTTCTTACTCACATCAAGCATGAGCAAACCGATAATTAATAATGTTTAATCAAATGAGGATCACTGACACATGAAGTTTGCGTTTTATAGTACGCATTAAAAATACATTTATCTTGTAGTGATAGTTTTGAACCCATCATCATTTATCATTTCAATTAATTGAGGTAAAAATAATAACATTTTTAGGAATTTCTAATAGTCCAATTGTATCAGTAATTCAAATAGTTGTTCAGTTAAAACATTACAAAATTTTTGTAATTGAAATAACCATAAATCTGTTGACTTCAGAATGATAATTAATTTCAATATTTGCATTTTTTCATTTTGTCATCTTGGATACTCTTTTTGTTTGCTTGTTTTTATATTTTATTACATAGTCTGCTTCATGCTTACATTCTGGAATTACCCTTGAAAATTCCATACTGCAAAAATAATTCCTTCAGAGAGGCTTTACACAGAATCAGTCTGTCCCCTGCCAGAAGAAAACCTGGGTTCCCTGGTGTGGTGCTGGAACCAGAGTGAAGCTAGGTCATGTTTTTATAGCTGAACTTGTGCCTGTGTGCCTGGATGTGTGGGTGAGTACGCTGTTCCCTGCCTACACTACTGAAGGTCATTTCTCACTGCATAAAAAAAGGCAAACTGCAATATTAGCCACTGTATAGGACCAATTTTTAATTTAGACAGTAAAAATTAAAGAAACAGAGATTTTCATTAGGAAAAAAAACTTTCGGTATTAAGATAATTTCACCTGGAAATTTCCATATGTCTATTTTTTAAAATTTTAATAAGATCATTTTAGAAATTAAAAATTAGAAATAAAATTTAAAAAATATTGGTTTTTACTTGAACCTTCCAGAGTTGACTCAGATAAAGGAAGGAGTATTTCCCAATATTAGAGTTTGATTATCTAATTTTCTGGTCTATTTCCTGTGAATTGTGTATATATATCAAGCACTATAGTATTTCATATCAATATTACTGATCTCAATAAATATGAAAATTCACCTATTATGAAGACCTGAGTCGATGATGCATCAACTCAGATATACCTGCAAAACAATTTCTTTTATTGTGGCAGAGATGTTGAGGAGATCTAGTTTTGTATTCCACAGTAAAGTGGATTTCTGATTCTTTTGGGGAAAAGTGCTTCTTTTAGCCACAAACATAAAAAGATTTTTTTGGCATGTGCATGGAGCCAAAACAACTACCAGATGTGCTTAAAGAGACACTATTGCAGTGATGAGACTGAAGTTAGAGCAAAGAATTACACAGTACTGCAAAATTTCTGGCAGGAAGGAAAAAATTACTTCCTAAGAGCTGGGTGTCACTGTATCTTTACCCTGTTTTGACCAATTACCCTCCCATTTGCCCAGGTGATGTAAAAATACGTATTCTATTGGATTTTGGTTTGTGTGCAGTCTGTTGACCAATACAGTTAATGTATAGACAAGGCTTCTTGGTGAAGACTTCTCTTACTGTGTTATATCTATTATATTTTTACTAATGTTTTTGTATTTATACATTTAATATTTGCATATTAATGCCACTTGAAAACAGAGATATTGTATTCTGGTTTTCCATCTTTTATTTCACCTTTGACACAGGTTTATTATCCAACAATATCCACTATGAAACTTTTTCCTGATATGGTCTTCACATGCTCTTGCCCTCTCTTTGCCTTGTGGTACTGAATTTTGTTCCTGACCTGCAAGCACAGGTAATTCTTTCAAATCCTGGTACTGCAACTCTGAGGATATTTTTTGGCAGTGGCCAGGGAACATAAGTTACAAATTCTGATAGGACAGAGCTATATTAAAGGGCCTTTTGAAGGTGCTGAGCTCCTAAAATAGAGTAGATCCAGTGTATTAATTTCTGAAAGAAAACTTGCAGCAAATTAGTCACAAATCCCCTATCCCATACAGAGGTTTCCAGGTTAGCATCCTCACACTTGGGAGGGAGGTTTGAAAACCTAATATTTATTAGTATCTAATTAAAATTTTCACTTGCAGGTCAGAGGTGCCTGATACCAGCAGATTACAGAAATTTCAGTGAGAAAGAAATAGTCCTAGATATCAGCATTTTGCCTTCATCCAACTCGAAATACAATGAAGTACCTATAGATTAGTTCTTAACAATCTCTTCAGCCTCCAACTATTGTTAGAGTCTACAGTTTATAACACATGGAATATCTTATTTTATAATATAAATTAAATACAGATATAATATAGAATATATGCTATATTTATATATAGTACTATGTCTCATTAGAAAATTATACAAATTATTAATTTCACTATATAATTGATAACATATAGTATATGTGACATAATATAATAAATAATATGATATAATAGATATAATATAGAGTCTATGATGACATGAGGTTTTCCTGTTTTCTACTTCTGGAGAATGTTGAGTTCAAATTTTTAAATTAAAAGGATGTTGAAATTATCATCAGCCCTTCATGTTTACCTGCTCTAGGTATTTAATTTGTCCTTTAGTAGTTTTATAAAAATAGAAATATTCCTCATTTATATTTTAAGGAAGCCCTAACAATTACAGTGAACTCCTTAACCAGAAGCAAGACTAACATCTGCCACCTACTATGGTTTTCAGTTCCCAGAGAAAGAGCATTTAAAGTGTGAAGTGCTCCATCATGTACTGCTGAGCCGAGGCAGGAGAAAAAGGACCTGCCATCTTCCAGTGCAGTCTGTTTTCCAGCCTTTCCAGATGTCAGTTTATTATTTGCTGATCCTTCCTGCTTAATTGAAATTCAATTCAATATCTTTCACAGGCTTATGCAGTTCCCAGCATTACATAGAAGGTTGAGGAAAAATACACAAATAAAAGCTTAGCGGATAAGCTCCAGTACAGTAATGATAGAAGAATGCAGGGGTGTTACTTTTATTAATCTCAAACTTGCCAAGAACTTTAGCCATACATAACAATAAATGATATATTCTTGGTAGGCAGTGTGATCCATTGGATCACAAAGATCAAAGATTCAGAAAGAAGTCAGACTATTTGTGAGCCATCAAAACAACGACAACTGCAACCGCAATATTTTAAGGGGGCCTAAAGCTTGATTTACCTTATCATTTTTATACCTGAAATGGGATTGCTTGTACAGTCACATGCAGTGCTGCCACAAGTATACATATTTCACAATCAAAAATAAACACTTTGTTTCCTAAGCCTGATTGCATTAAAGTGAGTGCTCCTTTGTGAGAAATTACTAGCTGATTTTCTGCCACTTTGTTCAATTCCAAACAAGGCAATTATTTTTCCTGAAGAAGAAATAAAAGTTTATTTATGGTCTTTGGAGCCATGATATTCTCCCTAGGGGCATATTAAGTGACAGCCTGAAAGATTTTAGCAGAGTCATTTTAAGATTTCATTCTTTGCATATTTGTGAAAAAGGTGCTCTCGAAACAGACCTCTGAATACATCTTTAAGTCTTTGAAAGTATAATATCTCTGAGGGTGCATAAAAAAGAATTCAGAGTATTTAATATGAACAAATGTCTGGCAAGATCTTACATAACACAAGCACAATACACAAACTATTAAAGGATGAAATGGAACTAGTTAGGTGCAAGTCAAAGCACTTGGATAAGTCACAGCTAATCAAATACAAATAAAAATAGGTGGTGAAGTTTTAAGCAAGATTATGTTAATTAGAAAGGGATCATTCCACATCATTCAGGAGTAGTAATCTTATGCAAGGTGAGCAAACATCAGTAATTTTCATTATTCTTTGGTTTTTTTAAAGTTTACTTGTGTGTGGGTTCAAATTTTTCTTTCTTCGTATTATCTCTGTACTAAAGAGATTAAATATTATTAACTGGAAAACACTGATTACACTAAAATAATTTTAAATATAGTTTTGAATGTAGAAATGAAGACTTTTTATTATATATCAGGCTGGAAGCAGCCATTAATAAATGGAAAGGCAATGCAGAACAATATTCAGTCATTATTGCTTTGTGATTGGATTAAGTTTCCCTATCTTTCTTGATAAATTCTTTACTTGACATCACTCCTTTAGTGGAAAACAAGAACAAGAACAATTTGCTCTATGGAAGTTAACCTGTCTTTCAGTCATCTCTTCAGTCTCCTGGCTTTGAATACTCTGCTTACAGAAGGAGCTCTCAGCACACACTCTCAGATGTTGAAAGGTTCATTCCAAGCCTTTAAGTTTTCTGCACATGACAGAAAATTTCAGTTTGAATAGAGGGCTAGCCTTCATAGTTTTTGGAAGTAAAGCTATTTCTTCCTGTGTTTGCCTAATCCCAAACACATTAAAAGCCAGTGACTTGCCTTGGTCAATGTACATGTGGATGGTGCAATTAGGAGAACTCAATAAACCAAAATGCAACCCTGGTGAAAAAAAGTTTTTGTTTACAAAGGTGTATATGCTCCCATTTGTAAGTACTTTGTAACTCTGGTTGATAAAATAAAGCTGTCAGAAAATGTGTGTCAAAAATACCACTGGGAGATGAGAATTATTCCCAGATTGCACAGTCAGTTGGGAAAATGGCTCAGCAGGCCATACCAGACCTGGGTTATCTTCTTCTTCTGTTATTTCCACAATTCATGCTACATTAGACTCCTGTTTGGACATGTGTCTGGGGTTTTCTCCTCCACCCAAACTAAGATAACAGGGGTTGTTGGCTTGTGAGTGCAAATGGAGCACATTCTTGGACTTAGCTCCTCAGGGCAATCTTAGATGCTGTGTGTTGTACATGGCCCTTCAGATGAGGATAACATGGCACTTGTTAAGTTCTTAGCAATGTGGATCATCCCTCATTAGTCCAGATCTACAAGCTTTATCTCAGTTGAAAGAGGTGCCTTTTGGGTAGCTGTTGCTAGCATCCTCAGATGCCCCAAGAATGGATGTTACACAAATGCTTAGAACTGTGCATTTTGAAGCACAGCAACATGACTAAAAAATACAATCAGGCCTCCAAGCCCTATTTATAGGCTGAGAAAGGCTGAGTTTGGTCTTTTGGCCTGACTGAATGGGTCATGAGGGACAAATGTTGGCAGCAAACAAAAGATACTGGAGTTTCCCAGAATCCCTAAACATCTCAAACACCAATTTTAATGTATTTTTCAAATCTTTTCCACTATGGAAGTCTCAAATAACATGACAAATACATATTTGATAATGACTTTGTCACCTCTTCTTCTAACTGCCACTTACCAGCCTATTAAAAATTTGCTGCTCATTCCAAGGGTACCTCGATGGGCTGGTACATTTTGTATTCTGAATAGCTGATAAATATCTTGGGCATAAGAAGTGCTTGATCATTATGAATTCACATGCCATTAATTGTAATATACTGATGAAAGGAATTCATCTTATGTTCATGCAGCTGTCATGTGTACCGCCAGGGGTCTTATGTTCTAATTTGGTGCTAGTCAATGGCCATAACAAAGGTGTTACTCATCAAATCTTGAGCATGCTATATTTTTGTATCCTGTACTGCAACCAAGGCATAGGGTAGTTCACACTGACATTGATACACTATAATTTCTTGGCATCTCCATTGTCTGTCTATACATCAGGAAGATAAACTGATAGATCAGCTAGAATAAGTAATTAAATTGCATTTTGTTTTTAACAGGAACTGAGGTTGGCTTACACTTTCACCTAAGCTGAATCCATCTGCTTATTGTTATAGAATTAAAGCAGCTATAAGATGAATTGTTTTCATATCTCTAGTTTCTTCATGCTTCTAATATCTGCAAATTGTGTTGTACTGCTAAGATACTCTGCCATCTTTTCAAATTGCAATACACACAAAGATTGCTGAACTATTTTTAATAAAATAGCTAAGCAAGAAAGATAAAAATAAAAAAAATGTGATTCTCAAAGTCCTGTCTTTTAGGCCCACCACAAAAGATGAGATTTGTGGCATGTCCATAATGCACTAAAGTCAAACTGTTTAATATGCAGGGGAAGAAAAAGAAATTAATTTCAGGAGTCAAGAAGCCCTGAAGTGTGCTACCTCTGTTCTAAACCTCTGGTTCTGCTATATCACCATGTTATGCCTGGTCATGATCAAAGGAGCTATTCAAAGGCTGACAGTTCACATGTGACTGGTAAAGTGAAGATGTGATGGAGCTCAAGAAATTAAAATTAATTAAGAAACTGACTAAATCCATGAGTAATACAGAGTCATCAGCTCCAAAGAGAATATCAGATAAATTTCAACATGGCTTATGCCTATTACAGATATTTAAATTCTGTATAAACCTAATGGGTATGCTATTAGTATTATCTATAAAATATAAATCATGTGGTGTCATGAGCTGTAAATTTTGAAGAGAAACCAGCTATAGATAACTAGACTGAAATGTAAAAAATATTCTTAATTAAAAATTTTGGACATTTCTGGCATAGGGAAACAAAGTATCCTGCATAAATTAGTTTTATTTGTTAATTTTGATGGAATAAACCTCTGAGGGAAAGACATTATCACATTTATGCTATTGTACAGCATTAAATATTTAAGTGCAGTTTGGTATACATGGATACAGAGTGTATCCTCTGAGTAGTTAACAGGCAACAGTCCCTAGCTTAGTCCAAAACAGAATACATTATAAAATTAATACAAAAGTTTGGAAATGAATTCTTGAAAGCCCTCAGCTCAAAAAGGAACAAACCCAAAATGTATAGTATTTTAAAGTTAGACAAGTGTTTAAACGACATGACCAAAACCTACCTCAATGCGTTGGTTAGAGTAAGGGCTCAGATGAAGACATAAATTGTGTAAACCCAACCAAAACCATGAAGAATTTAAGTCTCTACATCCATGGGAGCAATCAAAGCAGTCAAAAAAGCTCTTTTTTTCCCTAGCACAGCCCAACTGCTAAAGTACCTGTCAAAACTCATTGGGTACCTCCTTGCACAACATGAAAGTTTCTGTTAGGAACCAGTGTTCAAGCTGCCTGCTCTGGGTTGGGCACCAGCCACTGGTGACACCTGCTTCCCCAGGAATGCCTTTTCCAGGTATGTCCATGGCTAACTCAGACCAGGAACAGTGAAACAGCAAAATGCACAGGAGGCAAAAAGCTAAGTGAGGATAATGGTCTGGGCTCTACTTCTGATAGATCTTGTCAGAGCTGTAAGCTGAAAAGCTGAGTTTTGTTCCCATGTTAGCCTGTAGTTGAAGTTAGAAGGAAATAACTTCCAAATCTGTTCACAAATTACTGCTTGAACATCTAGGCTGCTGTCTTACACCCACAGTGTGTGCTCATGAAACTGTGCTACTATGCAGCTAAAAATGCAACCATCCTTGAGTCAAATTCAAGCAACCAAATAACAGTAGAACTCCGTATTATTATGTTTTGCTGTGTGAGTTTGTGACCTTGCTGCTGTCATTGTTTGCCCTTGTGGAAAACTGTAACTCAAAATTAAGTAGAAAGCAACCCTCCTAATTTCTCCCATTCACCTTCATTTTTTAGTTGTGGTTTGTGCTGGGAGGGATGGTTTGTTTGGTTGGTTGGCTGGTTAATATAATAATGCTAAGGCACAGAGACATTTACGTGGGATTGCTGAAACCAAAATCCTTTGTGCATAGGAAGTTCTGAAGACTTTCCAAATATAAATAATGGTATATCACATCAGATGCTCACAGACTCCTTTTCTGAAAGCATTTCTTCTCCTCCTGAGATAGCAGAAATAGTTTCAAATAGTGCAGTCTGAATGCAAAACAAAAAGCTGGTGCCCTCTGACCAGTGGAGATGGGAAAAAGGCCATCCTAATTAATGGTGTTACTCATTTGCCTCAAAGCAGCTGGGAATTTAATTAGTTCTGTAACTTGTTAGTTTTGATGGATATCTGCCCTCTGCCATGGAGCAGCTGCTATCTCACCTCCAGCTGCTTCTTGCAGATCAGCAGCTCCCAAGCTTTTTGGAGCCAGTCTCTCTGCTGCCTGCCTTGCTTTGCCCCTCTGGCCAAGCACTGATCCTTAGCAGATTTCACGGGTGCTGGATGCTGCTCCTTTCATCCCTGTAGCCTCCTTACTTGCTGCAGATATGTGCTGGAGTTTTGGTCTCCCCCAGAACCCTGCCTCTTTTTCCCCTGCTATTTAATGCCATGATGTTAACACAGAGCACTGTGCCAACAAGCAGAACTTCAGATTGGGCTCAATCCTGTTTTTCACACATCTCTGCTGTAACCCCGCCCCGTGGGTGAACAGCCCTAAACGTGCTGCTGCAAGAGTGGACAGAGTAGATCTAAAGAGTTTGGTGTTATCAGCTCAGTCAAAGTGATTTTCCTTGTGAAAAGAATGGGGGCAGGGGGAGAAGTATATTTAAATATATATATTTTAAATAAAAAAGCAATATGAGAAAGTGAATTTCTGGTCAGTCTGAAACAGAAAATCTGTTTTATCTCACTGGCAAGAAATAAAAAATGTTTCAATTAAGTGCTTAATTCAGTCTAAAGCAAAGTTTTAGTTTTCTTTGCCTGTCTTTTAAATGTATGTGGCTAAATTCAAAACAAACTTTATTCAAATGGTTCTATTTTTGTATTTTCAAAAATTTTTGATCTTTCTCTTTTATACCTATCAAATCTTCTAATTTCCTAAGAGTTTTGGTAATCTTTAAAGCACAGTTTTCAGAAAATAAATCATTCACAATAACAATTTTGCCCAAATCTGTCATTAGCCATTTTACCTCCTTCCTTTACCCTTAGTGGACATGTAAAATAGATGGTCTTGCAAAAAAACCCTTATTGTTTTCTAACTGAATGCCCTGCTAAACTGGGGCATTGCTTTAAATTTGCATTAGCAGATTTCTCTATAAGAAAGAGGTGGAAATATAACAAAAGGGTTGTAATAATTTTGTATTTTTATTTCTATAAATTTAAAAAATCTCCAAGATATTTAATCTACTATTAAATGAGTCTGTGCTTTCTGAGCTAGCACTGGATATTGTAATTATTATATTATTATATTATTCGTTATTATGAATAGCATTAAATTTGTGGTTAATTTGGCTACATGCTCAATATTTTCATACAATGCTCTTGGGCATAGCAAAACCTAGCAAAATAACCTATTGTTATTTTAACAATAAAAGAGAATCTTCTCTTAGGACTATTTCCAATATGAACAGGCTTTTCTTTCTTGGATTTTTTAAATTATTCTAAACTTGCCTTTGTCATCCACAGGAGAGAGAAAAAAAGCATTTTTAGATGTTTTACTGGATGGACTCCTTTGTGACTGTGCTCACAAAATCATTTTTCACAGATTATACCAGACCACATACTAATAACATATGCATACTCACTACCAGCTTGTCTGGAACAAATGATAATTTTGACACTCTCTAATGCATCACTTTCACTGTGTTTAAGGATTTATTATCCTAGAAATGGGCACAGGTACTATAGGGGGATCAGAACTTAGGGACTTCCAATAATTTTCTGAAATCTCTTACTTAATCAGCATTTCTGTTCTTTAGCAGTTACAGTGATTCTCAAAGATAAACATGCAGAAAAGCCAACCAGTTATATATGGCTTTTTTGGTTGTTATATTTTTGCTGAAACTCTTGGTAGACTTGAGTGAATTTCCACATCTCACCTTCAAAAAAGTAGAAATCCATGAAAATCCTAAAGTTGATAGTATGGCCATCTGTAACCCAAAAATAAAATTTTGCGTGGCAAAAGGTGTTGCTATTCATTCATTTATTCATTTTATATTTATATTTAGCCTCAGCAAATTTTTATGGTTCTTTAACTAAACTAAATGCTACCCAATTTCTTCTAAGTCTTAGTAAGCTTCATGCTAGTGAAACCTTACAGTTGTAAACTGCATCAGTAGAAACAAAACATTCATTTCCCCTGTATTTTTGGTGCTTTATTTAAAATGTACTATTTATGAGGTAACGTTTCAGGCTGGATCAGACCTCTCTGAAACAGGAAGGTTGGCATATTCTCCCACCAGACAAAGCTCCTGGGTGCTTTTGGACGAAGGTGTCTGTGCAGGTGCTGTTGGAGAAGAACACACACAGCACACTCAGAGGGGCCAGAAAAGGCTGGCAGAAAGATATTTATATGAAGACAAAAAATGTCTTTTTTTTTTTTTGTCTGATTACCTTGAGGCTCCAGAACATAAAAAAACCCATTTTCACTCATAAATCCATATAATTCTATTAGAAGTATCAGAATCATTGGTTTTCTTCTTCCCTCCCTCTGCCCCCAAATTTACAGACACTGAACTAACCTTCAGAACCCAAAGTGTAACTTTTTACCATCCTGAAATGGACTAACACTATTTCTTCTTAAAACTTTCAAAATCAGGTTTCACCAAGTAGAGTTCTGGACACTGAAAATATAGGTCTTGATCTAAAATTTGTTCTCAGCAAAATGTCAAATATAGTTAAGAACTGGAAATCTGTCATTAAGTCTCAGACTGCAAAAGCCTCTGACTAGGCTTAATGTTTTTCACCAAAACAGTTACACAGTAGTCAGGTTTGCAAGAGTCAGAATCCTGTAAATGAATGCTATGGCACTAGCAAGAGGTAAAAAAACCTGTGAGACCTGACACAAGACTGTGAAACAAAGTATGATGTAGTTACATGCACATGTAATGATTTCAAACCTAAAGACATGAAATGCAGTAGTTTGAAAAATTATTTCAGATATTCAGGATTTCTTTCCCTGCCCTCAGTTCTCCCTCTCTGTTCTGGTACTTGATCCTGATCTCAAATGCAAGCAGCAATAAAAGGAAAGTAACTTTCTGCTCATACAGAGAATGAGAAAATTTAGGGTGGCATTTTTACTTGTTCCATTTTAGGAGAAACCCTTGGGACAGCTTTGGCATTGTCCACATGTCAATGCAAAATGACAGCAAGGAATTGGCAAGATCTATAGGTGTAATTGATAATTGAAGTACTCCCATATTTGAATTCCTGTAGGCCTTTCATGGCTACCTCCACTGCCTTAAACCAGCTCATAAATTTTATGTATCAAAATTATCTATTTTCTCTCCTGGACTTAAAATATCACAAATACAAAGCTCTGATACTTTTATAATTTATAAAATACAGATATTAATGGATATTTTGGAGTCAAATTCTTTACACATTTCTCTTGTAAATATGTATTTTTAAGAAGTAGCCACATCACTAACAATCACATAACAGAGGGAATATTCTTCTTAAAATAAAAGCGAAACCTTTCAAAAAACTGAAATAGGAAAAGAGAGAAAAAAAAAAAAAAACATAAAGAAGAAGAAAACTTGGTCCCAAAACAGTGGCATTTTTCAGAATGAGTCTCTATATGCATGTGCATGCATACATACATATGTCTGGAATTTTTGTTCATGCATCCTACACTTCTAATTAAAGAAGCCTTAGCAAACTCACAGAAAGTTTTACTCTGAGTAAAACTCCATTAAAATGGTTATCTTCTTTCATTTCTCTTTTCCTGTCACTGCTGCTTCATGTGTATATTTATCATAAACTTACCTGCAATATTTGATGGTAGTGATTTAAAATTATTTTATAAGAATAATTTAATCTTATTTTATAAGAACAAATAGATATCTTAAAAACCAATAAGATATATCTATTCTGAGAATTCAAAAATTAGAACAGAGGTGGAGAAAACTATCTCTGTTGTCTTTCATAGTTTGATGTCAATGCATTTTTTACATGAATTTATTGAGGTTTAGGAGTAATCTTGAAGCTTCCTGCAAAGTTTCATTCATTGAAATGTGGAATGCTTTGGAATTTCAAATACAAAGTCTCACCTCACTTCCAGTTTAACATAATATTTATATAAGCATATAGAAAGATTGCTGTTGGATGTGAGGTAATGTTGAGGTTCATTTTTTTTTTCAGGTGAAGATCATGACGGTGCAGTTCTTTTCCACTAACAGCAGCAGATTTCTCTCATGAGAACTTCCTTTTGTGTATTTATATTACTTCCAGGGTATGAAAACACGTGCTATATAACAGGCTAGTCTAACATAATGCTTTATATGAATGAAGAACTCACATCCAGTTGAAAAAACATGACGTTCATTTAACTGTGTATGTTGACACCTAATGTGTGCTGATGCTGAATTCTAATGAGAAGTGAAATTTCTTATGTGACACAGTGTCAGTTTTGAAGGTGAAGAAACGCAATGCTAAATAGTGAAAAATAACCACCTTCTTATGGAAACAACAGAGAACATGGTTGTCCTAACTATGCAAAATCTTCAGTGTAATGACAGCAGTTGCACTGTGGGTTTCCCCCATTTTCATTTGGAACACTCGTACATTGTGACTTTATTAATTTTGTTTTCATTCTTGTGTGTACACACAGTTTCTGCAAGAGAACAAAATTGTTTCTTTCAGAGAACATCTACCTGCAATAGGATGCAAATAGTGATAAAGAAACATTGTTCAAAATCACCATTCTGAGAAGCTGGAGGAATTTGGAAGTGTTATTTTTTTCCATACGTAAGTGTGTTAGCCTCAAATAACTTAAACAGAGACAATGAGGTAACAGAGAGGGCATAAAAGCCCTTAGGAAAGGAGCAATAAATTAATGTCTAAAATTTTGAATACTTAGCTTACATTAAAGTTGCAAGAGCATGTAAGAAGAACTCTCACTTTTTCTTTATTTTCTCTTCTCAGATCCACAGACTACTCCATGTATGACTACAAAAACACATGGAATGCTCAGTTTTTTTAGTCATATTGGGACAGGAATCTTCCTTTTAATAAATATGGTGGATCAAAGAGTATCTCACCAGAATTACCTATTTTGTAACTGATTATGTGATGTGTCCTGTTGGATACATATGTACCGACTTTTTGTTTCACATTTAAGGTCACAATTGAAATGGAAGGTGAACATTGACAGTGATCTCACCAAGTATCACCTCATGATTCTGTATCAGTTTTAAAGTTTTGTTTGTGACAATCACATCTGAGCTTTAGAAAGGCATATGGATTTGACAGGATCGTTTTGACTGTAAGACATAAGCCAGTTCTGTTTATGGAAATTTAAAAAAAAAACACCTTACCCACTGCAGTCAGAGTTCTATTTTATTTAACATGTCAAAGGGCTAAAAGAAGAATGTCAAGCTTGACACTGAAATTTGTGCTTTGTCTAACATAAAGAATGTCTTTCCTGCAAAGATAGAAACTAATTCATTATCAAACTTCAGGAAACTAGCTAATGTGCTAAACTGGGCTTTCATGGAGCTTTAATTTCCAAAGCAACTAAATGGAGAAAAGAAAACCTTTCACTGAAATAACACGTGCAGGAAATAATGCATTTGTTAGTTCCTTTATATATCAGGTATTCTGATACTTGATATTAAAAGCACTACTGAGAGTTATAAAACAGTTCTGAAAAGTTTAGATTTAGACATGGCATTTATATTCAAGTTACATGAGATATGTATTGAATTTAATGAAATGTTTGACAATCAGCATTCATCAGTATCTGACAGTAAAATTTGTACTATATGAGACTTTAATGTAGCCTTAGTTCATACAGAATGAATACTGACTGCACTGTAATAGCTAGGAAAAGAAGATCACAACAGAGTAGTGTCAAAAATAGTGATGGTAGAAACTTAAAACACTGGAACTATTGCAGTTATGAAAGGTACACTGGCAAAAGAAATGCTATCATATACTCAGAAAACATTACACTGCCACGTATACTATTCTTTTTCTTAAATTTCTAAAAACATGTGTTCTTGTGACAATACTGTGTGTTAGCTTTTTCTCCTGGAAGAGGCTCTTCTCTCTCCTTATTTTTATTTGTGAGATATTTATACAAAGCAGTAATTGTCTCTCTTAGCTTTCACTTTATACTTATTTGTCACTTAAAAACAGAACTAAAGTATTTGGTAGAGGGTAACAGCATCTGCTAAAAAGGTACCTGTCACTGCAAGTTTCATTTCCTTTTCATTTGTGACTGGATAAATTTATCATACATATGCTATTTCTTGACCTAAGCAATAAACAACTGGAAGAAAGGAATCTTAAATTGGCCAGACTGGAAAAAAATATATATAGGCCTTTTACTGTAATTGACTGTGCTACTGAGATTAGAATTGTTGAAAGCAGAATTTAAGCCTTCATTTATCAGACAAAAAGCTAGTGAGATGGAAAGGAACTAAGTAATTACCTCAGCAATTCATCTGTCAAACCTTTCACAATTCTTCAACAAGGGTTTGCTGAACGGAGACTCCAACGCACAACAAGGAGCAATTGCAATATGAAGAAGTGATGCTCATTTTCGTGGACCTGCATTTAACAGGACTGTGTTTTTTAAACTGTCACTCCATATTTAGTTTCCTCCTTTATCTTCTATTGCCCCCAAGCATCTAATAAAAATAGACTTAGATACCACATGAATTAGAAGTCACTCTAAACCCACTGAGATTATCACTAGCAATCAATGCTGCAATATAATAACAGCTTAGCGAACTTCTGACCTGCATTTATTTTAAGCAATTCGAAACTATAACTGGGAAGCAAAAATCAAAGGAAACTGGGGTAAAAGACACAAGAACATCTTAAAAATAATTCTTCAAAGGAGTCTCAAATTTAACTAAGATATTTTAAAAATATTTAATATTTAATTAGATGGAATCAGAATTCATGCTGATCACAATTTTACCTCTGAACTAGAAAGACTACTTGACTAGAAGATGCTGAAAAGTTCATTTTGCAATTTGCTATAAGCTTACTAAACCTTTAGCAAGGAACTTGGTCCTTCAGATGAGATGTCAGATGATATCAAAGCACCCAAGTCCCAAATTGCAACCTATAAATCCAATTATTTGAATATTACCATAAAACAATTATGATTATAGCAAGTAAACTGATATACTGTATGCATAGGACTTTTGAACCTATCCTCATCTTGTGAGCTGAACTGCTATAAAAAATCCTTCTCAGTGATACTGTAATTTATAGTAACATTTACAGGTGAAGTTACCATACACAAATGCATTGTTGTTCTCCTGAATTAATATCAGGCAGGTCAGAGCATATTAGTGGCTTTGAAAGGAAAAGTTTTAAAATGACAGTGATTCAGTGATGTCTGGTGCAATGCAATGCAGCAAAGAGACAGGATTCAGATTTGACCAGAACTGAGTTTTACCAATCAGCTCTTAAAATGTAAGTCACTATCCCAAGTACTGGACACTCCCTGTCTCATTAGAATACAATGCCTCAGCAGTTGGTCATTACTTACTATCAACTAGCCTGTGAAGTATGGAAAGTGAAACTGATTTTTAGCATCCATCTTTGCAATGACATCTGAAAAATTCAGGGCTCTTTGAAATCTTTTTTATTTTTTAATATAAAGCAATGAAAGTGATAGATGTAAGGCTCCCAGCAGATGGTCTGGATCGTGACTATACAGCCTAATATCAGAAGAGCATTTACGCTCCAGTACTTTCCAACATTTTTATCCTAACATTTCACAGAGGTCAGACTCTGGGGAAAGCAATTTGTCTGTCTTGGAGGTCTCAGACAGATTGCCTTTTGAAAATCAATCTTATCCTTTACTTCTTTTGCTTATTCCCAAACCATATGTTGTCACACTTCTCTACACAGCCAAGCAAGCAAGGAAAGGCTGTAACTTGAGTCTATTTTTCTGGGGCTGAAAAAAAAAGATAGAATGACCTAGCTGCAAACCAAATAGAGTACCTAAAAGGGAATTCTGGTCAGATTGAAACAAAGTAACAATGTCTATGGGTTTTCTCCCCTTTTTCTAATTTTGCAGGTGCATCTACAGAGGGTTTTCTCTGCGGTCAGAGGGTTGCTGGCTATTGGAACAGCAGAGAAACATTATCACACGTTTATAATTTGGGAGATAAAAGAGTTATACATGAATACAGAACAGAACACTTGTAGTACTTTGTTACTGTATTTCTGACAGGCAGAGGGCAGCTAAAATAATTCTATATAAACGTTTAAGTTGTGTATTTAAACAACTTTGTATATTTAATCATAGGCATTGTAAGTCTTAAGGCATGAAATATATGTAAGTTGTTCTGGACAAAGCACTGAATTGTCATAAATGAGAGCCGAAGAAATTACTTTATTGGACTTTGAATTCCTTTGTAATTAAAATTTTAATTCAGTTCATATTTTTAATAGATATTTGTTAATTTTGTTTTAACCATAAAATTGTTTTATTGTTATAAAAATTATTCTTTAATTTTATGTTAAAATCTTCATCAAGACTCAAAGATTTATTCTATTATAGGAATCTCTTTTTGTTTGCCCTGAAACTACATTGGCAAAGCTGGTATATGACTGTTAAGAATTTCTACATCTAATAACCAGTATAAATACATAATCTTTTCCACACTTGAATTCATGATTTCTTTAAATATATTACTTCTTTCTGCAGTTCCATGTAACATGTTAGGAGCCTGCTCATATTTTGGTGGTAATTATAAGTTATTTCTTGTTATTACCATGGTAAATGTTTTAAAAAATATACATCTCTCTGCTCATTGTAGGAAATCACTGACCTGTTATGTTGATGACCTCTATAAGATAAATTGGATCCTTCCACTGTTACCAGTTTCAGACAAAAAGTAAGATGTGCTGTGCTGAGGTAATTCCTGAAATACGCAATGTTTCAGGAGTGATTTGGAGTCAGAGGTTTGTACACAAGAGACAGATCCTTCTCTAGCTGTAGGAATGGGCAGCTCAGCCTGAGACCTCTCAGCCTGAGACCTCTCCTGCTCCAGAACAAGCATTTCTCAAGGAAGCTTCTCCTCATGATCTCTCTGGTCTGTCCATGCCTGTTCTCACAGCTCTCACTTCAGACTGACAGTGCAGCACCTCATCTGCACTGCCTTCTCTGTGTGTTTTATTTGTGTATGTGATGTAAGGGCACACAGGTTTCTACAGCTGAGCTGTAATCATCTCCTACACTCGCAATAATTTAATAAGTTTCTCTTTTGAATAAAGGATTTTTATTCCAATAGCCTTATTATTCCTGGCTCTAGTGAGCTAATGTCTGAGAGCTCATCACATATTCCCCAAGGAAGCTCTTCTGCTGTAGGAATAGATAATTTGTTTTTTTCTGTTGACTAGTGAGACTTTTCTAATATTTTCCTACCAATAAGGCTAAGACTGGATCAAGTAATCACAACAAGTAAAACCAATACAAGACCATTTTTCTCAATGTATCTGGTCCAGAAAATCTCTGAAAATATGGAGGTTAAATGAACTGCACAGAGTAATTTTCTATCTGGGAAAATACAAGAAGATTCTTCTATGCTCAAAGATTGACAATCCTCCTGTCAGGACTTTTGGAGGGGAAAAAAATCATTGAGAAAAACATTTGCATACTGTACTTTATGCAAAGCACTTCTATCAAGAGGGTTTTCTTTGAAAGTGGAAAAGATTAATCCTCAAGGAAATTTTAATTCTATTACAAAGAAAATATTTGATTTAGTTCTTAATTTTGGAAATAATGATAGCAGTAATTAAGGTAATAATTCCATGCAATTTATTTCCAAGTAAAATTGTGATGTTTACTCTCCAAGCTAATTTTTCCTTGTGTTACAAAAATGGTATTGAGTGTTTCTTCCTACAGAACAACAACTTAATATGAGCTGGATGTAATAGAAGACCTGGGCACATGGAGCTTCCAGCTTGTAAAGGGCTGCAGGTACAAATATTTTCTGCAGTGAATGCAACAAATCCTGATGCTGTTGAGTTCAGGGCCCCAACTCACACCTGCTCTGGCGGGGTTCACAGACAACATATTTCCCATTGGACCTACCCACATGGCTCACTATGTGAGTTATTTTCCAAGAATTCAAAGTGGGAGTACAGTGGAAAGACAAGGCCTTAGGATCTTCTGCCCAGCTATTATGAACATTACTGCAGTAAGAACTCTATAGGACACCTACACTCAAAATATTGCTCCAAATCCAACTGTTCTCCTCAAAATAATTTTACTCTGGTTCAGCTGACTGCCAACAGAGGCTATGAGGTCTTACCTTTCCTTTAAGGATTTTATTAGGTACTTAATTCCTTTACCTGACATTCCCTATCTGCTACTGGAACAGGCTCTATGCCATCACTTCATGAAAAACCTTGTGGGTACCGCAGGTCCCTCACTTCTCTTGCCACTTTTCCTCACTTGAAGGAAAAAGCCTTTGGTCTCTATGAGACTCATTTGTACCTCTCAAAAAATCTAAAGGGTTTCCTATTTTTAAAAATGTTTATCCTCCTCATATTAAAAAAACCTAACTGTGTTTCTTTCAGAGTCGTGGAGGGCAAGCAAGAAGCTTGAGGAAATGTGAATTGGGATAAATTGCTCTTTTTGCTCCAAAAACCTAGTGTAAGCAGTATATAATTCAAACTGATTGAGGTAGTGAAGTTGAAGTTTAACCATGGTGTAATTAAAAGCAAAACTTGGATCACCACATCTAAGAAAGCTCCACTTTTACCTGAATTATCTGCAGAAAACCTGACATCAGTTCTCTGCAGTGAACTGTGTCAAATTGACTATTATACCTTTGCCCATTTCATTATTTTATTTTCTTGGGTTTGGTTTTCTCCATATTATGGGTTAGTCCTTGAATATATCTGTAAGAAAAATTATATGGATGCCTTTATATATCAAATAGGTACCACATAGTTAATTTCTTTTATTTGAGGAAATACAGACAGTAATTTATACAGTGTTACATTTAATTAATAGAAACTAGTGAAACCTAGAGCACATGTACAACATATATATTTACAGAAAGAATTCATATTTAAAAATGATACTACTGAGGGTTATTGCTGAAGAACAATCAGTTGGCCACAGATGTTTACTCTGTACGATTACTTGTTACTTTTTACCCCTAGCTGTGTCAAATAAACATATTTAGAAACAAAACCAAACATTTTTTTAGAGGTTAAAACCCTCATTATGTTACTTCCATTTTAAACTCAGCTATTTTCCTACCAGCTTTTTTCCCTTTTTTTTTCAGACAGTTTAAGAATCTTTTATTTGCAGAGCCCAAAGATTTCAATGAAGAAAATCTCTGGAGAAATACTAGGACAAAATCTTTGGAGAAATACTAGGTGAAAAAAACTCTGCAGGCAATGACAGAAGAGGACAAACCCAGCCTATGATAACACTGTCTCCACCACCTCCTTCTGCATGGCCATGCTGTGTGGGTGTTTGCTGGGGGGATAGGAGTGGGCTGCAATTGGGGTGCTGGGAGTAGGGATGGGCTTCAGCTGTGGGGGGAACACCCAAGTCAGGGAAAAAAATAGCACTAGGTGCTTCTCTCAGCCACCTTTTACTTTCAAGGAGACTTTTCAAGCAGAATATAGCCAATTTAAGAGTACACTGCAATTATTTATTGGCTAATACAAATGATATATCTAGGATTAATGAGTTAGAGAACTAGGTGTTAATATTCTCACAACCTTAATGAGACATTCAATGCATCTTCACTGGCCTGACAGTCATCAGTCATGTCAGAGAGGACTGTCTCCTTCAAATGGGCTGATTATCAGGGTTGCTGAGATTTTGACTAATTTTATACTCTGTTCCTGGAATTGTATATACTTCAAGGAAATGTTTTCCCCATTTAATCTCTTCCTGCTAACTACTGCAGTAGCAAAAATTGAACTTCTATGTGTTTCTTTTCTTATCTTGCACAGTTTCAGCACACACATTCAAGTCAATTTTCTCAGTGAAACCAAGTCAAATTGCAGAGCTGTGCTGTGCCAACCTAGCCCTGGCAACACAGACAACCGAATGCCTCCACTGTCCAATTTTCCTACTGTTTTCCAGGCTGAAGCCTACCACTTGCCCCTAAATTTTGACTTGTTAATGTTCCTACTGGGCTAGTAGAGTTTTTTCCTCATCCTATATTCAAACACTGTTGATTCAAAGGCAACATTTGCAGGGGTCAAGGAACAGGAGGAGGGTGTGTTTAAAAGGTCACAGCTGGCAAGATTTCTTCTTATTTTGCACACAGCTTGTGAACTCTCTATCCCAAGGCCCAGGTAATGGATCTGATCCCCTAAAAATTACTGATTTCAGCTTATTCTGAAGTAGGCCAGGAAGAATAATCATTGATCAAGTGACCTGGCCAGCTTTGTCCTACTTCAACATGAGGAGAGCTGCTTCTATACAAAGTGTTAAGGTTTTTGGTTTTTCCTGATTGAAGGGGGTACTGCCTACCACACATATCTTGTAAGCACTTTCAGGAGTGACCTGGGGAAGTCATTCCCTGCCAGGAAACCTAGACAGTCTCTCAGAGAAAGGAGAAAGCATCTTGAACAAAAAGCAGTGCAGGATAAAAGGGAGTAAAGAAAAAGGAGAAGGTAGTTTTTTATATTCCATCACTCTTACACTCAACCATGCAATTTTATAAATTACTCCATCTCAGAACTAAGCCAACTCTGCCCCTTAACAAAAAGTTAATTTTCCTTAAAATGTTTCACTTAGGGTTTTACTTATTCCATAACTTCTTCAAGAAAATTCATCACTGAAGTTCTTATTCAAATTTTTGAAAAGGGACTTCTTTGCTACATAGATGTGAATAGGATCAGAAACCAGAAGATAGTATATCTTCTGTCAATTTTTTATCATTAATTTGCTTTCTTTCATACACAGTAGGGGTGTGCTTTGCTTTTGATATAATCTCAGCTTTCTTTTTCAGGCTGGCAAATTTTCAATGACATAAAGGAAGAGTATGAAGTATTTTATAGATCTCTCTGGTACCAATTTCACTCTTTATTCACTAAGAAAAAACAATATTGAAAACTGACTTTTGCCTCTATTTTTTTAACCCTGATGGTTTTGAATAAACAAAAAATTGCTTCCCAAAGTCTCATATAGAATCTTTTATTTTGAGAGACCTGCAGCACTTAGGCTTAAAAGTAATCTGTTTTCAATTAATGTACAGTTTTACTTGAGTTCTTTCAGGTTTTCATAATGTACATATGGATGGAGAAAAAGAAAATAAATTGTGTCAGGCTCAATGTTTAAAACATGTATTTTCTAATAAATTTTGCATAGGTTATTTAGGAAATTCAGTCTTTATCACAACATATTTTTCCAATGAATTCTGCTAGGATAGCTTCTTCAATATAGAGTGGGAACATTTTCAGTTATTATCTTCAAATACTATTCCTGAATATGTATCTTCCCGTAAAACAGAAATTGGATTATGTTTAAATAGATGTTATGATAATTCAGAATCTGTCACTGTGGCTTGTGAGTGCCAATTTGAGCTCTAGTGCAGTTCCCTTAAGTCATATAACTCCCTTTTCCTGTTTTCTACCTTGTTTATCTTGCATTAAGAAGGCAAGACTATCACAGGCTGATATCAAAACCAATTAAGAACTGAAAAGATCTGACTGTAGAGCGTGCTTCTTACCTTCAAGATAAAACCTATTTTCACCCTTTAAGGAAATGAAGATTGAAGAAGAGAATAGGTGCTTTAGAAAAATGCAGGATCTGAAAAACAAAGTAGGTTTGGTTAACTTTAAATAGACAGCAGCTCACACAGGCTTGTGCAAGGTGATGACTGATAACAAGACCAGTACAAGCACAGCTCACCCTGGGTCAGCTACTCCCAACTTCACATAGTTGCTGAGATATGCTGCTCTTACATCTATATGATTAGTGGCATCCAAGCTAGCTAGGCCAAAATGACATTGTGTGTATTTCTGTGAGCTGAAGTCATAATGGGAAAAACAAGTCAGATAAAAGAGGCCTATGGATTTTGAGGAACAATAGAAAGCTGGGTATTTTTAAAGTAAAATCCTTTACACCAGCTGGAGGTGTTGCTTAGGGAAAGCATTGGAAGATGGCAGCTGCTGATAGTGATGCTTTCCCAGAATATTTTCTGAGATTGAACAGACTTTGGCTTGAGGACTTTCTGAAAAAATAAACAAACCAATGGAACAGTTTTAGGACAGGAACTGAAAAAAAAATTGAGAGAGACATAGTAAAGATTGTACATATACAAGAAGAAGATCCTGGGCTTCTGTGAAAGGGACAGCTGTCTGGAGAAGGTTCAGGCAAGAAGAGTGGCATGTTGTGAGAGCAAGTTTGACCCTTTGCTGTTCCTAAGCAAGGACCCAGTTATGCAGTTGCAGCGCATTTGGGCCAATGTTTTGAGTTTGCGTGGCAAAGGTTTTGTAGCAGGGGACAGCTGCAGGAGTAGCTCCTGTCAGAAGAGATCAGGAGCTGCCTCCCTGTCAGACACAGACAGTTTCAGCTGGTTCCAAGACAGAGCCACTGCCGGCCAAAACTGAGTCAGTTGGTGGTAGCATTTCTGTGATAACATATTTAGGAAAGGGTAAAAATTCTGGAGAAACAGCCCTGCAGACTCTCAGGGCAGTGAAGAAGGAATCAGGGAGGTGCTCCAGCAGAGGAACACATTGCACTGCAGCCTGTGGAGAAGACCTCGTGGAGCAGACTGCCACGCTGCAGACCCCGGAGAAGTGCGTGCTGGAGCAGGTACCTGCCCTGCAGCAGGCTGCAGCCTGTGGGCAGGAGCCAGAGCTTGGTCCTGGCGGGAGCTGCAGTTCATGGATGCCCTGCTGGAATAGGCTGCTCCTGAAGCACCCTGTGCAGAGGACCTATGGTGCAGAACTTCTTGAAGAAGTGCAGCCTTTGGGAAGGACCTGTGCTGGAGAAGTCTGCATCCCATGGGTGAGGCCTCACACTGAAGCAGGAGAACAGTGTGAAGAGTAAGGAGCAGCAGAGATGAAGCATTAGGAACTGACTACGATGCTCATTCCTGAGCCACTCAGAGAGAAGAAAGTAGAACTGGAAGTTGAGCCTGAGAATAAGGCAATAGGGTGAATATTTTTAATATTTTTCCCTTTTTTCAATATCCTTTTTTCAATATTTTTTCAATATCTGTTATCAAGTGGCGATACATTAAATCAGTGTTCCTTGAGTTGAGATCTTTTTGCTCATGATGGCAATTGGTGAGTGATCTCCCTCTCTTTTGTCTGACCCATGAGCTACTTTTTGGTCTCATTTTCTCCCCCATCTTGCTAAGGAGGAGGAGGAGAAGTGTGGATGTCTGGCAGCTGGCTCAGGTTAACACAGCACAATGGTGCACTTTCCAAAACAGATATTCATCACCACAAAGGCAATGTTTTGGGACCAAAGATCAGCCTGACTTCATGGCATTAGTGTTCTTACTGAAAGGGCTCAAACACTGATTGTCACAGAAGTGATGAAATACAAGCAGACTGGATTGGAAGACCTTTTCATGTGCACCCTGCAGGTGACACTGCAAAGGGGTCATTTGCTGAACCCACTGGATGTCAGATACTACCAGAGATGAACTTCAGCCTCCATGGACAACCTCTGAGAGTCCACTAATAAATAAGAAATGGTGAGGTACAAGATTATGTCATAGGGAACAGGCATCCTCCTACCATCTGCTGACACCTTTGGTGCTCTGTCAGAAAATCTTATTTTCAGTTTCTTTCTCCCCTTCAGTGGTTTTAGAGCCATATCTGCAAGGAACAACTCCTGTTTCCAGAGGCATCTGAGGGCATAGGAAAGTGCTGTCACCTCTACCTCTTGACATTGTTTCACAGTGCATGAAAACAAACCAAGGTGTTAATCTTCAAACATTAGGTATTTTGTCCCGTCCTCAGAACATGGAATGAAAGAGTTTCAAATGTCCTAAGTCACCAGGCAAGAGAATCTTATTTTCCTTTTCTGACCTAATGAATCCTGAATCCTTTTGCTGGACAGCAAAAAGAGTGGAAATTATCTTCTCCTCAACAAAACACACAAAAAGCTGGCAGCTGATACACACTCCAGAGCACTGGGAGTCAAATATCTTTGTCAAGGGTGGAAGTAGCACAAGACTTAGCTGATGGGAGCTGCTGCTGCTGTTCTCAGAAAAGAAAGGATTCCTCCAAGTCTAGCCAAAGTGCTGGTGGGAACTGCACATCCACAGGGACACAGGAAAACCCCTAACTTTAGAGACAAGGACCAGTCTGGCACTGTATTGCTCTAAGCTGGACTTTTCTCAGTCCTGGCTTGGATTGGCAGCAGATAAGAAAGACACCAGGAGCTGCAGCAGTATCCAGAATCACAAGGCAGTAGCACCTCAGGACCACCACAATCGTGTAATGGCACCAAACACCACAGCTCCTTGAAATGAAATAGTTACTACTCTAGAAAAACTGTTACACAAATGTTGTAAAGTAAGAAAATTTATTGGATGAATACAGAGAAATCTGAAATTATTTTGAAAATTTTTGACAATATACTGATTTTTTAATCTTAAAATTATGTCTGCACTGGTGACATCTTGCAATTACCACATAGGCAAGCACAGTATATGATTCCATATGATTTGCTCTTCAAGTATTTGTTCTCAATTTCGTGTTGATCCTATAGTATGAAATATATGATTACTTGCATTGTGGAAATGTCCTCTCACATTCTGCCACTCAATATATTTTGCAATTTCTGAAGTCACATAGAACACATCATAGCCTAAAACAATACAAATAAAGTTGACAGTATTTTCATTAAACTTTAGGGCTTCCCATCTTACTAAAACCAAACATTTTCTGTGTGTTATTTTTACCTCAAGAATAAATAACTAACTTTCCTGCAAATCACCAGTACACCACATTTCTGAAGACATATCTATTTGCAAGCATAATGTCAGTTGCTGAATGGTTTGAATTCCAAATGACAGTTGATATGGCAGCTTTGCAATCATAAATGCAGTCACTGTCTCTGTGTAATAAAGCTGAACAGCAGCAGAGAGAGATGACAGTTGGTTGAGAGAAGAATGAATTGTCCTGCCCACAGCAATGTCGTCAATACATGTTTGCAGTATTTGATCCACGGCAGCCTAAACTTTGATATGATCTTTCAAACTGTTATTCTGAAAAACATAACACCAAAAAAAGGAAGATTAATAGTTACCACACTACTTTGCAGTGACTAAGTTGACCCATATTTCATATACAGTTTTGTATTAACCTATAACATTTAAGGGAAAATCCTATGTGGAGTAAAGAAAACTGATTTTTGGGAAAACTCACAGTAACTCCATTGGAGAAAGAGAGGGAGGTCCTGAACTGCCAGGTTACAATCTAGGAATTGGCTGCTTATTTTCTGTCATTTTTAAATATACTTGCAATATTACTCGGACTATTACTAATTTTTTAATTGTCTGGCAAATTATGTAATTATATGCCAGCTGCCAAATGCTATGTTCCAAAATCCTTATTGACCTATTAATAGTTGACCCCTACTCTTCAACTGAGAGGCATGTGGGTGATGAGAGAGAGATTTTGCAAAGCTCTACACATAGATAGTAGGATTGTGGCATGGTGGATGGAATTTTAATGCAAGGATACAGCATCATTCAGCTGGCTGCCATTCCTTAGTGAGTGCTGTAAAAAACTCAGACTGAGAAAGGACATAAAGGAAAGCTAATTTTCCTGTGATGTCTTTTTCACAAAACTATTTCCTTTAATGCTTATATTTATGTCACTGGAAGACTTAGAATACTATTGATGGTCAAACCCCTATGAGATCAGGCATTTGAGCTCTGAAGTCAAGTTTATATTTCCTCCAGAGGTGATTTCATTTGTGATGTCATGACATAAAGCATTTAAGACTGCTTCAACTAATTAAATATATAATTGGTGGATGCTCTGAGATAAACGTGGAGACTGACCCAAAGCAGCAGAGCTCATACATATATCTTCTACAGATATCTGCTGGATTTCTACCATCCAGGCAGGAAGAGAAAACATTATGTCATTTATTAAATTAAAAGGATAATATAATTTTCACTAAATGTCAGACATACCTAAGGAAACAATCCTCTTACGGAGTCTATGCTTTTTGGGGGGATGTTTATTCACTTGTCCTGTTACTAATCTAATTTCATTAGGCATTCTTAATCTAATCTTGTTGATTGATATTAAAGCTGATTTAAGACATTTAAAAGTGAGAGTAAATATAAGAAATTTAAAACAATCAATTGCATCAAATTTCTTTATGTTAATTTAGAAATAATTAATTGATTTTATCTAATTTTATTGATCCAGAATTAGTCTTTGTACCATAACAGAAAATGACCAACACAAACATTTGATAAAACTATCAATCACAGCATAAGTTTCCACCTGGTAAAAAAAAAAAAAGTCATTTATTCGTTGCTTGCTGTTACTATTGAGACCAAATTCTAATTTCAGGTAAGCTAAAACTAACCTCTGTGGAGGGACTCTATGTTGCCAGCAGAAAATCACCATTCATATTTCTAGACAGGAAAATGGAATCTGGCCAATATTGGTTAAAATGCAATTACGGTGCCACAGGACAGCAAAAAGATAAAGAAGGGTGGATCCAACTTGCATGGTACATTGCTCTTTCATCCTCCTGAACCCCAAATTTCCATCCATGTACATTTCCTATCTTCTCTGTCTCCAACTGAAAAAGGATTGAGCTGCTGGATGCTTTAGCAGCTGGTGCCTTTTCATACCTGTTGACAACTCCTCAGTGACACTGGAGAGTAAGCAGCAACACTGAAAGCCTCAGAACTTGCCTTGACTTGAAATGCAGCTGACTTTATCTTCTTTATTTGCAATCAGTTTCTGAAAGCATTCTGAAAGACTTAATAATGAGTTCATTAATTTATTAATGACCACTGTAATTTTATTTTTTTAAAATCCAGTTTAGATCAAATTATTTTGACAATTATTCCTTTCTTAAGCAAGAAAGCTAACAAAAATTTTTGAAATAGAGATAGGTATTATATTTCTGATCATGTCTAATTTTAAACTATTTTTTCCTAGCTGTCTTTATTGACATGTTATATTACCAATTTTTTGCTCTTACAAATGTCACTGTAGAAAACGAATTGTCAGCTTGTCACAGTGAATCAGAAAGTTCATTCCTGTATCCCTCACCTTGGACATAACATCATGTTAGCAACATGCATATTTGAGTATTTTCCAGCCCTTTTTTAAAGCAGAAATCCCACCACCATGAACCCAAGGAGAAGGTGTACATAATCGAAAAGAATTTACTCTTCACATGCCTTCTCTCTCTGGGGTGATGGTGGGGAGTGGCAATGGTCCCTTCGTTTCCAGAAATACCCCACTTCCCCTAATGCCCAGCCCCTCGCTGCGGCCTTTTCCTGTCTCAGGGGAAGGGAAGCGCCATGCACAGCTGATGGACGGCCCAGGACAGCTCTGGCTCCTCCTGTGGTCAGATTTCGTACCAGGACCAGCTGTCGGTTCCCTGCGGGCGCTGCCGGGCCCGGCGCGGCCCCGCTCCGCGGCTGCCTGGCGGCTCTGGTGCCGGCGGCGCTGCGCGGACACTGCCAGGCTGCAGCAGCTGCCATCAGCCTGTCACACTCCTCAGAGGCACCGAGATCAAAGGTTAAATGGCTTTTTGCTGCCATCTCTCGATAAACCGGAGGAAAAGGCGGCAGAAGCCGATAGCGTGCTCGGGGAAGCCCCCGGGCCGGGGCCGGGCTCAGCGCGGGCTGAGCAGGACGGATTTCCCTGCTGGGCGGACACTGCGCCGAGGACTTGTCACGGGTGGGGACGGGTGGGCCTCAGGGCTGCGCGGGAGAGAGGTTCGGCATAAATACCCTTCATCCTCGCTGCCCCGACTCAGGACTGCAGGAGGCTGCGAGAGACAAGTGGTTTCTGCCTTTGAAGGAATGAGTAATCTGCTAATGGCACAGTCTCTGTGCGCCGTGCGGGCTTTTTCTCAGCTGAGAGAGCGCTTTCAGCTGTAAAAACAGGCTTGAAATGTAGGCTCTGTCATTGTAGGAAATGCTAGGTGTGGACAGGGGGTGGCTGCAGAGCTCGTAAGAACCTGAATTCCTGTCAAATTTCAGTGATGGGGCCATTCTGTGGCTAGATTATTCAACTGGCTCCCCAATATTTCACATGCCTCATAACTCCCATTTTGTTTGCTAGCTAAATCTTTTTGACACATTTGGATCATCCACCACTGCAGACCAAGCAAATTTTAGGTCAGCAATGAACTTGAATGAAATCTAAGTAAGCACACTTTCCTTTTTGAAATTTATTGAGAGAAAGAATAGAAATGAAGATTTTAAAAATATATTTTTAAAAAAGTTAATTCTCAGTTAAATTCTCAGTCATTCAGGTTGGTTGTCTTATAAGCTTTGGCCCACAAATACTCTTTTTATGAGCTCCAAGACTGCCATAATTTCTGCTCAGCCTATATTAAGACTGTGCTTCCCTATGATATGGAAAAAAGTGAAAGCAGAATAAATTCAAATCAGCAGAGAATTTACTGAGTAATTCCTTTAAACAGGCATTGCACAAAAACAGCTGTGGTCCCTGAATAGAACCCAGAATCCCCACAGAAAGCTCAGAGTCCTGAGAGACCAAATCACATTCCTCCTTGCCTCCTCTGCCTCTGAGTTAAGAGACTGCCTGATGCTTTGGTACTCTCCTGGGTGAAGGGGGGTTGAGGAGGCAACTAAATGAATCCTCATTAGCTGGTGGGTTCTGAAATGTGTTAGTCACACAAGAACTCCATAAAATAATTTTCTTATGGAAAGTTTTCTAGTGAGACCTTGAGTGAATTATGCCTCCATCATTAGGTGGCAGCTGAGCAAAGGGGGATTTCAGAAAGAAGATTTTGTCTTTGATAGCTTCATCTAAGATGAAGAGATGCTGGGGTTTTATTGGACCTGACCCTGACAGGTTGTGCTAAACTTATAAAACAGTAGACAAACAATAGAGGAATTTTTTCTTTTTACTTAAATTATTTGTCCTTAACTTTTCTCTGAAACTCATTTCCCATTATTGAAGATTGCTTGGGAAATTTAAATTACTTTAGATATTTTTATTGACAGCCATCAATGGAAGCAAAAATAGATTATACCAACAAGAATCAATACACCCCTAATCTTTAAGATCTGCAATGGGTATCACCACAAACATACACCCAGCATATATATACTTTTCATTTAGTTAGACTAACATTCCTGTATAACATTTGCATTATCTAGCAAATGGAGAATGAATGTAACACCATTGTGTCTGCTCTAAACCCATTAGTAAAGGAAACACAGTCACACTTTGAAAAATAAGAACCAAAACTCTTAAATACTTGTTTTCTCTTTGGTGGTGGCCTAGGTATATTCCTGACTGCTAACTGAACAACCTTTACAATTAAACATGGAAGTTACCTTGTTAAGCCTATGAATGTCTATAAGGATCTCTTTTTTAACACAGCTCTACACCCTATGCAGGCTAAAAATAATGTTTATTTTGATGGATAGGAGAAAATTTCAGTCCCTTCTTTCAAAAAATGACTAATTGAGATAGAGTAAAAAGGAGTGAACACTTACTAAAAATAGGAGAGGACTGGAAGAGCCAAGAGGTTCCTCTCTCTTCCATTAGTCACACATTGTGTATGAAGTAAGTCAGTTTTAATAGTGTTGGAAAATTACCTCTCTTTCCCAATTTTAAATTTTAAATGTCATGTCCATAATATTTCAAAGTTGTGGCCTCAACCATAATGACTTTGAATTGTCCTAGACCATCTAGTAACACTCCTGGTTGCACAGGGAGTTTTAGACCAAGGGCTTTCTAGTATGAATTGCTTAATCCCTGCAGGACACTCGGAGAAAAGAACCCTTTCAAAGAGGAACATGTTTCCTCTATATGTATTTGAAGCCATACTCCAATGCCCTGCTATATCCTCTAGGAAATTCTAATTGTGTTTAGCTGTCATCTTAAGTTCTTATGTGATTTAATGATATGGGATAAGAAGATTATTCTGATAGGATATTAAAGGGAAATATAAAATTGATTTAATCCCATGTTTCTGCATCAGCATCCTCAAATGACCTGTGCTGCTGAGCCACTGTAATTCCTAATGAGAACTAAGCTTTCTGCCATCATGGTTCCTGTAAAACTTCCCACTGGAAACACCAGGTCAAGAACTGTATTTCAGCTTAATTGAGGTGTGAGAAAGACAAGCAGATAAATGCCCAAATACAGGAGCTTCCATTAAAAATAAAAAAAATCACCAAAACAAACCCCCAAATCATGCTAAGAGATTCAAGACAAAAATAGGTTTTGATAGTGAGCTGTCCAGCCTCATGACCCACAAGTAATTGTAACTGAAGTAATCACACTGATGATCAGACAGTACCAGCTTTCTAAGGTAGGAATTTTGTTGTCTCCATATGGTGGCATGCATTGCAAAATGATGCTACATTACTGTTTAGTGCTCCCCATTTTCTTCAACAGCCATCTAGAAAATGAATGTGGTTGAATCTTGGCAAGTTATACACAGCTAAAAAGAAGTTATAGCAATGGAAGAACAAACTAGAACTCCTACCTCCTGCTCCTAATTGTCTAGATGACTTCAGTCAAATTACTTTATTATAGGCCAAAGTAATTTGTGTGTCAATACCAAAAACTAATTTTCTTTACTTTTGGTCACATCATGCTATGGATAACCCAACAAAATTTCATAGGCTTATAAATATATGCTTACTAGATATGATTAAAGCAAAGGCCAGTGCTCTGATTCTGACATAAGTTTGTCTTCCCCATACACATTTCCAAACAACAGCTTTGGTTTAGGATAGACATAAAAAGAAGTGAAAATTTCCTTCAGAGTACATCTAGTCTCACATCTACAGGTTACTTCAACAATTAAAGAGGCAGCTAGCTGTTTATATGAAAATACCTTATCAGCCTCATTAATTAAGATCAATATGTGAAGTGGTAGTAGGTTTAGCTGTAAATTTGTACCTACTGTTAGCCATTATTAGCTTTTACATGCAAGATTATTTCAATGTTTTCATATTGCAGGATAGCAAGTTGCAATGCAAAAGGGACATAAATCTTTGTCATGAACCCTGTAAAAAGGTGGATGAGAGAGAGGAAAGATGGACTTTTATTCCAGGGTGCATCTGGCACAGACTGGGTTTTCTGCAGCAGTTAATGCCAAAGCAGATGGAGCTATTTTGAAGACTTTTACATTGCTATACTGACATTCTCATATTTAAAGATGTGTTAGAGAATGCTAATATAGCCATTACTGTGCTATAATAAAGGAGTTTAGAAGATAAGCTATTTTTAAAGAGGGTTTTCTCTGTTGAATCCATTCATTTGCCAGCTAGGAGACAGTATGATCAGAGTGGGAATGAGAAGCCACTGAGACAACAAAACCTCTGCCAAATGTGGTTGTCCAGCAGGAGCTTATGGAACTCACAGGCTGACTGTTCCTGTACACAAAATATATAAAAATAAGAACTTTGTAGCCTTGAAGACTTTTAACTCTGTGGATTAAAATAAGGATTCCTTTAAAAAAATCAAACTTTTCAGTATGTAGAACAAAACGATGTCCAGCATCTCGTGAAATTTTAAATCAGTGGGACTAAAATAACTGAAAAACAATCAAACATTTTACTGGTACATGTTTTGGAAGACAGGACAATTATGTAATTTTGAATAATCCATTAACACCTAAAAAATAATATCTAAAAAATTTAGACCTGGCTGCAATTATTCTACTACTCTAAAAAAATCTCAACATGAAGACTACACCAATTAGTAGAACTGTGAACAATATAGAGGATTGTGGAATTTTTTAGTCAGAAAGCAATTCTTCCTTTCTGCCTTTGTTGACTGCAAGAACTTTTTGCCAAATCTTTTTTTGTTGTATGAATATCAACATATCCTACTAAAGATTATCCTGATGTAAAAACTACCCTACCCTAAGTATTGCCTATTGCACTTGCATCTTGAACTTCTTCAGTGTTCTTGTCTTTGGTGTATGTATAATCACCTCTGTTAATTCCACTGAGACATTTCTACTCCATCCCAAAACAGATCCTAGCATAACATAACAGCCAAAGCAAAGAAACCTGCTTATGGATTCACATGCCTGGTTCAATACAAATAACACGAGGCGTGCAGCTGAGACTTGATTCATTGCAATGTTTAGCTGGAATCCAAATATGTTTCCACAGAAAATTCAGAAAATATAATCATTTAAATTAAATTTAAAAAAAAAAAGTATCAGAAGTTTGTGACTTAATGCCTGCAGATGCAAGGTAATGCACGATTAGGTAATGGAGTATAGCATATGTCCTACGTGCCTGGGTGCACTGGGGGCAGCCACAGTATTAGAGCACCAATCTATGTATTGCAGACCATATGGCACATTTGTAGACCACTTGGATGCTGCAGCCGGTGCAAAATGAAGTTCCTATCTGCTGAGCAGATCTAGCAGTAGGAGAATACCTTCTGCTGGTGTTATTTTTACTGTATGTTCCCACAGTACAACTTTACACTTGCTGAAGTGTGCTAAGTGTGCACAGGATTGCTAAACCTGTGTGTGCTTTGGATGTTTGCTACCTGAAAATCTCCTTTTTCTTCATGGTAAGTCCCTCTTGATTTACCATGAAGTAAATCAGTATTTACTTCAGTAAATACTGAAGTATAGCCTCTGGTTTTCTTTATACCTTACCTCTCTTAATGTTAGGACAATTATGGTGCTAAAATCTTTCTTCACCTTGTTGCTATTCACTTTTGTTCTTCATAGCATTTTTTCAGATTTCTTTTCTCATCTTTTTTCTCATCAAATATTTCATTAAAAATCCCAGTAGATTTTTCCAGGAAATGCTTCTCTAAGATCTGCCATCAAGAATGCCATTAATTACTGGAAGATTAGGAAATGTTGATGATTTGTTTCTCAGTTAGTAAAAGCTAGGTCTGAAAACGTGTCACACCTTATTAAACAAATTGCTACATCCTACATCAATCTCTATAGCCAAGGAAAAAAAGTCTTCTTTTTGATCTTGTTCCTCTCTATAGTCCAATCTTTCTCTTTTTTTTTCTATTTTTTTCATTTTTCACTACATGATGTGTGACAAGGTTCCCCAATACACCACCAAATACAGTACACCACAACTTCCTAATATGCTCAGGTCAGTAATTAATGTCTTTTATCTGTCTCCATCACAACACACCCTGTGATTGATCAATCTTATTATGATACAGTATCACAGCTATACAGGCTTGATTAATTACCCAGTTTTTCAGGAGTATCATCTACAATTAGAGAAAAAGAAAAGTTTCCTCCTCCAGCAAATCCCTCTAGAGTGCACAAAGCATTTAGTTATTTCAATTTTAGAGGAAGAGTAATGAGCTGGGATGGTGACAACTGACAGTACTGGTCCAGGTTCCTCAAGACATCAAGCTCCTTCTTCAGCTTGTGTAAGTCCACTGAATGTGTGTAACTGTTGACCTGCATCAAATGGATGTCTGGTTCATTCTCCAGCTCTCCTCCCCTGATTCTGATATATGTCTTATAAAACAGAGGATTCTTTTTCTGTTTTCAGAAAAATCGGATGATCCTGAACACCTCTCAGAACTGCATCCAACAACAATTTTTCATAGAAAATTCATTTAAGAAAGCTGCCATTTTTTCACCCTGCCTCTATTAGAACCAATGTACATAATCACATAATGATCACAACACTAAAACATATTGAAGACACATTTTATTCTTTCTGAAATGAAGAAGGGAATCTCAGATTCTCTTGGTATCCCTCCTTCTCATACTGAAAACTCTCATTAACATTTTGAATGCTGGGAAGAAAACTTTCCTTTCACTTGTGGTATTACTGCCCTACCTCCATAGTGAAACCTATGGGATGTGTATTTATGCAGGAATTCAGTGCTCCTGTCAGATTGGCCTGTAAAATACTGAACTCAATTGGTAACACTCCCCTCAGGACCAAAACACTTGTCAAGATGGAAGTGCAAGCCCAGGGCTGACATTTCTGTGCTTTCCTGCTCTCAAATGCAGCAAATTTAGCTTTAAACATCTGCTTAATCCCCTCCTATTTCTGGAAAGCATTGAAGCTTTTCCTTTAACACTTTGCTGATTCAAACTGCTGGTTAGATGCCAGCTTCTATCTGCGATGTTAAATTAAAACTAATTCTGGCTAGTTTCTTTGACCTGCAACTGGGAAACAACCAGTCCATGTAATTAAAAATTAGAATAATAATATTTGAGAGGGATGTCCTTGCCACGAAGGCCTTTATTTTGGTGTTGGGAGTCTTCCTGGTAATAGTTCTGACGTGGAATTATATGAAGAGGTCTTTGTTGAGTTAGTTGCTGTTCTGTGTGTGCCTTTGCAGGAAGCTGTGAAGGTTTTCAGACGGTTAAAAGGAAAAAAAAAAAGTAACATCACATGGTGTTCTATTACATCATTCTACAAGTGCATCATTGTTGCCTTTAACATGTGGCTTTCAACTTCCAAGAAAAGCATTCCCACTGACAGACGCCCCAACCCCACGTCCGCCTTATCTCGACAGAGATGCAGCTTTGTGCGGGACGACTCTCACCACCTATTTGACGCATTCCTAACATTTTTTTAAGCGTAGAAAACAGCCAGGGAGGTGTCACGTTTGTCTCTGCTGGAATTTCAGCCAAGGCGTTCGCGGCTGCTGCCACCTCGAGCGCGTTCGGTGCCGCGCAGCATCGTGCGAGCCGCAGGTCCAATGAGCCCCAGCCCCGCGCGGCGGCGAGGCGGGCACAGGAGCCCCCGGGGGCGCGGAGCCAGCGGAGGGAGCCGGGCGGAGACACCGCCGGGGACGGGAGGGAGCTGCCAGTGGTGGGAGGGGGCAGCCGGGGATGGGAGGGAGCTGCCAGTGGTGGGAAGGGGCAGCCGGGGATGGGAGGGAGCAGGCGGGATGGAAGGAGCCGCCAGTGGTGGGAGGGAGCCGGGCGGGAAGGGAAGGAGCAGGCGGGATGGAAGGAGCCGCCAGTGGTGGGAGGGAGCCGGGCGGGAAGGGAAGAGCCGGGCGGGAAGGGAAGGAGCGGGCGGGAAGGGAAGGAGCCGCCAGCGGTGGGAGGGAGCCGGGCGGCCGCGGCGCGCAGGGGCCGCCGGCGCTGAGCCTGTGTTGCGGCGCCCTCTGGTGGGGGCCGCGCGCAGTCGCGCTCCGCGGGCGTTGTGAGCACCCCCAGAGCCCCCCCAGGTTCTGCCGCCCCGGAGCAGCTCCGAGCTCTTTCTCATCGCCAGATGCTCGTTATTGGAAAGGCTCTACCTCTCTGCTCTCTTAGGAATAATCAAGCTCGGCTCTTACATAAAGCACAATTTGAAAGGAACAGATCGCATTCAGATCACCTGTCTGTATGGATGTGGATGTTAGCTTATGGCTCTGTTTTGCAAAGCTGTTGTTTTGCTTTGTTTGTACTAATGGTATATAATATACCATTATTATGATATTGCTGCAGCTCTAAGGAGGAGTGACACTGACAGTATTGAAATTAAAGGTGCCAATAACACCATTATATCTGCAATGTTGTGGGCTGCTTTGGCCCTCTTCACCTAAACCTTTCATGCTTGTTAACTTTTACTCCCTAATCCTTCTCTTAGACTGATGTGGTGATATTCAGAGGGTATCTCTAAGAATGGGAAAAGAACAGAGAAAAAGTTTCATCTCTGATTAAACTTTTCTTTAATAAATGCTGAATCAGATATGGGGTAAAGGAGCATCACAGAGTTCCAGAGGGAAAAAAATGAGGCAGGGAGCAATGAAGATGCACATCTTCCATGGGGAGATTACCAGGGAGAGATTCTGACATACTACATTGTGGAGGAGTTAGTAAAGGGAGAGATCCTCACATTAGCCCAATTGAAATCCCTTTGGCCCACAGTTAAAGGCAGGAGCAATCAAGGTAATGTCAGTGAAGCTTCTTCCTCTGACTTCTCCATCAGTACATCTTAACTGCTTTATCTGATTATCAGTAGCCTGCAATCACAACTATCACTCCTTTCAAGTGAGAATAAAGAAACATATTAATCCAAAGCATGGTACATAACGCAGACCAGTTTATTACAAATTAAAGGCTGAATTCAGACAGTTCTATTTTGTGAGCACTAGAAACTATTTGTTTCCCAATAGGCAGCAAGCTGCTACTTGCTTAGAATGTGCATCAAATAGATGTATAAACCAAACCCGTGGTAGGTTGTGAACCTTTGCCTTAGAGAAGTATTAGACTGTTGAACACCCACCATTTTTAGGCCAGTTTTGTTTATTGAATGCATTTGAACTGCACTGTTTTGCTCTGGCACATCGACTGTGTAGAGCTTGAACAGACAGGAGAGGAGGCTGTGGGGGAGGGAGGGGGAACTAAAGACAGCAAGGCAGCGAGCTGACCTCTCTGTGTGCTTGTTTCTTCTGCTGTCCTGCACTCCACTGACAGCCAGTCCCACATGATGCATGGTGATTGCTGAAACCTGCTACCTGCTGTGTGAGTCTGATACTTTCCAAAGGCTGATTGTAGCTGAGAAGTGGATGACCCTTGCTCTCACATATCCACACACAATACGAATAATATTTCTTGGGCAGGAACAAGATGGGGGGTTTTGTCCCCTCTTCTTCTTCACTCCACATGGGAAAGGCACTGCCTATTATTGACTAACCTCAGTTATGGACTCAGGACTAGTTTTATATAACATACAGCATTTTGTGCTCTGTCACATCTGTTTTTATGCTACTTGCTTTTCCCTTGATAGAGTTGCCTGACACGGTAATGCATGCAAACACAATTAATGGAAGCAGTTCTACTCATAGTAGCATCTCAAGTGGTACTTTCATTGCCTTTGCGTTTACCTCCTGTAATATGATTTATTTTGCTGGCAGTTGGATAGTTCCTGCTGTGAAGCTCATGTGCTCTTTCTCTGGGGCTTATGTTCCCTTTTTGTTCTATACCCTCAACAGATGTGAGAAAGAATAAGGAGACATGTGATGCAAATATCTTACAGAGGACATGAACTCAACATGCTTCACAGGCTGCTCAGGTAAAATATGAGCTGTCATTAGGCGTTACAAATCATGCTGTGGGGCAAGATATTTAATAACTTATGAAAGACAAACATTTATGAACTGCAAACAGACTAGGACTAATGAATGAGGGTTCACTTTCAGCAGCAGGTGTGATTTAAGAGTTTCCCCCTCACCTTGGAGGTGCTCATTTCTCATTTTTCTGCAAGAGATCACTATTGTTTAGTTGTGCTCTTTGATGGCATAACTGCACCATCTACCAGATTTTTGCAGGCTCTTTCCTAAGAAATAACAAGAGGCTGTATTTTTTGAAAAACATAGTTTCCCAGATGACAAAAACTGTACAAATGGCACAAAGAAGAGGTGTGTGTGTGATAGCCTCGGAGCAGAACCAGAAATAATTGCCAGTGAGTGAGAAATTGGTTAAGATGTCTTAAATCAGATATACTGCAAGCAGAATAATAATATTGAAACATATTCTTATACTGTGGTATTGCCCAAAACACATTGTGTGCTAAGAAAGCATAACCCTGTAAGAGACATGCAAAATCCCACCCAGAACATACAATCTAAAGACAACAAAAGATGATGAGAAAAGATATTCCTTTTACAGTTAATCAAACAATTGATAATATTTTATGCTTTATAAGATGCAAAATTATTTCAATGCTATCTTAAGTATATTTAAAGGATGCACTACAGATCATCTTCTCACCTACCCTCTTTTCTTCAGCAGCATTCACAGAATTTCTTATGCTGAAACAGCATTCCATAAGTTGCAAAAATTCACAGTTTTTCTTTAAAGCTTAATGAATCTAAGTCTAAGGGATTTTGTCAAATTATCGACACAGACTTGGGAAATTAAAGAAATTATGTAATTGTTCCACATTCCACAGTTTTTAATAATATTTGATTACATGGTTGAGTGGAGAAGAAATCTATCAAAAAGTTATAAAAGTTTAAAATCTGGTTGTTTTTAATTACCATTTTGAGGCAAGTCAAATTTTGAGTTTATAAAATGATGAAAATTTCATCAAGAAAGTATGTATTTGCATAAAGGAAATTATACATAAATTAAAAGTTCATAATATATTACTTGTAATGTTTCCAAACACACACAAGGAGCAAACCACAGCTCTCTGATCTTGGCATTAGCCCTCCTGTTTTCACAAATCATAACTCAAGAGTTATTTTTGCCTTGCTGTGAGAGAAGGAGCCATCTAATTCAGGCCACAGGAGGCCCCCACAGAGCAGGCAAAACAGCAAACTTCCACAGCCTCCCTGGATTTATATTAAAAGCTGTGCAGAATGTCTGCTCTATGGTCTTAGCATGCAGAGGAGACTCACAGCTGACAAGATGAACAGAGCATTAGCAGCTCTGCCACTGAGTAGACACAGAGTCTATCTATACTTTTGATACTGATGAACAACAAAGCTCAGTGAAATAGAGATAGTTATTAGAACACCAAGTACAGTACCTTTCACACTTTGAAATAATTTCTATAGTAATAAAAGTCACTGTGGCAGTGTAGTGCTATTGTGGCAAATTTCATCTATTCCCCTCGTTTATAAGCTCCTCTGTAATAATACTTTACCCATCAGAATTCATTGAAATGCATTTCATTATCCCAAACAGCCCCCTGAGTCACAGCTTTATTGTATTGCATTTCCTTTCTACTGTATTTGAACTTTCTTCTAATACTAAAGCTGATTCCAAGCCCATTACAACCAGTTGCAAATTAGCTTTTATTCTGCTCTGTTGAAGTGTGCTTTAATAAGTTCATGCCAAAAATTTCATAACATAATATTAATACACTTTATCTTTTAATTATTTTATCCCAAATTAATGTGGTTATTTCTGATTTATTTCATGCTTTTTTCTTGGTCTCAGGATGGGCTAGCATCTTGCCCACTCTCATGAGCATGAATAGTTGTAGTACTGTGTTCCTCCTGATTTTGGGATTAGAAATTAGTATCACGTACCAACATTTTATAAAGGGAAAGTAATACACCATATTGTATGTGCATGCTTTCTTTGGAACACACCTGGAATAAGCAGAAAAATCTCTGCAAGTGCGAGATATATGTAGATATGTATCTATCTATATAGAGGTAGATAGATATAAGTATATATACTTGTGTATATATACACAAGTAGAAAACATATGGCCAATTTGTTGAGAGCAGAAGGTCTTGCTCCCTGATTAGCACCAACTACATGCACTTGGGGAAGTTAACTGTCTAGTTCTCTAATTCCCCTTCATCAGCACTCAGGTCTTCCAGTGAATACCAGCATAGACACACCCACTGAATCTCCAGAGCTCGGGATTATGTTTCAGTGTCTATACACACTTCACAGATTTGAAGTATGCTTATAAAAAAGCTATGCCTTGAAAGCAGTGAGTGGCAGGGCCAGAGAATATATAGGAGTGCTTTAGCAATGCAATTAGAATAATTTAAATTCTCCACTCTCCAGCAGTGTTTTTTCTTCCAGAGAAATTAATTCGTGTTACTATATTCTTTGTTGGTGGGAGCCCTGTCTTGGATCAGAGCGCAATGAAACGAAGTGCTGGGTTCTTCTGCAAGTGTCTGTTTGATGTTAGTGTCTGAAGACATACAGATATGACTTCACCTAGTCAGAGATCCATTAAGGGAGAAAAAAGAGGAGGGCAGTCAGCAACTTCTGTCTTTCAGCTGACTGACACTTTCCACTGTGAAATATTTTGGGGAATATTTACTTTGAGAAGTTCCCACACCTCTAAGCCTGTCAGCAATGAAGGTACTTGACAGGATCGTGCTGTTAGATCGAGGAGTACATTTTTTCTCCCAAAATTCTCAATATGTTTGCTGAGATTAAAGCTGCTGGCATAACTTTTGTTGTGTCTTTGCCTGCATTTTTCAGGTCAACTTTCCTAGCCTGTTAAAAGTAGCAAAACTGACCTTGCTGCTGAAGTTGCAGCAGCCACATGTAAAATGAATACACATGTTTTAAGTGGGAACAGTTAGGGCCCACATTTGTTTTATTGGCTTTTTTGGGGTTTGGGCCTTTTTTTTTTCTCTGAGTCATTGAAAAGGCTTGAGATTTTTCAACAGGAGGAGGAAAATTTATGTATTGTTCATGGGGCTATTTCTCCTAGCCAGTATCTTGTATCTAAGGCTCAAGCATGCAAAGGCATAGGGAATGTGCTGAAATTTGACACACTGGTATCTTGCCCAAAATTTCATTTGTGAGGATCTTAGTTCACTCTGCTTTTATCAGGAACAAGTTTTTGCCTATTTGGTCTCAGAAAGAAGGGTTTTAGCTGCAGGTAAACTTTCCTCCAAGCATATGATGCTAGGAGCACTGCTGCCATGTCCAGCTCCATGGAGGAGACTTCCCTGGACTTACTAGCATTCCATGTGTTGCTCGTACAGTAAGAACTGCTGCTGTGACCTAAGTGTTGAGAAAAAGTTAGTTGGTTTGGAAGAGCATCTGTGAAGATGAATACTGTAGGAATTAATTACTAGATGATGCAGTTTAACTAGTTCTGCCATCACAAACATACCATAAACAACAGGAAAATTAGACTAAGATAGGGAGAATGGATCTGCAAATAGCTGTAAGCACCTCCTGAAGAGAGGAAAGACTGAATAAAGAAGTTGTAAAAGATATATTCTACCACAAGTTAAAAAAAAGATAGAAAAGAGATCTCTATAGCAGACTAGCTGGAAAGAGACAACAAAACAAAATGAGAAAAAAAACATGAAACTTGTTCTTTTTTCAAATCATGAAATAATTCTTAGTATAATTTGCTATATTTCCATTCCACTGATTTCTTTTACATTTGCATTTCAGGCAGCAGGAAAATTGATATAAATTCTAAGAATTACTTTCACTACTTCCTTCAAATTCTGAGTTTCACATGCACTTTTCTATTTTTATCTTTTATCATTCTTGTCCTTCTCCAGATTGTCTTTATGAAATCAAGACTAATCACTAGAATAAGAAAAATAAGTCCTTTTGTCCCTCAGACAATATTGATTTCTATCTAGTTAAAGATTTGAAAGTGTTTATTTGTACTGGAAATAATTTTAATACTAATTCCAAACTTACTGTCCACTTACTTGTAATAAGTATGTTGCTCTTCAGAATAGAATACTTCCTTTTTCCTTAATATTTTTTTCCATTTAATTTTCCATTGCAAACCCTCCTAGCTCAGGTTGACAGTATCTTTTAAGGTTGACCTTTTCCACTAGATGGCACATGGGGCCACATGAGTGTCAGGAGAGACACAAGTTGCTGGACTGTGTTGTAAGAATGCATGTAATGCTTAAAAAGAAAATATTCCATTTAAGACCAATACATTTCTTTACTCCTGTTAACTGGAATAACTCCATTGCCTTCACTGGGATATACTGGTCTAGAATAGCCAAAACTTAATGTGTATTGCATATAAAATTGTTTTCTAAGCTGTTGTATTATACATATTGGAAATGGAGAATATCTATGTTTAATATGAAACCTGTATCATATTATAAAAAATGTATTTTATTATATACTAATGTGTCATTCTTCACAGATCCTTAGATACCACTGATATGAAGATTTGAGCATTAGATGGAATTTACCTGGTTACCATATCAAAATGCTATGAGGAATGTGCAAGCACAGTACAATGAATAAAAATATGCAGAAGATTTCAGTGAAAAGATATAAAAATGAAACATGTCATTAATTCTTTAAAGACCTGATATCTCTTTAAGATTTGCCAGAATTATGGTCCTTTGAATTCCTACAGCCTCCTCAGTGATAATTACTGGTGTTTATACTTTAAGAATCTCTGAGTCAGAATACGTATATCCCTCTTTGCTGCCAGAGGACTGCTTACCCAACAGCTTTTGACTGCCCATCTGCTGTTGGAAGAGGCAGTTATTAAATCTTATTTGTCAGGTCAATTTAAAAAGTCTTGGCAGACCTGGAAAGTGGAGGTGGAACATTGGAGGTGAAACTTCTGGGTGAATCACAAGCTTTTAATTTGTCTAGGAGCTACAGAAGCACCCCTTTAAAGACCCCCTTGTTGCTCTAATGGCTCAGCTACATGTGGCTTTTACCAAATATAGCAACTTCTGTCTTTCAGTTTTTGTCTCAGGCCACAGTGGAATTGCTGATAGCTGGGAAGCCATCCAGCTCACCAAATGAAGTCCATGACTACATTCCACAGGGTCCATGACACTTACCCAGGTCTCCCAAATGACATTTTCCTCATACGGAAAATCCTTAAAGAGATTTACACTTGAAAGCTTTTATGCAACTGGTGCAATCACATAACACTTGTTGCTGTGGAGTGATCTCCAGCTCTTTTTTATCCTGAAGTGAACTGCAAACTGTTTCTAAAAATAGGCTTTCAATTTTGTTTTTTTAGTATCACACTCACTATTGCACTATTTATGACTTCTGCAGTTATCAAGACTCTAGAATAACCTCTACCAAAAACTGGCACAAACCAAACCAGTCTGGTGCTATCTTTCTTTCTTCTATGGCTGTTTGTCCAGGCTAGCTCTAAGGAAGGTCTAGAGTAAGTAAATGTGACTTTTATCTAAGCTACAAATCAGAGCTACGAATCAGAAGAGGTGACAATTCCCATGGCGAGGGCTTTCCATGAGAAATGTTCAGTTATTTCATCCCTAAAAGAAAAGACCTGACAGAAGTGGTCAATAAGCTATTTGATCTCAAATACTATGCAGAAACCAAGACAGATGGCACAGAGACAGTGATCATGCCAGCCATTCCCACATAAAAAGCAAGAGCTGTTTTAGGTAAATTTGATTTTTTTAAGTGGTCTCTAAAATACATCTGGTGAACAGACCATTGCAACTGACTACCTGTGTGATATGAAGGCAAATCACCAGTTCTGTCCTATATATATGAATCTGCCCAACAATAGGAATCTACCATGTAAGATGAAACACACGAGCATGGTATGGTCATCTCCTGAATGCTAAACACACAGAATCTCTCCAGTACTCTTCATTTTGCCACCAGTGCCTGCTGTGACTCATCTGACCCTCAGTCTTGTGTTCCTAAAGTTGGCCACACCAACCATATCTTAGCTCTTCTTGCCCAAAGACTCCAGATGGGCATCCTGCACTGAACAGGAGGGCATGAGAACATTAACATCAGCAATGCTCTTATTTATCATGAAGAAAATGTCAACCTGGAATTTTCCTGAACAAGAGTGAAAATATCTGCTAGGCAGAAGAGGTGAAACACCCTGAGCTGTACATGTCTATGAATTACCATCCATTTTTGTAATCACAAATGTGTGACATTGGTCTACTTATTCTTTAAAAAATTTTGAGCTATGAGATACTATATAAATCAAAGATTAAAAAAAATAATAAAAATGGAATTGTTGACATTCTAGAAGTTAGTAACTGAAAAACTCAAGTTATGTTATCATTATTTAAACTGTGATTCAAACTAGAAAGCAGTGGAAATCTTGGAGACCTCAGGAAGATCAAAGAACAGATTATTACAGCCTTTCTCATCTGACTGATGTCCACCTGTCCAAGAAGCAGTCTGTCTGGATGTCTGCATTGGGGTGGTAAGCATGTTAATGCTTAAGCTAGCAGCATGTGAAGCTACACTTTGTCTGGGTATTACCCAGGAGAAAAACTGCAAACCACTCTAGAATTTATTTGTCATGCACACTTTACAATTCCAACTCAGCTAACCCTTCAGTCCATGCCGTTACTGGGTGTTAAGGTGTCTGTCTGAAAAGGCAGTCTAGAGGAGATGGGTTGAAAAGAGAGAATAGGAGTAATCAAATTCAGAGACTCTGTGTTTTCTAACACACATCGTGCTAGGAGCACCTCAAGTCTCCCTTTCATAGCTCTGGGTGTTAACTCCTGCTCCACTGGCTTAGTCAGAGCCAGAAGTTAAAATAGCCATTGGCCTAGGGAGAAACACACCTCTTCACCATTACTAACATGGATATGCCAGAGCTAGTCTGAGAACATGGCTCTATGTAGTTACCACCAATTCACAATGTTCCTGTATTTTCCCTGCAGACCAAACATGTTGAGAAGGAGACAACAGCAAAAAGTGTCCTTAAAGGACTCTTAGGACCTCTTGAACTGCTCGACCCATGGTGCATCACTGTGTTTTCCTTCTCTCCAGCAGGTGTAAAATAAGCCTCTAAAAATCAATTCCTACCACTGCTGCTAGACCCTGGAAATGAATTAGCTGCAGTTTGAAATCATTGCATAAACAACTGCCAAAAAGCTAATGGAACTGGCATGAGCACCTGACACCTCTCACAGTCCAACAGCAAAGTATATCAACAATGTAAACACATTTAGTCCCTGCACTAGGTATGGTAGAAGAGCTTGTTAAAAATGATCCTGGGAATCATATG
Source organism: Notiomystis cincta (assembly GCA_013398075.1). NCBI lineage: Eukaryota > Metazoa > Chordata > Aves > Passeriformes > Notiomystidae > Notiomystis > Notiomystis cincta. The sequence continues at coordinate 840,157 of VZRX01023344.1, read as the reverse complement.
AAGTTAAACATTATTGGAACTAGAACAGTTCTTCGTGTTCCCTAGAGATTAAAAGGAATAAAAACCCTGTTAGGCACAAAGGACAAATAAAGTAGGAATATTAGCCTAGACCTAAAGCACAGAAACTTTTGACACTCATTTAATAATCATAGTAATTATCAGTGGAGTAGTTCATAAAAAATAACACAAAAGAGCCACTTTAATTGGTCAAACACTGCTTAGTCAGCATGTCCTGAATCTTTCTCTGTGAGCATGAATGACATGTGAACCAGCAGTTTATTTTTATCCCTGGCTGCTCAGTCACTCAGTGGAGCCCAACTAACTGCAATGTTGTAGGTCTGAAGGGAGATGGTCAGCTCCTTCAGAATTTTCTTCCTGGAAAATTACTTTAAAATAAGATTAGCTATAAAGGGGCACATAGAGTTGATAAACTTCTTTTGAAATACAGGCAACATTTCGATTTAAAGCTACCTTGTTTTCTAGAAGTTTGTTTTGAAGCTTGCTAAGGACCAGGAAAAGCTAGTGAGCCTTTAGCCCAAGAAAACCAGAGGTTGCAAGGGCTACACAGACAGCAACAGCATTCCTATCTGTCTAAGGAGCCTTTTTTACCATCTCTGCAACTGGAGACCTGTACTTCTCAAGTCCTTACTGTGCAACAAAAGCCCAAAAAACCCAGGGAGACAGAACAAGCAGCTCAAACTCTCAGGAACTGTAGGCATCCCTTTTGACACCATCTTCTTTGGTTTTTACCCAGTTTACATAAACTGACAGATTTGTAGCTGTCATGGTAGACAGCTGCTGTATTTTCCTCAAGTGAGGGAAAAAATCAGTGGCACCAAAGACCCATGCTTTACTATTTTTTGGGGGGTAGAGTTCTTGTAGGTCAGGCTTTACATGAAAGCTTTAAAAATTTCAGAATTTCCCTCAAAACAGATATGCAAAATTGCATCCAAAGGAATCTAAAATTCTGACAGATATTTTAATTTCTTTTAAAGTGGATGGAAAATGTGCTAAAACCAGTCATGTATTACTTTTTTAATGGGTTTAAAAATATATCTCATTGGACTTATAACCTTGTTAAAACTATAACAGCATTGTTCTACAGCTTAAAGTCCCTTGGTTATGCAATATTATAAATATCAAAAGTGTGTTATGATATCTTGTAAAGGTCCTTTACATAACTGTGAAATCCTAAATATTCCTGGGCTAAAGAAGTTCTCATTTATACAGCTTTTTGTTGCTATTCACCAGAGAGTGAATGTTTGTCTGTAATTTTCTCTCAGTTTGAAGAGGAGTGATGAGTCCTGAAAGATTCCTCTGGAAATACTGTCCTCAGATGTGTGGAGTGACAACTCTCCCTTCAGTTGCACAGCAGTTGTTGCCTGCCACAGATGGAGGTGTAAATTTATGTTGCTTATTGCTCCAATAATCTCTTATTATTAAGAACAACAAACTAAAACTAAAAGAAATTTAATAGCAGTAGGGCAAATGCAAAGCCAAATTTTCTACCTGGGTTCTCATAAATGTGAGGTCATTTTACTTGCTAAATGGTTAGGTTTCCTGCACACTTTTTCATGTTGTTCACCTTGAAAACTTCCAAGGACTTTACTCAATATATTTCCTTAGTATTAACTTGATTTCCATTTGTCTCTCCCCCTCTCCCTCTGCCTTTTATTCAGTGAATGGGGCATGAATCATAAAAATTGAACTACAGTGGTGATTATGAATTTTATGTATTTTGGTAGAAATTTCATCTCAAATTATGGAGAAAATGAGCATGATTTTTATCATTATTTATACCAGTGTATCAGAGAGGAGCAATCTCTCCAACCTATCTCCCTGAGATCCCAGCAGAGTCACGGGAAAGAGATTGAAAACAGGAGCCTAGTTCAGCTGCTCTCTATGTTCCCTGAAGGAAGCTATTCCTCTCCACTGCACAGGGGTTAAAGATTTATTTTGTGAATGCCTCTTCCTTACCCTGTTTGTTGCAGTTTCAGAGTGCTGGAACTGGTCCAGCCCAGTGGGCACTCTCTGGGCACCTCCAAACATCGCCCACTTCCTAGCAGAAGAGTGAAGAACTGAGCAACCCTTCCACCTGTTAAAACATATGGACAGTATAGCAGGGATTCCCAGCTGGCCAAATCTGACCCATTTTAAGCTTCTTTGAACAGGCAGACCAATCTGGTGAACTCAGAGAATACCAGAAATGGAGAGTCATCCGCTTACTCTTTCTTGCATTTTCCATGGTTCCTGGAATTCCACAACCTAGAACTCATGATTCCTAATGATGGTTTTCAAGATAACCTCAAAGAAAATTAAGTCTTCTGAGATTAAGTAATGTTATGATAAATAGGGTTTGTGATGCTATAAATTGTTCACGTATTTTCGCAAGTGAACAACTGAACTTGCAAATAACTTCACAATCTTCTCTGTATTTATAATAACATCCTATCCATAATTTTTTTTTTGTTATGTATATATGTATAATCATCTAGAACTAAGATTGAATTCTACTCAGAAATAAGAAGAAGGACTTAATGAGTCACCATTTTGAATCATGTCTTCTATGACAGAATGTTGTCCCCCAGAAAAGTCAGGGCAGCTCTCAAATATGGGGCAAAAATCTTGACAAACACCAATTTTAGCTTTTGAACAGGGCAATTACCTTAGTCCCCACAGGAACTCCCTGAGTTTATTCACTGGCTTATAGGGATAAATTACACTGTGTATTTGCTGTGTCACTGGTGGAGGACAAGTTCTAACCACTAATTTCAACCTACAGCTTCCAGAAGTCTAACACTTTAGACTCCTTGCTTAGCTTTGTCAAAGAGATCCTGTCACTTCCTTTGTCATATAAATCTAACTGAGGTCTCCAGTGTTTACATACTGCTAAGCAAGCAAAGAAATCTGAACATACATCTTCAAACAATCTGATAATATGAAATCTGATGGATTATGGAGAATAATACTTGTGAAAGACACAAAAAGATAAGGAAGATTTCTCTGGGAAAAAAAAAGAAAAGACAAGAACAGTGAGTAATATCTTTGTCAATAGCTACTGGGCACATAACAAATCAAGTGAGCTGGCTTGCAGTTTAAGATCAACCCTGAGAATTTAAATGAGTTTTGCTCAGGAAGTGTGAACTGAAAAGGTTTTCAGTTTTTAAATCTGCAGATCAAAAATTTGCACTGCACAAAGTGCTGGCCTGCTCTGGAGTTATAGGTAAGCTGGGTGTCTAAGTCTGTTATATACTATGGCTTCTAGGTCTGGGATACAGTTATGACTACCTTAGAAATGTACAAAGGGCAGAGGGTTTATGATGTGTCTTTTTCTTGTGTGTCTTTTCCAATGTACATTCTGCATGTTCAGTTGTAACCCAATCGACCCTCTCTTGAAACCAGAAAATGGAGGATTCAACAAGTTTGAGGGGAATTCAAGGGGAGAGGAGAATGGAAGCTGAACTGAAGGTGATATCTAACATTCCAAAAGTTTTGCCTTCAGCCTCATACTTCGGGGTGGTTGTGACAGAGGTACTGACTCCTTGTTACCTTGGTGGGGTCCCACTGCCCTTCACTGCACCCCTGCTCTCCCTGCATACACACTGGACTGAAGCCCAGCTGTGGCCTGCCACCAGGCCAAACCAATGCTCAGTGGATGGCTGAAGAGATCAATTTAATTAATGAAAGCTGCAGAAAATAAATCTAGCAAAACCCCCACAAAAATATTAATTTTTTGTAAGGTTGGCATATTGACCCAGTTCATTGTGTGATCAGATGAGTGCCAGAGTGGTGCAAAAGAACATCAAGTGCCTGGGAGCAGACAAGGAAGAGGAAGGAACAAAGTAGGTTGGGAAAGGGACTGACACCTCCTGCTTTTACTGGAAGCAAGCCCTTAGTTTAGTTTAATTGTAATGTGAAACTGTACTCTGGGTGTATATTTACCCCAACTAAGTGCTCTGCTAAGTAAGGAAGGTGCTCAGGGCACTTCTTGCAGAGAATGAACAATCTGCTTCTCATAAGACAAAATTTTCAAGCCCTCTGCTGATTCAAATGGGCATCCCTGCACCAAATTCTGCTTATAGGTGATTTATAAAGCCATGTTTTTAAAGTAATGTTTTTAAGGCCTTACCCAGAAGAGTAAGAATTGAAAAAGAGTATCAGAAAGGGGGGTACTGAATGAGATCACTGTCATTCTCTCCACACCTAGACAAGACTCATGGCCCTATGTCTAAAAACCACCACTCTAGAAAAAAAATATATGTATTTGGGAGTAATTTTTTCTGACATACTGTGAGACACCCTTGCTTGTGTTCTGCTGGAGTTCAATAGAAATTGGCAAAATCTGGACTCCATGCCTAACGATAATGATGTCAGATCACAACGATCCTTTCTGTTCTTGCCTTTCAGATCAGTAGATGAACTAAAGGCTAGAGCCAGTGAAGTCAACATGAGGTCTGTCCCTGACAGGTTTGCAGGATCAGTCCATTTGTTTCACAGGATGGGAAATGGTTACACCACAATGATGACATAGAGGAGAAATCTGAAGTGTAAATCTGGTGGCATAGGCTGCATTTGGCACAACCCACAGGATCACAGTAATTGGTGATGCTAAACGTATTTCCCCTTCATAATCTGAAAACTTCATATTCTTTCAGAAGCAAAAGGAAGTATTCAGCAGGATGAGGGAAGGGTCAAGTTCTATGACTATAATATGCATGTTGAAAATGAAAGGGTTTGTATGTTTTAATATAGCTCTGTGACCAAGAAAAATAAATGGTTATACCAGTGAGTTCTACTTCCACAAAATATTTATTAATAGCTGCACACATACCAAGTATTTCTGTATGTAAAAGTCTATGGCATTTGTTTTCAGGTCCATACTTAACTGCAATTCAAACCTTGGACTGAACACTAACAGCCTATGCTGATTGAAATTTTGGGCATGTGTTGTAACTAAATAAACATCTGATTTGTCCTCATCTTTATATAATGTACAGGTGTTGAGGATTAGATCCACAAGAGGACAAAGGAGCTGCAGCCCCAGGTGTTACAATGCTCAGCCTGTGTAAGCCCTGCACCATAGTGGTCAGTTAGGTTTGTATGGCACATGGGAGAGGTATGCTGGGAAAAGTGAAATAACCCACTGCCAAAAAGCAGGCTTGGAGCTGTGTAAACTGCCCAGCAGAAAATGCTGGGTTTAATCAATATTCATTGACCCATAGGAAATGACAGTAACTTGGTAATACAGTGTCTGGGAACTCAGCTGAGGTCTGTGTGCTAATTATTAGGTATTGGAGGTCTCTGCTCCAGGGTGCCCAACAGCCTGAGAGTTCTGAGAAGCAGAAATGCAGCAGAGTGAAGAAGGAAATTCATCATTGACCTTCAAGCAAATGACTTCATATCTTGTATTATTTACTTTGAAAACATTGAGTGGTTTTGTTGTTTTAATGTACATTAGTCTGGTTTTATATACTGAAGATCAATCACAGCTTGTTAGTGTGACCTGGAGGAACTCAAAAGCAGAATTTTCCTAACTTGACTTTCATGACTGTGTTAACAATGAACATACCAGCCATTTTCCTGTCTTCTTTCCTGCTTTGGTAATGTCCAGCTTCTGTAACTTATCTATCAATATCTACGTGACATAGTGCCTAATTTATTACGTCCTGTTAGATGATATCCATCACGTTTCCTTAGTTTATAAAATTTATTTTCTGATAAAAGTAAAATACTACAGTGATGATCCTGGAAAATCTGTATTTGCATCATATTACACTTTCTGTTTACTTACAAGTCTTTAATTATTAACTTCTGTCTTTAATTATTAACTTCTGTCTATTACATAGTACTGCTAGAGTACTTAATCTTAAGATCAGGCTACAGTTACTTCAGATATTCAGTTGAGTTTGTTTTTTCTGAAATCATAGAATCATAGAATGGTTGGAGTCGTAAGGGACCATTCTGTCCACCTAGTTCCATCCCTCCTGCCTTGGGCAGGGATGCCACCCACCAGATCAGGTTGTGCAGGGCCCCATCCAACCTGGCCTGGAACACTTCCAGGGTGGATCATCCCATCTGTACTGTATGTGCTGCTCGCCAAGCAGGCAGTAGCCACATAGGTTTATTTAGAATACCTGCTTTTTCATCTATCATCTCTTTAGAAGTATAAGATAAAAATTATTGTGTGCCTTCACCAACAGTGTGTTGAGTAAATACTGTCATCATATTTTGGGCAATCTGCTCTCCAAATCCTCATCCTCATTGCCAGTCTTCTCTTTACCTACGCTTGCTATACTATCATCATTATTGAGGTGTGCTAGCTGGCATAATAGAACATAACAAAGCAGTGCCTTTACCAGCAGGATTTTTTCTCCATTCAGACTAGAAATTCTGAAGTGCAGAAACAACTGTTCCATCTCATCATCACACAGAGTGAACAGAAGTGGAGAAATCTGGCAGGACCATTCAGCTTTGAAATGTATTCACTGTTTCTGTGGGTAAAATCAGCAACAAATCTAGATTGGTCTTTCTCAATCGTTCATTCAGTATTGAACTCATGCTCCTATCCAAGCCTAAATGTCAGAGACAGAAAATAATGGACATGCAAATAATTTTCAAAAACTCACAGTTTATTTTATGCTTTCCTACAGCACCATTTTTAATTAGAAACAGGCTTTAAACCATTAACCTATTTCATGTTGTAAAGATAGTTCTTTAATACACAGAAAACATTAAGGAAATATTTCTTAAATTTTTAAAATTAATTTCCAAGCTAATATGAAAGTTATTACTTGAAGCTTAATATTATCATATGCACCTGTAAAGGTTGGTCAATTACAAGTTACCCATAAACCCTTTTTTGTTATTTTAACATCATAAATAGTAATCTGGCATTAAATATTTGTGATCTGGGCCAGTAACCTTTTTCAGTCTCACAGGACTTTTTTTAATTAAACTATATCTTTGTCCCATGTCTATAATCCTCTCTTTGACATTTTATATACAAGACACCTTGCTGCAAAAAGGTCAAGCAGTACAGTTATAAATGGAAAAGAGATTAAAAGTATTCTCAAGCCACAGTGATCTAAAAGAGAGTTAAATATGGAGTGTTCTTCACAGGCTTCCTTAGATGAGTTAAGAGGAAACCCTGTTGGCAGATTTTTATTATAAGAACACCAAAGCAAATGAAAATTATTTGACAAAAATGAATAATGCACAATTTTAATTTGCATATTGGAATAATTAGCTCCAAAAGAACCCTATAGGGTTTTGTCTCCATAAAACTTTTATGTATACCATTGTCAAGTGCAGCTTATGTGTTTATATAATTTTTTCCTTTTAACATAGTTTTATTGTAAAAATAAAACCCCAAAACAACTACAGTAGCATCATGCTACAGTTAATAACTTCTTTTTTTTCCCTTCTTTTTTTTCCTGCAAAAGAAACATGATGGACATAAACTGCTCCTTCCTGGAAAGCATGTGAGAAATTCAAGAATGGGAAATGGCAAGAGATACTGCAGGAGCCAGTGTAAGTCAGAGAAGAGTAGTCATAATGTAGTGTAAGTAAACATATCCACAGTACCAGTGAGTGGCTTCTTTATTTTTTGTCAGAACATTAAGCAGAAATTGAAGTAACATTTTTCCCTAATATTCTCCAGCTGGCATATTTTGACCTCAACTTGCTCATTCTATGCCACACTGGAATAACTTTAATGGTGTACATGGGTACAACTAAGCAATACATTACTCGTAATGTCTTAAGTAACCTAGCAAAGCATGGTACCCAATTGCTGAAATGCTGTTCTGTATCTTTCAGAATCTTCTTTGTTACCCCCAAGAGGCCAAACCCTGATCTGGAAACTCTTTACTGCTAATTTCTTTCCATCAATTTTATGTAGTCCAGTGAAATCAGGGTATTTCTTCTAAGTCTGTGTCATCAGAGTGCTGTTGTTTAGATGCAAATGCTGCAAACAGCATGGTTTGCAGTGACCCCAAGTACTCTCTTGCAGTTTTGTAGTCTGTTAGTGTGTGTTTTCAAATGGTCCACTCACAGACTTACATAGAAAAGAGGGATTTCACACCATCTGTTTAAAACTATCTGAGGTATCTAACAGAGGTGTGATGCAGAGGATTTAAGTTTAGGGCTGTTTCCTGTAGTCTCTCTTCACAGACAGCTGATCAATGTGCCTAAAGCAGCAGAATTAGTGGGGATACCCAAAAGATCCCAGTGCAGCCATAATATTTATGGGGACAGCAAGGCCAGGTTTGCTATACTTTCATTACAGACATAAATTTACATCAGAGTGATACTATTAAAAATCTTAGGTATAATATGAGCTTCAGTCCTTTTGTTTCTTTCTTCCTTTTGTCACTCTAATCTTTGTTTGCTGTAATTAAAGGCTACTTACTGTTTCCAATTTCTTTCAGCTGTTAGGAGATTGCATAAAGTAACCAAACTGTTGGTATCCAACAAATCCAGCTCCTGTCCAAAGAAACCAGACACCCTGTTTGTAGAACATCATATCTGACAGGACTAGATTAGCAGCTCCAAGCCTGTTGACTCAGTCTTATTAGATCTGTGTGCTAATGAAATAAGCATGTGAAAGAGAATCCATAGCAATTTATAAGGAAAAGCCTGCCAGTAGTGCAAATTGTAACAAATGTGGAGCTAAAGTACACACTGGTGTGACGATGCAGTGTGATGAACAGGACACCCTCCGCGCACTCGCCCGGCCTCATTACGCATGTGAAATCCTATCTGCTTACTTGTGTACAGGGTTTGCTGTTTTCAGCTGTTCAAAGTAAAAGCCAGCTTGTGACAGACTCCACATACCTCCAAGGCAGGATGAGGCAGCTCCATTACAAAGGGCACACTGCAGAGCTTGGGCTTTGGGCTTGGTGTACTGTGAGACTCCCCATCTCGTCTATCCCTGATAGTCTGATGAGTCTGGCACTCCTATGACTCAGGATTCTCATCAGCTTTCATAAAGCACCATTCATTAGAAATCTGTAAGAGGAAAACAAATAGCATTAAATTTTTTATTACTTAAAACATTTTTCCACTGGAAAAGATAAGTTTAAAGGTATTTTAGGCATATTGTGGATGTTGCAAGGGTCCAGAATTGTGTTAAAACAAGTCCAGCCACCTGAGACTATGGTTATATGTGACACTTTAGCTCACCTAAAAGCAAGCTGCTATGAAAAGTGTCTCATTTTAACCATTCTTCCAGTCTTCTCCATTTGTGCTGGCTTTGGCACATGCCCACCACTGGAGTGAACTGGTTCAACTCAATAAATGACAGAAAAATGTCTGATTATCTCTTTGTAAATGTTAGTTTTCTGCCGATTTAACCCCCTAAATCCAGTTTCCATGGGATCAGATAAGTCCCAAAAATGATGCCAGGATGTAGCAGGAGCATATGGCTGGGACCAGGAACAAAGAGGACACAGGCTGCTACTGGACTGGCTCAACAGTGGCACAAAACTTTTTGCTCAGTATCTCTTCTGCTCATGGGAATTCTCACGAGACATGGTTTGTCTTGACACTTCTAGGTTTTAGTCTTTCTTTTTGCCCTTGCAGAAGGTATGGTAAAGAACAAAGAACATAATCCTGTTTTGATCACTTTCTGGTTTTCTGGGAGTTCATGGGATCAGTGTGCCTGAAATTTGCCCCAACAACCTATGGCATTGCATTTACGTTTCAATCTCTGTAACATTGCCAAATAGGTCTTTGGTTTTTTCTGAACATATCTTTGGCAATACTATGATTAGCAACACTGCATTTATGAGAAGTGAGAAAACATAAAACACCAAAATTACATAATGTTTAATTTGCTAGTTTCTGCTAAAACACTGAAATTATGTTTTAGGAAAACTGTGTTATTTCTGTATTCACTGAATACCAAATAGCAATCACTGTTTAGCTGACTAAACAAATTTGTGTGTTGGCATTTCCAATGTATAAGGAGACCCACCTGGCCTCCATCTTCCACTCCTAAAGGTCTCAAGACTTCTGCCAGCCCCAAATGGATGTCTCAGATAAGCCCAAGAGTATCTCAAATCACACTGTGTTTTAGCAACTTATTTTATGACCTTTTACTGGGATTTAGGTGTTCAGGTCATGTGCCAACAGCTACATTTAGATGTCTGTATCCAGGTGTCTTCATGTCAACCCAAATCCCATCCTGAAAGCTCAGCTTATTCTTAAACATAGGTATGTAATGCCATTTTAGAGGTTCCAGAGCATTTCAGGTATCTATATGGGGGTGCCAGATGTAAAACAGGATATATGAAAGGTATCTATGCTCTCTTGAAATGACAGCTGGAATCAAAGGACCTCTTAGATGGCACTTGCTCTTATGTTTTCTCAAGTGGATTGAGTTTGGAGCTGTCCAGAGTCAGAAGTAGTCTCTCTGAAAGGAATTGTCTCAAAATGTAATAGCATTCAAAAGCTGAGTTTTTTGGTTGGTTGGTTGGTTGGTTGGTTGGTTGGTGTTTTTTTGTCCAGACCCCTTTTCTTCAATTAAATAATTTAGTCATCTTTTTCTCCTGGCTCCGTGCACAAAAATGGGCGAATACCCACACTTTTCCCATCAGCTTCAAATTCATGCAGCCCCAGCCTGTGGTCCCTCATTTCCTTTGTAGGAAAAGGCTGCTCAAGGCATATCTCTTGGTGGGCTGTGGCCAAAGTACTGGCAGGAAAATGCCCTCACACCCCCAGAAAATCTGTTACTAAACTTACTTACTTATGGTTCCTTAAAGGAACAGTTCTGTTTTCACATGGCTTAAAAAGAAGACATGGAGAAAATGGAAGGGGAAAGGAAAGACATAGGTCAAGCTGACATACTTGGAGGGGCTTCAGGGACATACTGCACACACCACTGAGGTTGTCCACCTCAACAGTTGAGACTCTGCCATTTGGAACTAGAAATACAGAAACACTGCAGGAAGCACAGTAGGGGAAACAAAGAGTATATTACTTTCTTAATCATTGCTGTCTCTTATTTGAAATTAAGGCATGCATGAAACTGCATATACGTTTTTCCCTCTATGGAATTCAAACTATATTGCGTATGTGATAAAAATTACTTTCCTATAATAATTTACTTTCCCATTCACATCAATATTCATACCCTAGTGTACAGCTTTAAACAGATTTTTCCACTGCATCTGTCCACAGAGCAAACAAATCTTTATGCATGCTCTTCAATTAACTCTACTGGAGCAGACTCCATTAACATGTAAATGAAAAAAGTCACTCTGGCCTGGTCTACAATGCCCTAGAAAGTTTCACTGGTCTATTTGGCTACAACATGGAGAAATCATACCTTTAATAAACACAATTAAACTGACAAAAGCCTTAGCATGGTGTGGTTATATTAAGAGCTAATTTAATTTACTATTGTCTCCTCTTTTTGAAAGTAGGAACATCTCACTTATACAAGGATAAGAAAACATCAAAGCTTCTTTACTTATATTTTGATATCTTAGCAACAAGAATAGTCCATAAATGTAACAAAGCCAGAATTCTTCTTTCTAAAGATTAGTAAAAGCTATAAAAGTTAACTTTAAACTAGCATTGAGGTTGTTATGATGTCAAAAGTTTTGTTGTTCTACCCCCACTGTTGTCAATAATCAGTGGGAACTATAGTTACTGTTGTGCTAAACACTATTATAGACTTAACTGTGATTACAGTAAGCAAGTTACCACCTGCCAAAACTTATCCTTCTGCTAAAGGAAAGAAAATCACAGAAAATGCTGGATTTAGCTGCAAATCACTTTTCAGGATCAATCTACTGCTTTCACAGGTGACCATATGCTATGAGAGAGCTTGGAATGGAAAATTAGTTTTGAAATATTTTTCATCTAGTAATTCACTGTGTACAGTTTTGCATATTATTCCTAATAATTTGATGTGTTACAGAATAAGCCTGTCTCCATTATTCATCATTATATTCACAATCTTTCTTTCTGCAATATTCTCCATCCATATAATATCACTAGCAAAGTAAATATTCTCCCTAAAAGGGTTATTTCTTTCATGAAAAAGGCCAGAGTCAGAGTGTTTAGCTAACTGCAATAATGAGGTAAAGCATAAGAACATCCTGAATGTTTGGCTTGAAGAGGTTTGCTGGTATTTGTGCCTTATTTTTTGGGACAAACCTATCACCACTCAAGTTTTTGAAAAATCTGGCCTATGCCCTCCTTCAGTAGTGGTGCTCCTGCAGTTTATTTTTCAAAGCTGAGCCCACAGCCCTTTTGCCCTTCAGTGCAGTACATCCCACTGGATGTCAGGAGGAGCGAGTATTCATCTCGTGTTCTCCAGACAGACGTGCACTCCACAGCTCAAGGGCTTACCTGGGAAGTGCTGGCCTCTCCCAAACATTGCTGCAGGTGTTGCTGATGGTTTGTTTTTTTTTTTTTTTAAGTGATACAGCTCTCCTTGCAAAACAAAAATTTGCCTGGAAAAAATTACTATCCTTCCTGCACAACATGTGTGAATTTAAAGCATGTTAAATCTTGAATAACCCAGATAGGCTGCCTGATGGCTACTGACAAACCTTATCCCATGCACCAACCTGTTTCTGACACATGACAGCATTTTTTGTTCTCAATGTGCTGTCATTAATATTTGCCAACAGTCAAGATGGCAATGGACATTTTTAGAAGAATTTGCAAGTCAAGATACATTATACCTACTTATATTCCTCTCCAAATATCTGTGGTTTCCTTCCTGAATTTTTGTGAAGTTGGAAAAATAAAATTTACACCCAGAGAAAATGTAAAGATCAATTAAAAACGTACCATACATTTACAACACTAATATCTAGGTAGTTTTGAAAAGGCACTTTAATGGCTGGTTATGAAAATGGTTTCGGACAATTTCAGTGGTTATAAAGCACTGTTCCTTTTTCTGTAATTCCCAAGGTCATCCTTTGTTCTTTCTTTCCTTAGATAAAAATCAATCCTCAGGAATGGCTCCTGCTATTAGAGGTATATTGCCTATTTTAGTTAGTAGTTCAGCTACTTTTTGTTTTTCCCTTTTAAAACTCTCAAATGAATATTATCCAGCCCCGGGGATTTTCTACCATTAACTTTATCTAGTTGCTAAAATGTCTCATATTCAGAGGCCGCTTTCTCTGACAATGCCTCATCTGTAAAAATTAACCTTGAGTTAGAAATGCCTGCCTCCTACTCATTAGTGAAGACTGATTACAAAGAATTCTTGTAATTTCTCCACAATCTCTTCATCAGTTTTAATTACAACTTTTGTGGTCCATTTGACCCAGTCACTTATTTGGCTTTTTCTTCCTGATAAGTTTAAGAATTTCTTACTGTTTGTTTTAATGTGTTTTGACTATTAGCCTTTTTAAAACATTTGTTATCAAAAATTACAAGTCACTGTATCAAAAGATGATTGGTTTTTTCTCATGAGAAGTCCTGCTGTTTAAAAGAAGATTGAAATCAATTTTTCCTTTTGTGTAACTTTCTTCAAAGGAGTGTTAAGTAGGCAACCCAGCAGATACTAAGGGACACTGTCCAACATGGCATTTTTTGTTCAGGTCACTACTAGGATGAATTTTTGGGACTTCAGACACAATCATTACTTGGAAGAAAGGCATTCTTTTTGTCCACACTATCCAGTAAGATGCACCAGCATTAGGATACGTGCTGGATCTCATTGGGATCCAAGTATTACCTGCAGAGTACTCTGTGAAATCTGGCTTTGAGTCATGTCTCCATTTGATTAACCTTCTTTTTCCCTTTCCTAATTAATTCTTTTGTACAGCTTAAGAATCAACTCTTTCCTCCTGATTTTGTGCATTATGACTGAAGAGACAACTGTTTACTGCATTTGGTCATTCTATGTTCTGTGGTAGTGTTTAGATCCTCTGCCAAAAGAAGTGATCTGAGTGGTGTCTGTACACAGCCAGTACGGTCTTCAAGTCTGATAGGTTTTAAGAGAGAAATTCTGAATTGTTAACAAAGATTGCATAAAAGGAGTTAACCTCATCTTTTCTGTAAACTTTACTATTGCAGAATACCCTGAATAAAGTTGTCTCTTTTTTTTCTTTATTTTCTACGTGAAATTGTGTCTTAGCATTTCTGAGAAGTCCAGATTCCCAAGCCTTTCCTACTTTGTCATAATTGCACACCACTGAATAAGGTTTCATAAGCGTTTATGACGCTTTTAATTGTGCAACACAATTATATAGTTTATGGTATTCTAATATTTTTTCTTTTTGGAATTAGAATGCTGAGACATTCTTATTTCTAGAACTGTTTGTCTTTAAACACAGACACATAACACATACATATAATAGAATAATGCCTACACTACCCATTCAAGAAATTATCATCCCTACATATTCCATAAGAACTGGGTTTTTTATAAAAATAGTTGCTCTGCAGCTCTTGATGTTTTGTTTTTTTCTTCATGCAGCACATATAACTCTATTATGTTGAGATTTTAATATGTCTTAAGGTTGTTGTCAATTTTAAGAAGAAATTTTTGAGATGCTCAAGGTCAATGCTTATAATTTTAATCTTATTCTGGTTATGTGGTCTCTATTGTGTCACAACAGGAGACATCTGTGTATCTGGAATTTGAGTATTCATGCTCTCATGCTTACAGTATATGTATTAAATATATGTGAAGACACTATATGTATTAAAAGAAAACAGCTCAATGAAATAATTTAAATTTTATTTAAGAGCTGTACCTTAATGATAACTACTGAGATGCCAAGACCTATAATTTTAAACATGAGTCAGTCTGGCTTAGCTACTTAAAGGAAGTGGTATGGGAGCCACTGGTAGCAGGAGCTAAAGATTGTGGTGGCTGAGCTGTCTTTCCATGTCCCCAGGTGCAAGAACAGGTACCAAGTGTTTGAATGAGCTTCAGAGGCACAAAAAGCCTTTACAGGGATAGCTCTTTTCTTGGCTGGCTTCTCACCAAGAAGGTGAAAATGTGAATTGGTATCTTATCCACCCTTTTACACCATCAGTCCCCAATTTGTTGTTAGTTGGGGTCCAATTCTGACACCACTTTGAGCAGTACCTCAGTGCCCACACAGAACCATTGAACACAATGTGACTAATTGTGCAGTAAAGTACTAATCAGGTTGAATAATGGCAGCAGAATAGGGCCCTCGGTAATAAGAATTAATCATACCAGATCTTTGAAACTGATTTTTTCATTGTACAGCTGAGCTGAGAGAACAGATGAAAGTAAAAGAGACAATACTCAGGAGCACAGTTACTGATAAATAATTACAACAAGGACATTATAATTATTTAATTAAAATTTGTGCATGGGGAGAGATTATGAGTCTTTCAGCTTGCTGCCTCATTTAGATGATACTAGTCATTAACCAATTTTGCTGTAGTCAGCTACTAAATGCCCACACAGCCTGCCTTATTTTTTAAAACTCTTCAATCAGCAAAACTGGCTGCATGCACTGTGTAATGCTACTGAAGAACAAAGTGCCACACTTGGTAATATAATTAAAGGCAGTCTCGACTTTTTAAAGGAAACTTGTACTTTAATTAATCAAGATCATCAAATAAACAGGAACAAAAGAGTGTTTATCTCTGCTTTTGAAGTTATTAATTAGGAAACCACACAGAGAGCACTGTGGAGTTGATGATGGACCTGTAATTCTTCCTACTGAAGTTATTTTGTTCCTTCCCTTAATATCATTTTCTTACTGGCTTTTTTTTTTTCCCTGGGAATATAAACATCACAGACATATAATGTATCAGAAAAGTGGTAGCTAGACCACAATAAAAAACATGATTTCAAGATTGTTTTGCCCAGCAATTTCTTTAGATCTATTAATTTTTCAGTTCAATGCTGTCTTTAGGAGTGATTTCCCAGAGTGTCTTTCTGTAGCTTACTGCCTGAATTTGCACCCTTAAAGTGGGCATTTTGCAACCAGCTGTATCTTTCTTCCAACTGGCAGATATTTTATTTCTTCTTATGTTTTCTCTCAGTTTCCAGCTGGTAGGTATTCTAACACCTCTAATGTTTTCCCTCAGTTTTTATCTTCCTATTGCCAAACAGATGGCAGGTTCTCACATTTACACAATAAATCCTAATGTTCTTTCAGTTATACCAATATACAATAGGAGTGACACTTCTGCAACTGAGAGATCCAGGCTGTGTAAAATAGGTATTTGCAATGGAAAAAATTAGGCCCACAAACATAAGATGTGAATATAAAAAATACACAGAATTTAATATGACTCACAGAATTTATCTTGACTAAAAGAAAAGAAGAACTTCAGAAATTATTGTATGACTACTGTCAAATAGCTTCACTGATCTATGAGCTTTTTGAAACATTTTTGTGGGTTTAGCACTACTTTGACACTTTCTGTTTATCTTGTGTTCTAGAAGACCACCCAATATGAACTTGTATACTCTATTAATCCAGTAATGTGGAAAAGGAACCATTTAAGTCTGTGGTGCAAAAGAATGCTGAAGGTAGAGCTGTAGAATTATTTTGGATTTCCAAGGGAAACAGCATATCCAGAACAAAACCAACACATGCCCTCAGCCACCTGACTGAGAAATGTTATATGGAATAATCCCACATGGGCAACTTCAGTTTCCTGAGCAGAAAGACTAGCATACTAAGGTAAAATGCAAGAAAAATGGGAAAGTGAACAACAAGAGAATCCATTTAAATCTCACAGATCAGGTTTCTCTTAGAGATGTTTAAGCATGAAATATACTGTTTTTACTCTAAAATGAGTAGGTCAGAGAAATTTCAATGTCTAGGTATTCAGCAGGAAAATAGAAAAAAAAATACTTCCAAATTTTTCTGTATTTCAGTAATGGCTGATCCAAGATAGTCAAGTATCAGAAGAATTGTTTGATAGCAATCAAGGATAATTGTACTTATTCAACTTAGTAATTATCAATTGTACTTATGTAGAGAGATAATACCTCTTCAAGTTTTTACAATTTTCTCAAAGTATTTCTGGTTAGAATGCTTGCAAAATTGAAGGCCAATTTCCCCTTTCCAGGCATGAAGAAATCAGACCTATAAAAACCCCTTGATTATAACATATCACAGAATCACAGGGTTTTTTAGGTTGGAAAAGACCTTTAAGATCATTGAATCCAACCATTAATCCAGCTCTGCCAAGTCAATCACTAAATCATGTCCCCTAAGTGCCATATCCAAAAAACTTCAAAATATCACTGCCCAGATTGTTTCTTACCCTCCTTAAAAATTAAAGGGGCTTTGTACTCAGCAGCACTCTAGAATAATGAACTCTATGGTATGAACCATAACTTCTAACATGCTCAGTATTAAGTGCAAGTGTCGAAGAAAGCCCTCATTTACTCTGAGATCACTGTTTCTTCTCAAGAACTGACTTTAATACCTTCTCAACCAACAAAACAAATAATGTCTATTTTCCCCTGAAACAATTTTTAAAATTAGCTATTAATTGTTCTAAATCAGCACTTTACATTTCCATTTTAACATTGCCAATACAATTTATCAAACTTGAAAATTTCTTGTATAAATAAAGCCAGCTCTATTATGAGTACTAGGCTGCTAAAGGAGGAGGGAGTTCTGCAGTTGTAGAATCTGGCACATCTAAACTCAAATTTGTACCATGACAACTTGACTTAATTTCTTGAACATCTTGTTTCATAACAGTAAAGGACTTAGTGCCAATAAATTACACACTGATTTGGTTTTTTTTCCTGATAAATTTTACTAGTTCCTCTGTATGTAAATATTCCCCATATAGAGGTCATTTGAAGGTGCATCCTAAATGAAGATCTTTGATTTATCCTATCTGAGCCAGATAATTAATTTTCTGCTGACATCTTCTCTCTCTCTTTTTTTTCCCTCTAAGAATGAAGAGTTTTCAGCTATTTATAAAAGAAAGTTATGTATAATTCTGAGGACATTTTTTGTTTCCTGAACTAAATGTGCTCAATTTCATTGTTGTTATCACACTCCATCCAGTCTTCTCATGAGTGATTTTTTATGCAGCAAGAACTCTTGAAAGAACAGAGAATGCAGCTGTATGAACTTGCATGAACAGTATTTGTTTGGGAGATCTAATATTCTCCTTGGACATGTGCTTGATTTGAAGGATATCATGGGCCCAGTTGCAAAATCTTCAAGACTCCCTAGGGAAAAGCTGAGGGATGGGGACAGGCTGTTTATTCATCAGATACTGAACACTATTGACAGAAGATGCCATTTTTCTTCAAAATGCAATTTTCAGCACCTTTTTTGAGATATGTAAGTCCTCAGAAACTGCGATAAGTCTCACTTCCAAAACACCACAGGAAACAACAGTGACATAAGCCTTCTCTTTCCCTTTTTTTTTTAACTCAGGCATTCATAATTTAAATTCACATCATGTCCTAAGGAAACATATTATTCAAGTTATGACAGAGGGCAATGGAACATTTTGATTCCATCTGTGTAGACTGGTTATATATTCTTGGAGCCAGAGAAAGCGTAACTTCATATATGTGTGACTTAGTGGTTAGGACACTAAGTGCCCAAGGACATTAGAAGCTGACATTAGAGGTGGAGAAAACTGTTATGATGAGTATTTCACCTAAAGATATCTGACAATCCAGTGGTTACAAAAGTGTCTTGGGAAATGAAAGTTCACATCTCCTTAGACAAATCTGAGTGTATGTTCTCCACATGGCAAATGACTACAGAAACCACTGAGCTTTTGGGAAGACCATTTCAAGTAGGATTTTTTTTCCGAGTTGTATTCATTAGATTTGATCTAGCAGTGTCTAATAAATCATGCTCTGAAGAGGAGCTGAATGGGGAATCATTCATGGACCAGGCATGAAAGAGATATCAGACTGCACTACAGCTGACCATGGTCAGGAGAACAGTAAACATACTGGAAATTCTACTGGAGAAATGGACAGTATTTATGATTCTCATACTTCTCAGGTTATTGAGCAAGTTAGAGGAAAAAGAGAAAGGGGACTTAGAGCTTCATTTTGGCTTTAGGTTTTTAAACCTACACCATTTTTTTTCTGATCTGGCCATTAAAACTTTGCCTTAAAGAAATCAATATATATAATAATGTTGGTGAGAAACTTGCCAGAAAACAAACAAACCAAAATCATTTTTAGGAAAATTATCACTCTTGCATGAAGGCTGAGATAGTCGCAGATGTAGTCAGCCAGTGCTGCTGCCAGTAGGTTAATTGTCAGAGAAGTGTTTTATTGAGTTTATGTAGAAATATATCATATTTAATTCAGGCTCACAGAGGCCATGAGTTATTTCTTTTTATAATAGAATAGCTCCTAACAAATTGTTGCTGATGACACACTAATGACTCACTGATGACATCCTAAAATATCTCCCAGCTCCCCAGCTTTTCCAAACCTCTGAGACTTACATGCCTAGAAGACCTCTCCATCTTACTGTAGTGAAATGACTCTTGCACATTCCACTTTTATCAATACGTGTGTTTTAGTTCTCATGATTTCTAAGGCTTCTTGTGTAGAGATTCAAATTTCTTTTCCAGTTTTCTCTGAAGAAATTGTGCTTCAGAGGCATTTCCTGTTCCTAATGTGAAGTATCTATTGGAATGCCTGAGAAATATGCTAAGATAAATAAAAATTATATTTTTAGCTTCAGATGCTACTCAGATGTCTTTTTCCTTTGTGGTGAATTCCTACTTCATTTCCTCTTTCCCCAGCTGGCAGTCTAGTCAGTCACACACCAGCAAGCCACCACTGCTGTGTGAACTGGTTCTCCTTTGCAACAGCAGTCATACTGCTGCCTGTTGGGGACACAGATGAGAGACAAGAAGTGCCTTGCTGTGAGGATGCAACATCCCATGGCACAGGGCAGCTAAGAGCTGAATTGCCAGAAGCTGGGCTGTGTAACACCACAGCCATGTGGAAGTATGACTGAGCAGAACCAGCTCCTGGGCCACACTGCATTTGTCCCACTTCATCTGATCTACCTTCATCACGTGGAGAACAGACAAATCTTCACATCCTGCTACATCTTCTGTGAGAAAAGCATGGGGCACTCTTCCCCTCCAGTTTATTGCATTCCTAAGGTGGGTTTGCTTCACAATATTGCTAATGTTCTCGTGTCTTATCTGAAAATACACAAGTGGCCAATGAAAGTGCAGCCCTTTTGGGCACCAATCCAAAGCAATATCAAGCCTCCCGTTCACTTCCCAGAGGGGAATGCCAGAGTAATTAAAATTAGTCACACATACAAGATGAGTGGATAGGAGTGAGAAAAAAGCTAAAGAAAATGAATTAATGGAAAGAAAAGTGCAGCTAGACAGTGAAAATTAAACAGAGAGAAAAACAGTCATTTTTATGCAGCTTGGCAGCATCAGTGACCAGAAAACACAATTATCTGAGTGACATTCAAGCACTACAACTAGAGGATAGTAATGGTAGTGATCAACTGGATGTCCTAGACAAGCTGGTTTCAAGAGCCTCTGGACTCCAGGCAGAGAACTTTTCCAGGGCTATGTAAATTAAGAGAAAAATGAAGGAACATTATTGAAATTATATTCTCCAATATAATTGTCTCTACCTGTCAAACTTCAAGAAAAAATTTGGATGCTTGAGACAGGATTCTTCTGCTACTGGTTATTAGACTGCATGGTCTTTGTTTACTCTGCTTGAGTATGTAAGTTTACATCTAATTTTATCAGTCCAACTTCTCTTAACAATTTGTGAAGGGAACAAATACATGGGAAATACTAGAAATAAGGGAATATTCTTTGGCAGTCTAGGAGGAGACTGAAGTTTTGCAAGTAGGAATTTTGCAGATAATGTGAGGAAGTCTGTGACATAGGAGTGCTCAATATGATGTTGATGGGAACTGGATAAGTGAATTTAAAAAAAAAATTTAAACACCTCTTCCTAGTACAGGGCTGGATTTATGCTGAAATAGACCACTGCCATTGCTGTCTTTGGGTTTTTTAGTGGTTCTTTTTGTCACCAATATTTATTTTGTGTTTTGCTCTTGACCTCTATGTATTCACCAAATCTTGTATCACTCCTATTGAATAATCCATATTGGTGATTAAATTTAAAATTTTCCTATGTATTTTCAGAGTGTCCTCTCTATATTACACTACAGACACCCTCTTGCTTCTGCACATCAGTAGAAAAGGAAGGAACTGCCTTGTTGTTAGAGAAAAGCCTTTGAACTTCTTCCACTGTGTAAAGTGGAAAACGTCAGACAGATGGAACATCCCCAGAAGAAACAGCCCTTTGCTATTTCTGCTCACTGCTCAATGGTGTGTAGAGGCATATACATTTACAGAGAGAATATTTGTACTTTGTCAGTAAAGTGAGAAATACCCCAATACTTTTTTTTTAAATGCACAACATTTGAATTAGTCAGTTCATGGGTCTGAACTTCACACACGGCAGATTCTTCACAGTAAAGATCTGTACAGGGGTATTTCATTCATCAGGAAAAGTTAGTCTGCCAGGTACATGACAGTTGTATCAGTTAAACTCCTACTACCTTCACACTCAGCATACTGTGATTTTGCTGGTATCACAAAATGATGGGTCTGAGAAGAAGAAGGTAGAGCCTGCTAAGGACAAAGAGCATCAGCATTCTAGAAATGCTTTTCCTTTTAATTTTCTATCTTATTGCATTAATAATTTTATCAAAGTTCTATGTTGATTTGAACCTTCATTTCCTCAAGGTAAACCACGACAAAAACTGCACAGTGTAGAACACCCCAGGACATAAGGAAGCAATTGTGAAAGGAAAGGAAAGCAAAGCATCAAAGCAATTTCTGCAAGTGTCTGGGTAGGCCAGGGAGGAAGCACGTGCCTCTGAGAGGGGAATGTGGCCAGGGCCTCCACCTGAGTCATCTCCAGCATGAAGTTATTGTCATTTGGCAACGGCAACTAAGCTTTGTTCACAGACTGGCAAGACAGTTGTTTAGGATTCTTCAAATTTCTAGGTGATTACTGTATTACCCATCATACTTGGAGCCTAGATTTACACAGGCTTTGTGCACGCATGGAAGCTTATTAAAATTAATTTTTTCCCTAAGGATTTCTTCATTCTGCTTTTTCACACACGCTCTTCATGAGAGAAATGGCTCTTTAAAACTCATGCTTTTTGTCATAATAATTGGTTTACACCTCTTGGCAACTTTTCACACTGTGTGTAAAGTACTTTTCATTAGGGTTCATTAAGAGGCAATATTTTCATCACAGTAAAAATCATAAAAATGCCTTAAAATTGTTTTTAATGTTAATCATGTTGTCTCATTTATGGAGAAGCATAACTGTATATGCAATCATACACAGACAAAGAAACAACTTTTGCAAAGCACTCTTGGAACTTAAGTGATAAGGTAACATTTATTAAATTAAATATGTAGTTCTGATTGTCAATAAGGCACAATAAAATAACATAGCTAGAAAAGAAAACTAGTTTTTTTAAGAAACCTTAAATTGCTGTGAGAAGCTCATCATAAAGTAGAATAAAATCGTACATCAAAATTCATTAGACCTGCACATTCCTGAATTATTTTTATGATACAATATTTCTTCTTTTAGGAAAAATGAGAACTCCAGAGTTAAATTGCTAACATAAAGCTCTTGTTTTGATTACACAGGATGTATTTATAGACTACTAAATAGAACAGTAACAGAATGTTCTACTGGGCAGTTCCTGCTTTTTTCAGGTGGGGGAACCTGTGTTGTGATCAAGCCTCATCTACAAATAGTGAGAAGCATCTAGAATTTTGCCTCCAGAACAGCCTAATGACCAATGTACCTCCAAATTTTTCAATTTCTTTGTGATCAAAATCGGTTTTCTTCACAATTACCACCCGCAGAACATATTACAAGAGTGTTCAGCAAAGGAGGTGCTATACCTGCTTGCTTGTTCTGTGGTTAAGAGATGTTATGCCAGAACACAGTGCTGAAAACCAGGCAGTGCTGTTGAGCAGTGAAAGTTGTACACATCAAATGGCTTCCATGTGCAGCTCTGGATGTGTGACTGTAATCACCAGGAGCTGTTACCTAGGAAACAAAATGTGCTCACGGACAATGCATGAGTTCCTTCAGAGTTTCCTTTTTCACTAATACTCTCAGGCATCTGAACACTTTGATCCAATACTTATGATGTAAGTCTGAATATCATCAAAACCTCAGTCATACAACTGGTCAGATTGGCTGGACTGGTCTTATTCAGACAAAACAGAATTTTGTTAAGGAGAACCCTCTTTTATCCCTTATATTTTTTTTGAGACAGTGAGTGTGCTTCTTACATACTTGTAGGAAGCCATTACCAGTAAAAAGATGTCATGGAAAAGATTAAAATATTTAGCCATCATTAAATTCAGCATTTTTTTGACAAACATTGGTACCAAATTCTGGGATAAATTTATAAATAAAAAAAAAAGAATATTGAATCACACAGGTGATTTTATTCCAGTCCTGAAATTATGGTCTTTTTGGACAAGTATACCAAGATTTTATCTGTCATGTGGGCCTCCCTGCCTTTGCAGTTTGCTGTGGAGGTAGTCATCCTTACACGCTTGTTCTTCCTTGCAAATTACATGTTGGTACTGAGTTTTCAAATATTCAACTCTAGAAAGACAAATATTGAGGATCATCTTTACATCTAAAGTTAGCAGGAAAGTTTTCTTAGAATTGAAGAAGGATAGTAAATCTGTAATTTGGCATATGAACATACAAAACTGTATGTAAATATGTAAATACACATGAGAAATAAAGTTGCTACAAAATTGCTGTATCTTATGGTCACCAGCCCTGAGGCTTGTACTGGCATCTAAAAAGTAAATTTTGAGGGTTCCTGAGTATATCCTGTGTGGCATCCCTATCCATGACAGGGTACTTGGAAGTAAATTATTTTTAAGGTTACTTCCAATCCTAACCATTCTATGATTGTTCATCTGATGGATATGAAGTTGTTAACAAATGAGTTTTGAGATACTATGACTAAATGGTTCAGAATAAATCCAGACCTGATCACTCTCTTTGCTGAGCCTTTCATAAATCATTAAATGCAGTAAACTGGCTGTTTTTTAACACAAGATAATTTCTGAGAGAGAAGGAAGATATCAGATACCTATCACTACAACAAAGGAAGATCTGAAGCAAAAATACAAGATGAAGCTGAGAGCATATGCCAGTGATGAATGTGTATGTCAATAACTTAAGGTGTAGAAATCCTCACAAGAACTGTTTGTATTAAAAATAGGAAAAATTTCAGAAAATTTAGCTTTAAATATAAAACCCATTACAGTGATGCCCAGAATAAGACATTCTGCTCACATTACTCTTCTTTCAGAAGTTTTATATTATTAGCTATAGCAAGCAGCTCTTCAGAGTGTGTTTGTTTTGCAAATTGGCTTATTTTTCTTTGTGGTCATTCCTTACAAGAAAAAAGCCACATTTTTTTGACTCTTCTTTAGTCAATTAAGCATTATTTTTCTCCTTTCATCTGTAATGAACCAATTCTGCAACCAAACATTATAATTCTGTAAATAACAACTACCTAGCTATCATTAGGCAAGCCTCAAATATACACATCTTTGGACTAGAGTGCTTTTGTTTACATGAAAAGGAACTGGACAACTTGGCAGGAAGATACAACATTTGTTATACAGCTCTGTACAGTGAGGTGCTGTAAGAGCAATGTTCTGGAGCATATCTTTTGTGGGAAAAGAGAAAAGATCTGAAGGCAGCAGGGTTAGGAAAGTCTATAAAATGTTAGCTGTCAATGGCCAGAGACCTATAATTAACCTATTGACTGAAATTGGGATTTTATGCTTAGAAATTATGCTGTCATGATTTTGCAAGAAATGAAATGTTATTAATTTACTGACTTGAATTTTCAATTTTCTGTACTGTTGCAGAGATTTTTTTGTTGGGAAACAATGCACAGAAATCAATTCAGCAACTTCCAGAGCATTGAAATACTCCAGACTCTGGGGTTATGATCCCTACAGTAGAAGGAACTTCTTGTTTTGCTTTGTCTTGTTTTGTTTTAACTGCTCACCTCTGGCAGAACCAGAAGTATTTATTTTCTGTCTTCACACTGTGAGTTCAGCAGGAGCTTAATTACCAGCCAGCATATTGTGATTGTCCAAGGAGTATCAGAAATGAGCAAATATATCAAGGTTTGCACCACGGCTCAGGAGTAACAGCTGCAGTCACTCACCAGCCTCAACTGTCAGCTCCATCTTCCTCCTGCATAAAAATAAACATTTCCCCCACAATAAAGTCTTTTTATAAAAGCAATAAAACAACTCAAGGGAGCATTGTTATCATGAGCTAATCACCCCCTTAGGGAATTAGAGGCACTTAGCTGCATCTAGAGCTTCAACACCTGAGGGGCTGTGATTATTTCATGATAACCAACAAGGCATGACAGACTGGGAGGTTAATTAGATAATATTCAAACTTGGTAATATTGAGTTTGAAGATTTCTTTTGAAGTTGTACAAGCAAAGCTCTGCTTATAAAACAGCAGTGGGACATCAGCACAGAAAGGATAATTAACATTTCCTACAAACCAACCAAGGTTTTGAATAGCTAAAGGAAAAAATAATAAAGTCAAAGTACTAAACCCTGAGGCACTCCTTTAACAATGAGTAATCCTGATGAGTTCACTCCCTGGAATCTTGGGCAGAAATTGACTCAAATTATATAATGCCGTTTAGTTGCTAACCCCTAAATGGTGGAGGCACTTCAGTCAGCCTCATACTACTTAACAGTCCATTGTCTCAAAGAATTTAGTGGGATAGTAAAGGCAGTATTAATAATAAATATTCATCTGAGCTGCAGTCACAGCCATTGGTTATGAGCCACTGCACTGCAAGAGATTAAAGTCAAAAGACACTGCCAACACTTAAAATTGTACAAGCAGTAATTGTTTTGTGGAAGACCATTTTATTTTTGTGGACAGTGGCAGTGAAGTTTCACAAGTAGCTGTGTGCGCATGCAGGGTTGGAGCTGTGCTGCACACACGTATTAGTGGTTAGCTGCCTTGCAAGGACCTGGCTGATTAGTCCACAGGCTCTTTCCCACCTTCCTGATCCACCAGATGGAGACTGTGGGGTGGAGTGGCCCATCTGGCTGAAATTACAGTACCACACCAAGCAAATGGACTCTGCAGCAGCTCGCTGATCTGAGACACGCTAAGGCCACGTGAGATGTGAACACCACTCAAGGTGTGCTGAAGAGCTGCAGGTTACTGAGAGGAGCAGGATGTTTCCTCCAGTGGACAGCTGGCTGTAACAGCAGATTGTAACTCTCAGCTGTAATGAAGTTTCTAGAAACAACCTGTCACTTTTTTTCTTTTTTTTTTTGTTTGTTTGTTTGTTTGTTTGTTTGTTTTTTAATTGGCCATTAGTTAAAAAAAAACCCCAAACGTGGCTATTTCTGACTTGTTTACTTTTAAAATTGAAAATGAAGATGACTATGTACCAAATAATGTCTGATTTGGATAGCTTTCCCTTTAAACTAATTGCTGTTGAGTTGGCATTGAATTAAAGAATATAGTCAAGCACTTCTGGGACTAAACTGTATGTATTCTGCAGGACACATTACTGTAATGATGTTGAGATTGTTGGTCAGTCAGAAATTTGGCCATTGATAGTCATTCTGATGTAATTCTGATTGAATAGAACCAAAACATTTTCAAGATTTCCTGCCTTATAAAAAAAGGCTAAAAACCTCCCTACTATAATTCAAGAGGTAGCACAGATTTTTACACACTTTTTCTGAAAATCATTTATAAATCTTCACTTTTCATTTCCATGCTAGAACACGTATTAAAAAAAATTTGTCCTCTGGAATCCTGTGCAGAACTTAAAATTAAATTAAAATATATATTTTTTTCATAAATGAAGGAAAAATTACATATTTAGACGCCAATGAAACAAGGACATAAGGTGACTAGAAAAATATTAGGAAGAAGAAAATACAGAAAGGACTCACATAATTTTTCTCAGAAGCTTAAGAGTTTGCAAATTATTCTTCTTTTTACATATGAAACAACAGGCAGTTACAAGGATGCCTCAAAACTTCTTTTGTACCTCTGGAAGTGTACTAGTCAGATGAGCCAACTTCTGAAGGTGCCTGTTGCAGTGGCAAAAGAGCACAGTCCAATGGCCACTTTGTACTAAATTTCTGAGAACAGACTGCTCAAGTTTCCAGAGAAGTATTTCATGCAAAAAGATGAAAAATAGAAATGGAGAGTAAGGATAAAAGCTACATGAAAATACTTAAACTACATCTTCCTCCCTGTCATATGCACTAACCATTATCTAGAGAGCAGATTACTCTTTTCGAAGTTCTGTTTCTCATATAATTTGCCTCCTTCACCGACACCATCTTTAAGTACTTTCTTCTATATTTACTTAATTATTTATTCCTTTATGTGTTTATATATTTTTATCTCTAAGACATCAGCTATTTAAGTCATAGGCACACATCACACTATTAGAGTATTTCAGATCACTTGTCCTTTAACTTGTGAAATACCTAGTGACATTTGTGGTATAAAACACATTAATGTTCAATTAAATTAATCCACTTAAAGTACCAGTGCAAATTGCATTTTAGAAAAAAAAATAGTTTAAAACTTCTCCAACTGGATATTGTCCAGCATCCTCTAAATCAGAGGGAAGAGTCTCTGTAGTCATTGGAGCTCTTCAGACTTTTTTGAGAAAATGTATCTTCAAGACTAAAGCTGTGGAAAAAGATACACCCGGGTGCCGTGTGGCTTCATTAGTGCTCCCTGAGGCTGCTGATCAATATAGCCTTTGTTGTTTCTGCTGCTGTTATCAAAGATGTCTTTGAGTTCAATAAATAAGAGTCAAGATTTCAAGAACCTCAGTGCCAGCAGGGATACAGGGAAGAATTCTTAGCACCAGGCTTGTTTGAAAGAGTAATCAGAGGCTTGGTTCTGCGGCGAAAAGTCGGTCAGTCTACTGCACAAACTGGTCCTAGCACACTTTGAACAGGGGCGGTCGGAGCAAGAACTGAAGTCCAGCCTGCCCGTGTCGAGGTGAATGGCTTCCCCAGAATCTTCCCCTAGGAGCACATGCTCACCTCTGTGTTTCCACTCATCTCTACCTCGCCACTTCCATGTTTGCATTGCACCAAGTCTTTGTTTCATGTTCAACAGAAATAGATCTTTTCACCTCAACAGCATTCCTTTCATCCTGCGTCTAGGACAATATATAATTTCTCCATCATGATAAGTTTGCACACTTAGCACCTAAGCATCCTTATCACAGAGACAGTTTTTCTGCTTCTTATTAGGTAATGATTTCATGTATCAGGTAGCCAGCTATACCTGCTAAGCCTTTTTATAAGCAATTTACATGGACCATGATTTTGGCAAGATTGACACAGAGCATACATGAGCACATGGATGGGGCAGTAAAAACCCTTTCTGTGGGCAGGTGCACCAGCAAAACAAGAACCTAAGAGTGTCCTGCTTCCACTGCTATTAAGCTCATTTGGTATTCATGAAAGCCATAAGGATGTTAAGCTTATAATGGTATAAACACTTAGCTACAGTTTTTCTTAACATTGACTCCCATGGGGCTGCCAGAAGAGAAAACATACATGTGAGTCTATACAATAACTAATTTATATTGTGCCTATAGCTTTCACTGTCATCTATACTGTATACATAATCTTTCTGGTCAGAGCAGTGAATCAGGATCTATGTATGAAAACAGGTATTTATGTACATTGCATGTTATCAGCTTATTGATATGTAGTAAAATTCTCCTACTTTTACTCACAAGGCATAGCAATTTACTCCTGGAGGAACACGCTGCTCCTTCCTGTGTTTGCACTGCCACTCCATGGAAATCTCAATTTCTTTTTTTAGTGAAGAAAAGGAAATAATTTCTTTTGGATACTTCATTTGGCATCATCTTTTTGCCCAGCTGAAAATTTTTTGGAAAAAATAAAGGTCAGTGACTGTCGTGGGATGATCTTGTATTCCCCATCGCCTGCTGGAAGGTTTTTTGTGCCTTCGGACTGCAGCCGGGAGGACTCTTCACGGCGGCTCGCCTGACCTTGCAGCCGGAATGTTTACATACTTTTGCCCGGCTGGAGACTTTTTTTCCCTCTGCTGTAGCGGAGGAGGAGGAGTGGCTCTCAACCTTTGCTTTTCAGCTGTCGGCTGGAGAGGAATGGAGATCTGCTTCTGCGGCTTCTGCTCCTTTCTGGACGGTTTTCAGCTCGTTTCCTTCATCCGAGACCAGCTCGCCATCTCTGGGACTCGTGGTTGGGACCCCTCGATCCGGCGGGGCCCGGCTGGGCTCGGGCCTTGGGCCTGGGACGCGTGAGAGACCTGTGGGGAACCCACCGACCTCCACCTCGGGGAAGGGAGGGGGGAGCTCGTTTTGTTGAATAAACGGGGGTTTTTTCACTCTCGTTTGAGAAATTCTTTCTCCCGAACCCGTGAGGGGTGGGGGCTGCCGGGACCTGCTTGCTTTGCTGGCGGAGGAGAGGAGGGGGACTCCCTTCCGGATTGTTTCCTCCTGGATTTGTGTCTAAACCAGCACAGTGACAAAGTATGTTATTTAAAAACAATGAGAAATTGATTAGCCATAAAGCCCTCAGGCATAAATGGATAATTTAGGTATTTTTCTGATCTCTTCTGTCAAACAACTGTTGCTGAAATACTGTCTAAACACTGAGAGTAGATGGGAGGGACAAGAGGAAAACAAGTAATAGTCATCTCACAGAAGTCAAGGACTTTCCTTGTGAGTGAAGTTACTCACAAATATCAAGAGTCAGCATTTTATGCTGTAATTCATCATACCTTGAGAAAAAAAGATTAACACTCATTCTGCTTCTCCTTTGCTCATGTTTTAGGTAAAATTTCTCCTCTCTGTTTCTTTCTTCGATAATTACAACATATATCAAAATCCATAGTTGAGAAGTTTTCAAGTGGTTTCATAGTGGAAAACCTCAAGTTAACAGATGCAGCTTTGCAAGCTGCCTTTCTCCCTACTTGACATTTTGTGGGCAAGCTCCCTTCCCATTAGTGAGTGACAAACACCCCTGTGACAATTGCAGTAGTGGCTCACATGGAAAAGTACTACGAGGAAAGTATTTACATACGTGCAGCTGTCTGTTGTGTCACTCTAGCTGGTGGAAATAAACTCTGGAGATCAACCTGTTATTTGGGAAACACCACTGGTTGATAGGCCACAGTAAGGCATCACCTATGTGTTTATTACTTTACCAAGAAGGTAAATGTCAGAAGGCAATCTCTTGAGGGCCTCCTCCCAGCTCCCAAGTGTACATCCTCACCCACAAAGATCCTCAGTTCAGATTTTAAGGGTATATCAACTAGCTCTTATCCAAAATTCCTGCCAAACACTTGTAAGTTTTAAAGCAAATTTTTTATTATTTTAGCATTTTTTGTGTATTTTTATAACTCTGCACTTCCTCTTTATTATTAGCAGAAAAATTGGAAATGGCACTGTCTATGGTTCATAAAAAGACTAAAAAACCTGTTGCAAACCTTCCAATCCAATTGATCAAGCAGGTTATAATACAAAGGAAAATGCACAAAGCATAAATCAGAAGTCAGGAAGTTAACCAAAGAGGAGATCTAAAGGTACTAGCAAAAGATAAGTCCAAGTTATTAAGACCAACAAAAATGATGTGCCAGTTTGGACACCAATTTAGGAGGAAACAAATGGAATACAAAAGAATAATTTTCTGTTTTGAAAGAAGGAGGTTGCTGAATTAATATTTTAATTCATTTAACGTACCATGCAGTTTATTCCCTCATTCACTGAGGAGGACATTAAACAACATGAAGTCTCCATGTCTTTGGGGCCAGAAGTTCCTGTACTCAGGAATGTTAAAAGAAATTGCTTTAGAAAGAAGTGTAAACACAAGTTTTCCATAAATAATGTAGAAAGATGACTGGCAAGTTCAAGTTAGCTGAGGTATCAAAATTCCTGGAACAGCTTTCTGGTAGACTTGTTAAACCCCCTGAGAAACAGCTGAATTTTGTGCCATGGATCATCACATCTGCATTGCACAGATGAAATCAAAAGACTCAACTTATACTTTAAGAATTGAATGATCCATTAGCTATACAGTTAGCACAGGTAAGACTGTACATGGAGTCTGGTTGCAACTGAGGACTATTTAAATACAGTATCAAAATCCCCTTTTGTTTACAAAGAAAACAGTCCAGTACAGTGGCTAATAAATTCTTCAAGCACATCTACACACAGAGACACAGACTCCTGCTAAGTTTCTTCAACCCAGATAGGCACAGCATGCTTTGACCTGGAAGCTGCACAGATGCTGCAAGCGTTGTCTTGAAAAGAGGAAAATATCATGGTGCAAGATTTCTGTCTCCTGAGTTTCTTTTGTAGGCTAATATTCATGTCATGAGACAAAGCCAGTTTTTCTAGTCTTTGGTAGGCACGCAGGCGGTCCCAAAGTCGGTCGGTGCAGGAACATTTCTCCCCTCTGTGCTTCGGCTCTGGCGCTCATCTCTGCCCTTGAGCAGGGAGCGGCACTGCGGTGAGAGCCGCGGGCTCCGTTCCACAGCCAGCAGTGCAAAGGCAATGCCGGGAAGCAGGGACACCTGGTAGACACGAGGGTTTAAGTGACTTTTTGGACCTGTGGAAAGGCGGTTTCCCTGGCAGCTGCACCAGCAGCAGGAAGGCCGGGGCGAGAGGCCGCCCGCGGCCCGCGGCCCGCGCCACAGTTCACCCGGCAGCCACGAGATGGCGCCTGGCGTTTGGCAACCGCCGCCCTTCAGCGCTTTCCCGCCCCGCGAGCTGCGGCTGCTTCGGGAGTCTCTGGGCGACAGAAAGGAAACCCGGGCCCTCGTCCGCGGGTTTTTCACTTCCGCGGATCTTGTAGTTAAAATTAGTGCCCGTCCCTTTGGCAAAATACTCCCCCAAGCTGCCGCGATGTGCCCGGTTCTCCAGCTGCTGCCTTTGCTCTCCTCCGCTCTGCTTTGCCTTGCTGCTCCTTCGCCGAAGCCGCCGCTGCCCTGGGGCAGGGACTCGGGCTGGGACATCGTGCGGAGACCTCCAGGGAAGGAGCATTTTGTTGGTCACCGCTGTCAGGAAAATTCCCAGCAGTGCTAATGTGTGTGATAAAGGGGGTGTGTGTAGGTTTGTAGGCATACACATATTTAAATATATTTAAAGACATGAGAATTCTCACTTTTTAGGTTACTTGGAGTGTTATTTTTTGCTTATCTTAATTTTTTTTTCCAAAACATTCTTTCCACAAATTTCTCTTTAGTGCAGTGGCTCACCTTTTCTTCCACAGTGATACCTGATTATCTGCAAGACTGAATCTATACTCTTTTATGTGGATGAATTTCTGGGTTTCTTGGGAGCCATTCCCCTGCATTCCATGGAGAGGCACTGGAATAAATGCAGGTTTCTTGATTGCAAAGGGTCACAGTGTTGGAATTTACCTCTCTTCTGCTTTTGGCAACAACAACCTCTGTGTAAATCTGATAATATGGGCAGCAAACACATGTTAGGTTAGAAAACGGTACAGCAGCTGCTGTGCTACTGGTAGTAACTTAGTCAAATAGATTCAGTAATGTCCAATATTTAGACATGTACTCTTGCAAACACAATGGGCCTTTGGGGTTCAGAAAAACCTGATAAAGCAGCTCCCTGATTCTGGACACTAAATGTAATAAGGCTAATCATAATAATCCTTTTAAAAATAAAATTTCCAGCCCTCCTTATTATATTAGACCCTAGAAACTGAAAAACAATATTTATGGCAAAAAGCTTATCAAAGCCAGGGTTTAGGTATTTTGATGGTTTGGTTTTGCTTTTGTTTTCCCTCCTAGGGAGTGGGGAGGTAATATTTTTTTCCCCAAAAAATTAAAATTCTGAAGTGTTTTCCTTCTCTGCTCTGCAGGGCGGTTTTCTCCTTTGAAACATCTCGAGGTGCCCAGCTGTCCAGCTGTGATGGAGAACACTGAAGTACCTCCATAACAGTATTGGGAGAGCAATGCTCTGGGTTAGGGACTCTGTTGGAATTAAAATCAAACGTAAGTGCAGGAACACCTCTGTGCATTCCAATTCCATTTCTGTTCTGATTAAATCACTTACTGCTGCTGTGAATATTTGTTACATTAATGTCTATAAACCAAATATTGCAAGAGACCCCATTGTGTTAGGCACCATGAAAGCAGAGAGCAGACAGTGTGCTTTCAGCTGTTGTTTCCCCATCTGTCAAGTGAGGACAATGTGCTTGCTCTCTGCAAGTACATGAGCACTAATTAATTATTATTTGTAAAAGGATATGTAAATGCTAAGTATTATTTATGAATTGTAGTATAAATGAAGATTTGTGGAGAGGCCATGGAGAGAAGACACAGATGGCATTAGAGGGCAGAGAAAGCAGCACAGAGTGCCAAGATTAGCCTGGAAAGAATAGAAAGGAAGAAAAGCAAAGTAAATTGTTAACTAAAGAAGAAGAGTTGTTTTTGCTTAAGAAAAATAAAGTGAGAGTGCAAGGGATACCAGCAATATACAACTGAGTTTTTTAAAAAAGCCCAGCACAAAAGAGGTCTGAAACTGGGTAGAAAATGCTAGAAATAGAGTGGTAGTAAAAAGAAAATTTGAAAGAAATAGACAAGACGAGCCCTACTAATGTGCATAATACAGTGATTTATATATGCTCTTAATTTTAGAGTAGCTCCTGTACCTTAGAATGTTAAAGCCTTGCTCAGCATGACACAGGAAGAGACAAGAGGCCCAGCTCTACCCAGGTGAGTGAGCATTTAGGTGTTCATGGGATTGTGGCCTCAAGGTCGACAGGGAGGCAAGTGATGAAAATGTTACAGACACCCAGCACTGTGTGATACTGTGTTATATGAGCTGTTCTGAACTTTGTGAATAGCTCCATCAGGGAACATCCAGCAAATTAGAGAAAGTGGTTCTGGACACAGCAATCACCTCTTCTTTTAATAACATCCAATGTCCATGTGGGCATTTCATTTTTTTTTTCTATACTGTATAGGTCAAGCACTTGCTTAACTTTCCTAGTTAGAAAAGTGTATTTTGGAAAAAGAGAAGAATATAATGGCAGCAAAATTTTTCCAAAATGGGAAAAATGTTTATAAATATTCATATTAGAGGTCCAAATTAAATTTTCGTTTGACTTCACTCTCACCAATCTTTTATTTTCTTTCCAGGAATGTTCAAGAACACAGCTTTCATTGACATAAGTATTTATGAAGTGCAGGGTTTGGAAGTGAACTGCTGCACTAGTTCTGCAGAGTCAGCTTCAAAATTTCACTGTGAGATGTAACTCTTGCAATTTTTTATTTGAGTTTTAGCTGAAAAAAAAAAAAGAATACAATGTCACCTATGCAGAAAACCAAAACAATGCATAGTACTTATTTCAAGAACATGCAGCAAAGTGTTTGTGAATGGTTCCACACCAAGATTACCTAACTTAGGAAGTAACCAAATATTCAAAAGGAATGGAGAAATCCAAGAATTGAATGATCTGCTCAGATACTTCACAAACAGACCCAACAGGCAACATTTTCCCAAGAGATTGCTCATGGAAATTATTTGCTTCATTTCAGTTGTTAACAAGCATGAGCAGCTGAGCTCCACCTCCTCTGTGGCACAGAAGTGATCTCCAAGGCTTTTTCCTACCAGCATTACCAGAAAATGAATGAATTAGGTTTGGACAGGTCCTCCTCTGTTATTTCACTGACCCTCAAATCCATCTGGCTGCTTTGAGTAAATGTGGAGAAAAAACATGAAAAAGATATATCCTGGGTTTACTTTGATCTCTAAAAATAAGGATGATTTTATTTTAGGTATATAATAATATTGCTAACCTCTGTTCACTAAGCAATCCTTCCTTTTTCCTTGGCTCTCGGTTTGACACATCTCCAGCATGAAATGGACTAAGATTGCCATGAAACTGAAAGCTCTGAGTGTGGAAATTGGGGAATGCATAGACAGATTTTTTTTTTCCTTTTTAAACATATGCCAATTAATAAGTTCTTTTAATTTTTTTTTTCTCCCCCCCATAAGTTTTCTGAATTTCTTGGTAAATATCACTACAAACCTCAGCTAGAGAGCCCAAAGCAATTTCCCTTAGGGGGACTTCTGTTAGAGCCACAGAATATCAAAGGCCAAAAAGCAGGGATTGACTCAACCCTGACATGATACACTGGTCCTGGTGAAAACTGCCACGGAGATTAGGTCACTTTTCGACATGAGCTTTGCCAATGGGAAAGTCAGAGAAAAGCAGGAGATCGCTGCAGAGCACTAAAAAGAACCAGGAAGCAGCTGTGAATGTTCTGATACTGACATACGTGTTTGGCCACCATCAGGGGTTTAAAGGAGCAAGCATGGATGTAGAGGTAAATCTCGGAAAGGATGGGCATGTTAACCCAGAGTTGTTAGGGGCATTGTCTGGTCAAAGTTGTAAAATAGCTTTCCTGCCTATTAAACAATGTTCAGAAAATTAAAAATCTAAACATATAAAATGAAATACGAACCTGAAACACTGTGATTCACTATATTTCTAGTTCCTTTAGTGCAGAGTAAACTTCTGTAGCATTGTTACCTGAGGCATACATGAAATAAAGATGCTTTTCAGGAAGAGACAATTGGTTAAATATTGGCAGAGTATTCTTTGCACTCTTTATGGCGTATTGGTTGTACCAATCTGCTGCAGGTGACATCTGGACAGAGCACATTTTAGGTGAGTAAGAAGAATTCCTGCTACCAATACTTGCACTGAAATAAAACCTTGCTTACTTGAGCAGACCATCCCAACCTAGATGGACACATTTTAGAGGGAAGGCAAGGAGCATTTTTTTGTCAGTTTACACACATATGGTGAAGGGCAGGACATTTGTAAAACTTCCATGAGCCCATGGCTGGGGATATGCATCTTTAATGGCCAAGAAGCCACTGAATATTTCATAATAACTGTAATTCCAGGAAACAGAAACACTGAATGGCGCAGACCCTACTACTTTGTTGTCATACACTCTGTTACCTAAATCTTGCCATATACAATTTCAGGACTCCTAAGAAGACCTGCAATATATTTCATAGTTTTTACAGAGAAAGCAGAAACTATGTCTAAAACACAGAGAGGAGAGAGTCAAAAGCAAAATGGGTATTGAGGGTTATCATATATTTGTCTGCAACCAGGACCAGCCGTAGTGATGGCCACACAAAGTTTGGGGAGCCAATTGTTGATGTCTCAACCAAAAGGCATTTAAAAGCTAAGGCTGCTCAGTTATTTTAAGAGTATCTGAAAAAATTGTCCATAAACTGGAGTTATTTGCATCTATGTGTTTAAACATTATCAATGTTATGGAGAAAAACCCAAAGTCCTTCAAATTATATTTCAGCTATATAAGTTTTAATTAAAGAGGTTTGGAGATAAATAACTGTTACAGATTTTACAGAGATTTTGCTACCAGTGGTAGAGTAATTTCTTGCTTTATGTCATTAAGTGAATTACATGAACAGGAATTGAGAAACTCAGTAATTTCTAGAAATAGTGAATACTTCAGTTCTTCTCCTTCCACCATGCTTAACTTAAAAGAAAGTCAGCCTATTTGACTATTCTTTAATGAAATTTTCTGTCAAAGTAGTTGCATATGACCTAGTAATTAAACATCCAAAATACTTATGAATCATATATTTTCATGAAATTCATGTTTTGGTTAGTTATCATTTATATGTTGTACTTGTTTTGCTACGTGACAGCATTTTTAAATTTGTCTCACCATTAAAAATATCTCAAATATTTAATTTTAACTTATTAATGTTGTAATTTGTTGTAACTTGGAAATAAGACTGTGACAAGCTCAGGTAAAACATGCTAATAAGGGACTAATATGTAGTAGAAAAGAATAAGTGCATTAATACATCTCTGCATGTTAGTGACTAGTAGCTGTTCTTAAACGTAATCTTCTATTTTTTTCCCTCCATAATTCACCTACTTATCCTCATAATATCTCCTTTTTAAAAGTCTTTCTTCACTGTGGCAGCTCATGAAGACAAATCTAATGTAAGAAAGATATTTACATATTAAATAGCTAGAAAACTATTACTCTGTTTTGCAACTGAGAATATCAAACCGAAGGACTTCACTATACTTTTCCTTTCGTAATCTCTTTTTATGAGTTCAGTATGTGAGATATGACCATGATTTGGAACATTGTTGGTTCATTTAATTTGCATCCAAGAGCCACAGAGCCATCTACCTACCTGCTTTTATATGTGCTGGTAGGAATATTAGAGAAGAATGGCATGTTCCTTGCTGTGACATATGCTTTCCAGGCAGGTTTAGTTGAATCACTTAATGCAAGATCCACAGAGACATCCGGACCCAGAGCCAACCTACTTAATTTTAAATTTGAATATAAAATGAAGTGAGTGTCCCCAGAAAGGGCTTTGATAATCTGATAGTCAGGATTTGCCTAAAAGGTAGGAAAAAGTGTATCTGATTTCCTTGAAGTAGAAAAAGCAACTGAGCCTTGCTCTTCCTCATTAGATCCCTACATTAAAGAAGAGGTAACCTTTTTTCCTTTTTTTTTCCCTCTTTTTTTTTTTTTTAATGAGGTGGACATACATCACAAGTTATGGATTTTTTTTTTTAAAGCTTAGTTCTGTCTGTGTGTTTAGGGATGCCCTGAGCAGATTGGATTGAACTGCTCACTCTAGGTGAGGAAATACAGCATTTGAGGTTCTCAACAGCACTTAGACGAAGGTACGAACCGATCTATTCAGGACTTTTGAGACGTTGAAGGCTCTCCTTTTTTCAAGGACTTCAAAGCACTTGATGAATAAAATAAGTATCATTTCCCCATTTCACTGACTGAGAACCCACAGAGATGTAGTATTTACACAGGGCACTTTACCTGTCTTTACACAGCCATGAGGCAATCTTGATCCTAGTGCTGCCTTCCTGGTATTCCTCAGGTTGTACTAACTTTACTGTGTTCAGGGCTGCTAGTTCAAACAACTCAACTCATAGGAACTGTTGAAATCAACTAAGATAATGTTTAAAATAGGCATGGCCAAACCCATTGAGATGCTAAGATTTCTCTTTTACGTAGGTTTTATAAAGAGAAAACAGAAATATTTTTCTTTGCAAGTTTTGTTGAAGACTTTTAACACTATTTGTTTCAAAACTTCTCTTTGAGAAAATATAGCAGCAATTAATCTAAAAAAAGCCAGTTCCAAATCTGAAACTCGAGCTATATATGTCCGTATGACTCTACACAGACATGAAGGGTTGCTGCTGAGTAGTGATGTAAGGAGAAATAGCTCAGATATTATATAGAGATAGATATAGAAATAGCTGAGAAATAGCTGGATGAGAGAAGTAAACACCAGTATTAGAAGTAGGAAGCCTTAGGAGTCAGACCTTTGGGAGCATTACTGATAAAACAAATGTGTCAAGGTGTTTGGTCAGGTATGCAAGCAAAGAAAGGTTCTCTCTTTTTTTGGGTTTTCATGCATTTAAAACAAAAAAAATCTGAAAAAACCTGCCAATCAAACAAACAAGCCAGGATTAGGGACAATATTGTAAATAAGCAACAAAGAAACCTGACTGTTGCTGATCTCTTATCATTGCAAAAATAGCCCAAGTCTGAATTAATAGAAGACTAGTTTAGCAGATAAGCAGAAAATTGATTAGGAGTGTTCTAATGAAAGTGTGGTAGTGTAAGTTGCTTTTGCCAACCTCAGCATAGCCATGGTCTTTGTCAGATGCAGTCCTACCAAGGATGTTTAGGCTCCTACATTCACGGCAAACCCTAGCACAAGCAGGCAAAACCCCCTGAACCTAACCTCTTCCAGCTCCCTAGAATTACTCACTGGAATGATCCACACTTTTATTCTTATATTGAGAAGCTCAAGTCCACAAAAATCCTTGGAACAGCTCTCTCTAAAGGACTCTCTAAATGGGGTTGAACTCTGAAGTCCTCTCAAGGAAACTTCAGTTTTTGCAAACGACACGCTGGAGCCACTGTTTGCTGACTCTGTCTGCTGTAGTGCTGTCAAGACGTCCTGGCTCCAGCCAGTGTTCAGCTTTTGTGTTTAGAGCTGGGTCCAAAACCCAAGCCTGAGACAGAAGCTAAGGAGAAAACCACCCTTAGTTTTCTTTAGAAATGTTTTGTTTCCGTGCCCAGGAAAATAATGTTGGAAGACTTTTATTTGCAATTCCAGAATTCTTTGAAAAAAGCTTTTTCTGACTTCTGGTCCCTCTGGCTCATGGTGATACCTGTCTTCAATATCTGATAATGGTTTGGAAAAAAGAGATAGAGGAGAGACCACAGTGGAGGATCTTGAAGAATTTGTATAGTTCATCATAACTGAACTGAGATAAACAATTGTGAGCAAGGAGAAATATCTGTTTGCAGTAAATGCCATGCTGAGTTGTAACATAGAATCAAAATTGGTTTCTATCAAGCCCAGCACTCATGGGGAGGCAACTGAAGAGCTTTTGGCTCTCCTCCCTCTACCCCACCATGCTTTCCTTGGCACTGGAGTTGCACCAGGAGTGAGAGAATGCCAGTCTTGTAGGCCCTGGTCAGCAGAAAGCTCACCTCACGCATATGGTCTGCCCCATGGGGAGGACACGGCACTGGCCTTTGGGGAGCACATTCTGGGCCCTGGCAGGACTGCTAGTTTGGGACCAGGACAGGATGGTCAGAGTGCTCCCTCCTGTTTCTGCCACCTATGGCTTTTACTTAATTAGGCCCATTTCTGTAACCTCTGCATGCATGTATGCTTGTGTCTGGAGATGATTTGTCATTGTCCATAGCAGGAAAACAGAATCTGGAAGAGGTGATCAAACATGGCATGATCAAACAGCCATATGAAAGGGAAGGAATAATGTGTGTCTGTGGGAGAAGCCAGAGGCAATGTCTCCAGTAATAGTGTACAGATGACTGAATGCTGAGATGATAGGACTTTCACAGAGCCTCCATGGGCGTCAGTGGTGGGAGACAGGAGCACTTTGGAGGTACTCACTTGCACAATCTCTTCCCTTCATCCTACCTAGAGTCTGCTCAGGTTTGATCTAGAATGGTCCTGATTTTTTCACCTTTGCAGATTTATGACTAGACATTGGGGGAAAACTAGGATAAGAGAATTGTGTTAAAATGATTCATAGGCACTGTCACCCACAGAGACAGGGTGGTGAGGCCACCGCTGTTCACAGCCCGAGTGTGGATTGAAGCAAGGCTGAAAGCACCAGTCTCATGAAATAAAAGACACCTGAGACCTCACTTGGTGTGGCTGCAAGAGAGAGTGCCTTTTCAGAACTAAGGTCTACCTTGTACGTCTCTATCTGCATTATGTATGATAGAGTGGGGAGATTTGCAAGAGCATTAAATAGAGAGAAAATTCATGTATTTTTTTAGTCAGAATGCTTTATTACTCTTCATTGGACCTGATTAAATGCTTAGGACATGAATAAAACAGTAAGATGGAGCTAATAAATGAGTGACTTGCTCCTGGTGACTGTCATACATTCTTGACCAAAATGAGTAAAGGTGTAAGTGCAAGAGACAGACATGTGATAGCCAATAATATAAAGAGTAACTTCATTTTATCTTATTCTGTCACAAAAATTGAAGAAACCATTTTAAAAAAGAAGAAAGAAAAATAATAAATTAATTACCCTTATGCTGCATTTACAGCAATGAATGTCTACACCTGAATGCTGGAGATGAAAACCATTTTTGAAAGGTTCTTAAAGGGTGACAATATTCAATATCAGAAAAGAAGGGGCATTCAGAAAACCACCAGTGCTTGCTGTTTGAGGATGGTGAGGTACACCATGGGTTTTCTCTCTTGTTCAGAAGAAGCAGATCATTGTCAGAAACTACGTACCACACTAACTGTGGCAGTGGGTTTGGGTTGCAGCTCCTTTGTTGTTTTTTAATAACTAGATAATTGTATTTCTATATTGAAGTGTCATAGCAAAAAGAAACTTGAAGCAAAAATTTAAATATGATTAGCTTGTTAGTGGTGGTTTTTAGGAGTCTAATTTTTTTCCCTCAGCCTCCATCCTATTTTTTTTAAATTTCTCCAGGGCATGTCATATATAGTGAAAAATCTCAATGGAGGCTCACAGGTATCACTGCTGTTTAGTCAGACTTCGAATTGGGCTCTAATGATTTTAGATAGAAGAGCAGATGGAGAGGGTTTGTTCACTAGTCGGTGCCCTTGCCTCAGAGTTCACCTCAAGTTGTTTTCAGAAATTCTCACTTCATGCACATTACTTATTTATATCATCACTTTTTTTCCCACTTCATAGATAATTGCTACTTAATTGATACCGCCTTTATACAAGCCTCCACAATAGCAAGCAACAAGACACACTGCTAAATAGAGGAATCATTAATCTGTGTATATATTCTGGATTTCTTTTAAAGATGGGCTGGAAATAAGCAAAGTCATTAGTAGTTTGTTTGCAACAGTGTATTTATGAAAGCTCTATGGAGAATGTGTCAACAGTCAGTATGTAACAGAGCAATTAACACAGTACTTTTGTACTTTTGACTGTTAGCATGGGAGTAAACAGAAGCAGATGTGAAGTGTTTGTGCCGTTAGTATTCACAGACTGTTCTGACATATGCAAATACAACTAATGCTTACAGAGCTTGCAACTCTTATTGTACCATGACCTTACTTACCAAACCCTGGGACAGGACTACACACTTTCCTAATAATTATTAACAATACACAGATACAACCTTTTTGTTTTTAAAGCATTACAGACTGCAGTGGTTAAGCTTCACAAGTAAATGTGTTGATAGTGTTATGCATATATAGCTTGTTTTAGACAGTACTTTCTTCAATGGGAAAAGAGAACAAAAAATAAAGAAGTAATGAAAAATGCATACAGAAAGCTAGAACAGGAATCACCTCTGAAACACTGGTCCAGCTCTAATTATACAAGCCTACTGATGTTCAATAGTTAATACGTGCATCAGATTCTGTGTATTTAGGACAGAGTTCAAACTGAGACCTTTCACTGCTACAGTCTTAAAATAAATATGTTACTAAAGCAACTCCAGTCAGGCTGTTAAAATAGGATACCAACACTGAAATGATTTTCTGCCCTGTAAAAAAAAAATCACGTACTTGACCTAATAAAATCACCTGCATCCTGAAGGAAAAAAAAAAAAAAAAAGAAAAAAGAGAAAAGAAGGCTTCTTGTGTTCAGTTATTTTTCATGTGAACTATATATATCAGATATATCTGGAGTTACTACAGTGATTTTCATCTTCAAATGCTATCTAAAACCTAGCTATGTTACACAGGTGAAGGTCAGATGAGATTTTATTTTCAAGTTGTCTTTTACAGATGTGTTTCCAGAATAGGAACTAATCAAAGCTGAATGAAAATACAGGATTTGCAGTGATGTTTGGCATTATTTACTACATGAAAAATATTTTTCTTCAAAAGAAAACAATTTGTAGAAAATATTGCCCAAAATAAGATTGACAGGCCATCTCTTCCAACATGTTTTCCTGTATGAAGGCAGAAAAAATATCTCCTAAACACAATATCTTTTTGTTATCTTTAATATATAATGGCTCATGAAATTAAAACTCTCTTTTGAAATTGAACATGTGCTTGTTTCCATTTTGATTTTGCCACTACAAATTAGTTTAACAGGTCTCACCATAGAATATTGTGTTTCAGCTGGACCCAGAGTAAAGCATCTTCTTATTTTTGCTCCACTGTTGCAGCAATGGCTTGGAGCAGAGCCTGGGCTGGAGCAGCCACGCTGCCCTGAATGCAGAGGCAGAAAGCAGCGGCTGGAGGTTGGAGCAGCAGCCCCGGGGCCAGCTGTGTCAGGAGGCTGCACAGGACCTGGGGGTGTGTTACAGCAGCTGGACCCCTCTCATGCTGTCAGGCCCACCCTGGCAGTTTCAATAATTCAGGTTTGTATTCTTTGTTGTAAAGAAGGTGGTTTACTCTAGTACTGCCACTAAAAAAAAGCAATTGTGTACTTGGTATTTTTTGACTTGTCAAGATTATAAGAACAGACCAAGTTTTTGGAGGCTTTCAGATATTCACATGCTTAGGAAAGTAGTGAGGATATTAAAAGGGTTTAGAAATTTTCCTTACCAGCAGTTTTCTCCGTTGCTAATAGTATTTGAAGTACCTGGAAAGGTTAGTTTTCCAGGAGACAACTTTTTTTCAGATTTCTTTTGATTCAGTGTTTGTTTGGTAATTCGGGGTTTGTTGGGTTTTTTGG
This sequence comes from Notiomystis cincta, assembly GCA_013398075.1. NCBI lineage: Eukaryota > Metazoa > Chordata > Aves > Passeriformes > Notiomystidae > Notiomystis > Notiomystis cincta. The sequence continues at coordinate 796,849 of VZRX01023344.1, read as the reverse complement.
CACCTGGAAAACACAGGTATTACAATTAACTGCAGGCATTTATTTTCTCATTTAGAAAGCTTCATGAAATTATCATTATCATAGCTTTCCATTTTTCTTGGGTTTTTTTAAGTCTGAAAGATACCACTTGCTAAATAAACAGTGAGCTGTGGAAAAATGAGGATGGGGGTATGATGTTTAGTAAAGTTGGTTAACATAAGTGTCATTCATTAGTACTTCACTATTCACAGCCTTATCCCTAGACCTTGGCCACAGTTTGAATCACAGAAGCATTTAGAAGTAAATATTTATACTGTAAGCAGTCAAGGACATTGTATCTGTTGTTGGCTAATGCCAAAACAAATACAATCGCTAAGTTTACCTGGACCCTTTAGTCCCAATGCACCCCAAGGGTTTGAGCTGTTCCTCCAAGCACCAAGACTGAGAGTGAGTTTCCTCCAAGTTTCTGGTTCATCTCATCCACTTGCTTGCTTATCTAAATAATCATTTGTCCGCAGCTGCAGGCAATCAGCGTTTTGTGCATACAGTGTAGATTCCCAAGCCAAATTACGAGATAATGAAAATACATGTAATTACATGTTGGTATGCTAGTCTAAATATAATTTACACTTGGGAAAAGGGAAAGAAGGCAGGATAGTAACAGGTGAATAAGAAAACAAAGAAATGCGTTTAATAATTTTTCCTCATCTTAGTTTTCAGCAAAATAGGTATACTCATTTATGCTGTGTTTACTTAAATGGCTATTTGTGAATTAGAAAGTTCAGCTCTGTTTGAGGAAGTATTGAACAGCCTACAATTGCTGTAGTGTTTAAGTGAACATTTGGGGAGAAAAGTCAAATCGGCCCATTGTGATTGCTGATACATTTTCATATCAATGTAAAATTCTGATTACTTTCCTTTGAATTTAATATAAACAGCTGCACAGAAATACTTTCTCAAACATTTTTTTTTGTTTCCTCCTTCTTAGTCCTTGAAAAGATTTGGATCATGTTTGCTTTGCAGGTCAGAGACACCTGCCTTTTGGCCACCACCCACAGCTTATGGATGATGTGTACCTGTCTCATATCCAGTGACTTTGGATGAGGTCAGATTTTGGATGAGATGCAGTTTGATAGGCTTAGAGAGTCTCTCGTGGTTCTGAATGTTATTTTGTGTAAATTTCTTCTTTAGTTTCTCTTGAGCAGTTTGTAAATGCAATATTATTTCAAGATTTCACAAATTATTTTTTTGCTGATCAGCATACTGCATTTCTTTAAAGAGCTGTTTCAGGTTAAAATACCTTGATCTGTCAATCCTTCTGTGACTAAATTTGACTTATTCTAGTCTATAATTTCTTCTGTTAAAACCTGGAATTCAGTATTTTGTAATGCTTGGCTCTTAAAAGTGATTTGTTACCATAAAGAATTATTAGTGAAATATTTTCCCAAAGATCCCTTCATTATATCATAAACCAGATGACTTTCAAGACCAAATACACATTTTTTCCAGGAGATTATTAACACAAAGCCATATATGTAGTGGACATAATGAAATATTATTTTTTTTTTTTTTAGTTTGAGGTATGAGAATTTCACATTCATTTCACGTCTTCTTTTCTTGTGCTTTTTCTGACATAATTTTTTTTTTAAAATGCATTTGAGGAATTCAGTTTTCAGTCATGTTACCTACAGGAAATATATATATAGTAATTTCTTCAGTTTGTATATTTTTTTCCTTAATATTGCTTTTGGAGTTTTGTTAAAATTGCTCCATGAAATCAATTATAATCTGGGGTCTTACTCAATGTGTACCTTGAATAACTCAGGTACACTGAACTCTGATTTCTCTCAAGTTGGTACTTTTTAAAAATATTTTAAATAATTCTCTAAATTTTAGAGTAATATGTGGCATTTCTTAATTACTTTTGTATTTTCATCATGAAATAAATTTTCAGTGACTCATATTTCTCTGTGAGTTAAAGAAACATCAAACTTAGTACAATTCATCAATGTGTGAATACAGGACAAGATTCTGTTCCTACCTTTATTTACTACTTAAGATACCTGGAGCTGTATTAAAAGCCTTTATTATGCTATATGTTTCCCTGAAGCATACAGACAGACACAAAATAGATGTCTGCAGGCAGCGTTGCAAAGATGAAGGTGGAGAGACAGATGAGACCATAGAGTAGGATATGATGGGAACAATGCTACAGAGTCTATGACTTCCATAAGAGGTTGCTGTCATGGACACTTTATTACCAGGAACCTGGAGAACAGCAGAAACAGTGGTCTTAAAACCTATTTTTAGTTCCCATTGTGCTGAGGAACAGCTCACCAATTGCTGGTAAAATCTCCATCACTGATTATCTTTAGCAAGGTGTTCCTGCATATTACTGGCTGATTAGCTAAAACTTCACCAAAGTTGCTGGAGTTGCAAGAGGAATTACTTCCTCATTAAGCAGTGATGTTAGGTGATCTTGTAGCCTCTTGTGAGCATAGAGAAAAGAAAGGAAAACTGTGTCTTTGTGCATATTCCTTCAACTCTTCAGAGCCTCTTCCATTCTGTCCTCAAGCTGACTCTGAAAAGCCATTTAAATGCAAAAGGATGTGCAGATAATGAACAACCTTGGGCTTCATGGAGGAATTTTGGGGTAGAGATATGTTAAGCCTAGACTTTAGCTGTTAGCCTCACTAATCAGCATGGTCCCTTTGGTCCCTTTGGGCCTCAGAGGCATTTTTTTTAATTGGGGCATCAATATGCACATAGCTGTCTTGAATGGTGGAAACATCCCTGCTGCACACATCCAGTGGGGACAAAGCTAGCCAGGGTACCAGGCTCTGTGCTACAGCCTGAGGTAAGAGCATCACTCTTGCTCACCTTGTGTGCATGTGCTCCTGGGATTGCTGTGGCTGGGCTTCAGCAGGGAGTAAACTTACTTCACATGATAATCTTAAAAGCAAAGTAGGAAAACATAGCTTTCATAAAACTCCTATGTGATCAGTAAAAAATTATACTCAGAGAGAACCTGATAGTGGTTCACTGTCAGGAATGGAAGGATGGATGGCATGGGCTTGCACAGGGATCTGTCTTGTTCTGCTGATTTTCAGTACTTTTGTTAATGACCTAGATGATGAAAAAAGCAGTGACTTATTAAACCTGAAGACCACATCATGCTGGAAGTGCTGTAAGGACGCTGGAGAACAGGAGCAGGAATTCAAGAGTATTTAACAATTTGGGAAAGTTATTGTAATTTCGCTGTTTTTGTGGAGTTCAGTGTCCACTTTTCATTCTGTTAAAGCTCATTATTATTATTAAACCCATAATTTTATTCTCATTCAGATAATTTATTGGAGTTGTTCGTGCTTCCAGAACAAAATAGAAACATGCACTGTTCTGGAACCCTGAAATAATTGTGGAGTTTTAGGCGAAAGTCATAAGTATTTTATTATTTGAGATTTCAAATAATTTTCTTAATCTTTCATAATTTCACATTAAAGTCAAAATAAGACTCTATTTAGACTACATCTGTAGGAGTGTATGAAGCTAAATGGCATAAATTCAGCCTCACACCTTACTGCCTCAGCACACATCTTATAAATATGTAAGTATTAATGTGAGTATAAAAACTCATACAAAGGAGTACTGTATAGCATCATTAAATTACATAAACTCATAAACTTGATTAATGTGGAATCAGTGTGGGTTCACTTTAGCAACTTGACGAACATTTGTCCTGTGCATTTTTTTTTGTACCATGCTGTTCTAAGAAACATGGTTTTCAAAAAATAATTGCCCTAAGTAGTGTGAATTTTTACCTTGGAAAATAAACACAGAGACCCTCAGTGGATCCTTGATGCTTCCATTTTCATTAGGAACTTTAACATTTATCTCTTTGTTTTATGCCTGTTACACAGAATTACAGTCCCCCTGGAGATATTGGATTAAGGATTATAAAATCAATGTGGTGTAAAACTGTTCCAGCACTTTCAAGCTATCCCCACAGAATGGGGAAAGGCCAGCTAGACCCTGACCCACTGGGTGGGACAACATTGCCCAGCTGAATGATCTCTTCAGGAGCAGCTAACTTGACAGCCTGTGTAAAGCAAGATAAGCAGAGATATGAGTGTTCACTGAGATATAAATAATTATTCAGCTCACCAAGCAAGGTAGCACTGCACCCTGCAGGACCTAAATCAGACAGCTCAACATGAGCCAAAATGCATTGGATTCATTGCCAGATTATTCAGCTTAATTAAGACTCCAGACTTGGTCAAGAGAGTTGACTTTTCTTAAAACAAATAATTAGAACTGTCAGCATCTGGAAGGATTACATTCTTACAAGGTCTTATGTTTCTATATACACAAATATATCATTTTTCTGTGATATAAGCATTAATTTTAAATCTAGTGACTACTTCTGTACATATTGTGTTTAAGACACAACTTGAAAGACTGGCTCAAAAAATCCTGCTCACCCATGTAAAAAAGTGTTGGATAAAATCTGTATTAGGTGAAAAAATAGCATTGCTTTGAATGAATCAGGTTATACAGCATCTTTTCTATTCAGCTCTGAAAAGGTGCATACGTGGCAAACTACCCCATGGAAAACCATACTTTTATAGTCTCTGTCTTAATGTGTATAACAAAGATGTTTGGTTAATTTGTATGATTTAAATAAACATATGTTTACCCAAACCAATAAAAAGCTTCCAGTTTCTCTGAAAGCCATTCAATATGTCTGTGAATCTTTATTGGCCTTTACTTAAATACAAAAAGTTGATTCAAGTAACACGATTTAGTTCTATTATTAATGACTGAAATCAACATAAACCCAGGAGCAAAATGAAAAGTGTTTTCCAAAAAACTCAACAGCTTCACGATCTCATTGGCCTCTGCCTTACACATGGCATACGAAGAAAGCAGTGCAATGCATGCATTCATGTTTTCAGCACTGCATGTTGTTGTATTAAATGTGAGAGACAAAAACTAGAGCACGTGCTGTTTCAATATGAAAATAATTTTCTTGTAAAGATGGCTTGCTATTGTTTACATCGTGAATTTGGTTTAATTACATATTTGCATATTTAATTACATAGATGTCATTTTACTAACCAGTACAGTTCTCAGAAAAGCAGACATGGATGTTATTGTTTCAGGTAACATTATATTTGAGAGGTGATGCAGTAAGAGTCTAAACATTGCATGCATTTCTTGATGAAAATCTTTTCTTCAGTAAGAGTAAAAAGCAAGTGGTGCTGGCGTGATACCTCTCCTACAACTAACAGCTCATTTTTCATGCTTTCAAATCTAGTTTAAACTGAAAGGGAACTCCTGCAAAAACAACACATTTTTTCTATTATTTTATGTTGGCAATTTTTCCTTCAAAAAGCTGTAGGTTCAGAACAGATGTGAAAAAGAACATTTTGACTTTAAGCTTAGACTGCAAAAAGGGAAGCCAAGCAGGACAGAAGAGGGTCAATGCTCCTGTTGTTAGTGACCAGCCAAAGCTTGGCCACAGCTCGTGATGGCTTTCTCACACAAACAGTTCCACTTCAAAAATGTTTGTATTACAAGCAAAAGGATTAAGTAGCTGGGATGAGAAGTGACTCGGGCACATGCTCCCATCACATTCCTTAGAGGGGGAAAAGTCACCTGGTCCCTTGCCTGTCCTGGAAGCAACTGCTCATCTCTAGGGAAGGACTTGAAAGCCACAAGTGACAGCTAAGTACTGAGCTTCTAACTGAACCTTTGAAAATACCCTGAACATTTTATTTCACAAAACAGTGATGCACATGTTTTCTGCTTTCCACAGCCTGCTTTCTTTCACAGTGACTTACAAGTCCAGTGAAGCATATTTCTTTTACTCAATGTATCTTAAAATTAATGAATCAGAATATATTCTCTTTATGAAGAAAATAATACAATTTTTTTCTCTACTAACCTAAAATACACCTAGGTTTCCTTAAAAACTTTATGCCTGACTAATAAATTAGAGTATATCAGCTTGTTATTACCGTAAAATAATTGAGGTGTCCATTGCGGTGAATTCAAATTTCGTACTCTAAATCCAAACTTCCATCCTCAAATCTCTAACTCTGTTAACACTTTATTGTGACCCTGGAGTAGATCTGTAGTGTACATTAGGAGATAGCCTGAGGAGAATGAAAGCCTTGGATGAGGTACCATGTGTGCAGATTGCAGAAATATAGGATAGTTGTGTATAAACATCACCATACGATTTGGGCATGAAACTACCTCATTCTGTTAAAAAACCTAATTTCCAAGCAAGGCAGATAGTGTGGTGTTAGGGGCTTGTGTTTATGTTTCAGAAGTATCATTGGTATCCTTTACTTTCCCCAGTGAGTTTCCTCAGGCACCAAACATGGAGCGTGTCCCCAGCTGGTGAGGAAAGTTGAACTCACATGTCCCACTTTCCAGGAGGAAAACCTTAAGCATTAAGGATAATATGGGCCTAAGGTATTTTACAGTGAAACATCACCTTCTCTTCTGGAATGATGCAGCTCCAGAAGAACACAGAAGAAAACAGAACCAGACGAAGTGTGCAGACCAATATAACCACTCTTTTAGCACATTAACACGGAGAGTGTGTCATCTCTGCACGGCTTTACAACTTCCAGCCTGAGTCTTGCCCCTGTTCCAGCAGCTTGGAGTAGGGACAGGAGCTCAATCCAGTTTTACCTTCCACATGAATATGCTCCATCTGCCACAAAACCCATTTCTTTTTATGATTGTAATGCTTAGATTTTTAGTTTTAAAAATAACACTTCTGTATTGCACCTTTTTTTACAATGAGAACTGAAGGTGAGGTGGGTAAGAACCTGTAATTTAAGGAAGGACACAGAAGAGAAACTGTCAGCCCTGCTAAACAGTTATCTATGGCTTGAATCTCTCCTGTGAACATGCTGGGTCTTGAAATCCCTTTTACAACTCCTTAATATTTCAGATAAAGGAAAAAATTGTTAAAGGAGTTTTAGTTAAAGAACATCAATATGTTTAGGATGGAGACTTTGTCCAATACACCGACTTGCTGTATGGTCAGTCTCACAAAACACCTGTTTTCCACATGCACATATGTGGCATGCAATTTACATTTTCTCCCTATTTTCTTTTGCCTTATATTTTTTATTATCTTGGGGTTTTTTTAAACTTGAAACTAACTATCTTTAAAGGGAAGGGGTAAAGAAATCTTTGAGATGAGGCATTAAGAAAAAAAAAACCAACTTAAATAAAAATGTCCCGGAAGTTTATTCTAAATTAGACAATCTTCTCTCCTGCAATTCTCTTTTCTTGGTCTATATTATTAAAGTTACTAATGTACAGTAAAAAAAGCATGTGCATTCTCTAAAAATAAGCTTATGTAATGTTCATATAATGTTCCAACTTCTCTCATGCCTGACATTGTAAGCCAATATCCATGTGCAATGGAAAATTTGGATTTATGATTTGTTACTATATTTTTAAATAAGGGGGAAAGTAATGTTGGGGACTCCTACTCACATATTATTTTATAGCTTTATTAATATTATCTACACAGTGTATTGAAAAAGAATAGGTGGCTCACAGTAAAAAAAATTCTTATCCAAATCCCACAGTTCTGAGGCTCTAAAAAACCCAAATATTTGGTAACACATTAAGTCTGTGATACAGTCTACCCTCTAAAAGGGAAGACAAACAGCTGCTGAGAAAGATAAAAGAAAATGGTAATTGACAAACAGAGGGACACCAACATAAAATGCAGCTAACCAAAATTGTTCTTGGTTTCTGAAAGTCACACACAGACTGCATAATTGTCAATATGTACATAATTTAAGACCTTCACCAGACAGTTATCTTATTGCTAAGCATTGCTAAGTTTTATAGAAAATGGCACCTTGAATGTCAGAAATTCAGTCTGCAAAATAAAAAAATTGTTGATGAAGGATGTATGGGGCTGCAATCTCTGAAACTTCTTATGACTGCAAGGCAGAAATGAGCTACAAGAATATACCTCATGTGCATAGAGCTAACAAGTCAAATTTTAGAGGAAAAAGAGGAGTATAAATTAATTCATGAAGTCTAGAATAGCTTAATCAAAAGAACCATTTTAAACTGAATAGCCAGACATAACCAAAATAGCCTTACATCTTTTAACACAAAACCCCATCTCTGTATGAACAATCTTGCTGTTCATGAGAGGGCTGCACTGGTGTGCAGTTGCTGAGAGCACAGGCACTGCCATTGGCTAAGGAGTTCCAGAGACCTGGAGATGGGCAAGGGCAGGGATGGGTGAGAGCTGTGGTCAGGCCAGAAGATCTGTTATGTTTGTCAGACCCCAGACCATGGCAGCCAGACTACCCTCCTGTCCCAGACCTTTGATTTCCACTGACCACATGGTGGTGGGGAAGGAAAGTCTTGACATCTGGGGAGAGGAAGGGGGTGTAAATGTTCATCTCTCATTTTTGCAATAAAACAGGGAGTTGCAGAGAGGGGTCCTTTCTGTTTGACATCCTCTGAAGAAATGAAATGTGTGTGAAGCTCTGTGAGGTTTGTGTGGGGTACCAACAGGCAGTCACTAATCCTGTATGAGAAGCTCTTCCCTAGGGCAACCAATATCAGACATGCTGGTGGGCACATGGAGCCCATCCCATGGAGAGGTGAAGCTGTGCCATTCCCTCCTGTGGGAGCCTCTGCAGTGCCTTCAGCTGCATCCTACATACAGCAATACCACCTGATGGAATCAAATCCTCAACAAATGGAAATGTTTACATTCCTGGCATTGTGGTGATCAAGGAAAACCATACCTTTGTCTGAAAGGGAAAGACAAGGAGTCCAGCCTACCTTTTTGAATGGAAGGATGAACACACAAGTTCACTTTTACCAGTAATATGATTATTCCCAGCAGGGGACAGTATGTGCTAAAATACTGCAGCATGTGCCTAATTACACAATTACACCCACACATCCCTGTCACCCCCTCTTTGCAATTTTCATCTGAGAAGACAAGCAGAGCTTAAATACAGCATCATTTGATTCTGGGTGCAAAACCTCTCACCCAGTCCATCTCCTTAGGATTCGAGTTTTTACGTGTGCAAACGCAGCCCAAAACCTCAGCTGAACCCTGATATACACTACAATTTTAAATGCATACCTCTCTTACTGCATCAATAGGGCATGCAGTGGTCATATGAATCCTTGAGGCTGGACATTGCTACAAAAGTTGAAATACTGCAGACAAAATATGTTTTGTTAGTGAAGGATACACTCTTCATAAATGGATCAAAAAAGAGCTGTGGAAATAGCCTGAAAGAAGTAGGTATTAGGATGTAACTGTAAAACATCAGGCGGGGAAAAAAAAAGATAAGGAAAAAAAGAATGTATGACTAATACAAAATGTAAATATATGAAAGTTGTGAGATAAAATTATTTTTTTGTTCACTGTTCCACTATGGAAACATTTCTTACTAATTTGAGAAGAACTAATATTTACTAAAATAGGAAGACTATTTATTTATACTTACATTTCTTCAGTCTTACCACTATACCAGCTTCTTAGCTTGTATCTGTGTTCTAGGATATATTGTAGACTTTAATATAATCTCCTATTCTGGAGTCTCAGATGTCATGTTCTGCAGGGTCTCTTTGGATAATGCCTGTTTCTGAATTAATGTGAACCACAACTTCACTGAACTTGTTGAAAATATTTAGCTATGCAAAGCTACACAGTGAAGTTACACACTGGTAAACTTACTAGGTTTGGACCAAGACTGGATCCAAATCCATATCACATGTGAAAATATTAAAATATAATTTACTGACTATGTAAAACTAACATTATAAGTGCCACAGGAGATGTATTTAGTGAAGAAGTTATAGGATAGATTTTGCATTTCCTTATGAGGCAGATATAAGTATTTTTGGTGCTGCTTCTGGACAAGTAAAACTTCTGCACCTCTTTCTTTGAGGGTCCAAGACTGCTGGACTGTGAAAAGGCAATCAGATTACTCTTTTTTTTCTCCTGCTGATAATTTAAAGCTCATACTTGTATCCTCTCTTCAAAGGTGAGAGTGTATGCTAGGGAATGTTAAGAATATTTGGTTTATCTATGCTTCTGAACCCAGATTGCTATGCATGAAAAAGGTTAGAGCCTAGCAAAACTACTGTTTCAAGGACATTCAACACAGGTTGTCTACTTCACAAGCAAGGCAGCAAAAGCATTTTGACATTAGGTTCAAATGCCAACAACAGCAAGCTTCAGATTTCAAATTTTTTCATATGATTTATAAGGAGCAGCAGACAGGATAAAATAGAATCCTTACCAATGAAAACTGAAATTGAAAACACTTCCATATCCCAGCCCACAGGCTGAATGTCTCCCTCTCTCTCTCTAATCCAAAGTGTGCTACTTATTTCTTCATAGCTGGACATAGTAAGGGTACCTGGGTCCTTGCATCCACCATAATATAAGATCCAAGATCAGGATCCATCTATAAACATCTGCACATAAAAAGAAAGATGAAAATGATCCCATATACTTCCATAGCTGCTAAACATGGTACTCCCTCTTGAAATGCAGTAGCTTATTTGAAATATGGTAGCTGACTCCATATGTGTGTTCTTACAGGTCTGCAAAGCAAAACTAATTTCCTTGAAACATATTTTTCAGCCTCCATGAAAGAATTATTCTGAGGAAGAAATGCTTTTCTCACCAGGGAAACTTAGCAGGCCTGTTCCTGGGGTCTCAGCTGCTTGGCTATTTGGGTTTAATTTCATTTTGAAGATGTACCTTGTACACATTCTAGGCCTTGATATGAGCCAGAGGCCAAAGAAAAGAACAATATATATGGCTGATCTAAGCAAAAGGAGCTAAAAAGCATAAAAGCAAACACATGGATTCAAACTCAAAAGTCCAATAAATGCTTAGTGGGGCAACTCTGGAAACCGAACCAGCCTGTTAATCACTTAAGGTTCATTACCACAGAAAATTTTGTGGCTGTTTTGTGGAAAATATTTCTTTTCACTACAACATGTATCTTCCAAAGAAATTCAACATATTCTTGTTACTTAATAATATGTTCAGAAGATCCAAGTTGAATACAGGCAGATCATGTATTTGCAGTTGAATATAGTATTTCTGCAGGCAAATGTATCATGGCTTTCTAGAAAAATCAAAATTTGTAGACATTGTTTCTAAGCACAGTTTCTCCAGACATCATAATTTTGTCATAAATATTCTGATTCTGTACAGTTGAAATAAGTGGGAACTTTTGCCAACTCAGGCAAGCAGTGGGTCACCCTACTGCCAACAAGACCTACAGCCACCTTTGCATTTTGTTTCTGAAAGGTAATAACCAAAATGAGCATTTCAGGAATATCAGTTTGACACATCAAAATTGTGTTAGCCACATTTTTTTTTGAGACTGAAATAATGCAAAAGAGCACAGTAAATACAATCTTCTTTTCTTCCTATACTCTCACCACATGCACACAGTTGCTTGGGGATGAAACTCCAGCAAATAATCTGACAACACAAACATGAACTCTTTAAATGTTTAAAATATCCTGATTACAACAGTATTAAATGTGTCCCTTTACTTGGGAACTCTGGACTTGACAGCAACTAAAATTACTCGAAACCTCATCTCTTTTTCAGACAGAATTTCCTAGCTCCTGCTGTGTGGCATCTACCACTAATCTGACAAGCCAGAATAGTGGCAGAACAAAGAGGAAACCATTGTAAATGTATTTATTTTTTTAAATCTGCATAAAATGAGTATTTCAGGGATGCACTATTCAACCTCTGACTGCAAAGTTTAGTCACCCCTAATCAGTCTTCAGTGTAGAATTTTATCAGCAAATGCAGAAAGAAATAGTATCATTTTGTAACTGCATATGGAGGCAATAAAGTGTAGGTCTGTCTGTATGAGGAAGTTACAACAAAATATGTCAGGGCATGAATTTCAAGCACAATAACTGCTATGCTCTAAGTCTCTCTGTAGATGCTCTGCAACACTAAGACTTCGGGGGTTTATTCCAGTTTAGCTTAATCCATTTTCACAGTGGACTCCTACAGAGGAATTAGTGTCCACAGAGAAAACTATTTCTTAAAGGTATTCTGAGAGATTTTCCAACTAGCCAAGCACTAATTGTTAATATATTTTAAAATATATATTTCCCCATAGTAATAAAATAACAAACCTGAGTACTTTTTCAGAGGAAATTAGAGTTCCTCAGAGACTAAATCACCCCCATCTGCTGTTTTGCAACCCGTGTTGTATGGCAGCCTCTCCTACTTACACATGCTAAAACAGAGCACGAACAAAGAGAAACTCTGGCACATGCATACATTTTCCAAATTTACATAAAATTAGAATTTCCAGAATGCATAATGTGCCAGCCATCTCAAAGTATTGTTAGTCTGACTTGTCTTTGAACTGGGTTGGTACAGTATCGATTATATATGAAAAAAGCTGTTACTTTCCCTGTAGTACAGGCTGTATTGCAGCAAATGTCACTAAAATACAAAAAAAAATGTGCCAGACTGCTCATATAAAGTGGCATGTGGAAAGCATGCATGTTCTTTTTGTTTGTTTTTTTTTTTTTTTTTTACTTAGGAATTAATTTCTTCACCAAGGTTTTGGCTTTCCATGCCTGAAAAACGTGAAATGTAAGCAACCAGATACATTTCCTGAAACTGAGTTACCTGTTTCACTGACGAGAAAGTCTTATGTGTTGTCCATCAAGATGGGCATCAGCCAGTGAATCACATCACTTCTAGTTGGGACCTTTCAGATACAAATATTATGATGCTAATGTGAGTGTTACTTAGTGTCAGAATTTTAGATTAATTTTCAATATCTAGAAATTTAATCCACAGCCTGAATTGCTTCAGGTCTGCCCTAATGAGTGTTACTGGCATATCACATCTTTATTGATGTTATTTTTAAGACAGATATGTGAGAAGAGGGACTGCACAGAGACAGCATTTCCTCCATTAGGAGTGCAGCAAGCCAGCCCAAACAGTATCCTGTCTGCTGAGGGTATGATGTGAGATTTATTATGAAAGTTTTCTCTGTGTTTCAAGCTTAAACAACATTATCAAACTACCATAGGTTTTTTTTTTAGAATCCACACTGAAGGAAAGCAACATATTAATGCAGTGAAAAATACTTGATAATATTAATTTTACTGATATTATTAGTAAAAGGAAAAATGTGGTTGTGGAAAAATTGCCCCAGCATGTATTAAAAAGATACCTTGACATTTTTTAGAATGCTTAGAACAATGAAATACGGCACATCAGCAGTATTTAAAATTGTGTTTCCTAAAAGAATCTCACTGTTTGTTGAATATTTTCTTGCTCTGAAATGTGCCAAAAATTCTAATTAATCTCTTGATATTCCATTTTTTTAATTAAAAGAGTATGAATATGAGTAATAGTCGTTTCATGTAAAAGTTTTCAGGGTACAAAAATGCCATGAAATAGAAATCTACAGAAAAAAGAACCAAGATTTCCTGGGTTTTGTTTAAAATTTTCCCACTACACTTACCAGGGGAGAATAAATTTCAGATGGTAGGTGTTAATCAGATGAGAGTAGGTTAATGGAGGGTCTCACAGCAGCTCCTTATTTGTGAACTGAACACTTGTGTTACTGATATTTAACAGCCCTAGTAAGCGAAGTTTGAAGAGAGCTGAGAGGGGTTTCAACAGCCTCCAGTTCTTCTGAGGAACTTCTTTGCCTTTATCTTGTTCTTCAGTTCAATGGTGATAGTAGATCTAACCATTTATTGGGTTTTACTGGTTGGAAAATGGTTCTTAGTAGACATAAAGTAGATGTTTATCTCAGTTTTTCCCACGTAATGATACTGTAGATTCACACCCTGGTCTCGCTGCCATGAATGCTTTGTCTTCGAAGTGGAGAACAGGATGCTGGAAAAGCTTGCAGACATTATACTGACATGTTGCTTTTGTCTTTACCAAGTAACTTTGAAAATCAGCATACTTTCACTATATTTATCTTTCAAACATGAAAAGAGTTTGGAGTTTCAGGAATTTTTTAAAATTTTGATTGGTTTTCTTGCTTTTGCATTGACATACTTTCATTTTAGTGAAAAGAACTCATACAGTCAAAGAAATTAAAATTCTGGGGAATGTCCTGGTAATCTTGGGATTTTTTTCCCTAGTACCAGCCTAAGTGGAAATACACATTTTTCTAGAGATGCTCTATGAATAATCAGGATATGTAATGAGCAGCCATTAGACATGATTTTCTGCCTCATGCAGAAAGCTCCATAACCACTTGTGAGTCTTTCCTTGAAACTGGGTTTATCATATTTTGTGGCAATTTTCATGTCCCCTCTATTCACATATATTATTGTTTCACCTGCATTTACATTTTTTGGTACAGTTTTTATTTTTTGCATTATGACTTCATATATTCTGAAGGCCTTTTGGACACAGAAAATATGTTGTGGTAAAGCTCCTACTAGCCTAATTAAGACAATCATCTAATGTGAAGAAGCCTATCAAGTAGGAAAAAACCCAAAACCAGCACCACACATCTACTTTTATTTTCCTTTTCTAAAATACTGTGGAGACATAATGCAAACTCCAGTTTGGTTAATGGTATCTAAAATGTGCCATGGCAATTACTTAAATGCTGATGGAATAATACACTGTGTAGTTGTAAACTGGTTTCATTTAAGCAGTTTTCTATAACATAGAATTCTATTTTATATTTTGGTACACAATTCTTCATTAAGTACTAGCTACATTGATCAAGAAATTCAATAAGGAATATTTTCAGTATTTTTATTCAGTCTAAAGAAACACAATTTTCATGCAAACCTGGCAAAATAATATAACACTTTGTCATGAGCTTCAGATGGTGTTTCCACACTGAAAATAACAACTATAAAGGATCCATGAGTTATCCACTTCAAGAAATTTTATCTGTCTTTTGACCCACTGCTGTTTCAAAGGCAGAAAAGAGGTCTGAGTACAAATATTGCACTTGAAACTGTATTTCTCCTTATCTTGGGAACAGTGATGTACTTTTCCACCATATCTGAATTTGTTTTACACAGTACTATATTAACTTTCACTTACAGAGAGCAACACAGTGCTAAACTAAACATCTGACTTGATAAAAACTGGAATTACCTTCAAAGCCACACCCCATGAGCTGTATTCCCAATTTAAAGACCATGTTTTAAGTACTTTGATGACTGGATGAAATGTTCCTGAAAGGGGTGAAACCTGTGTTAGAGAATCCAAGACTACTTGAACACACCATGAGCACAGCACTACAAACCTGCCTTTAGAGTCTTGCAAACTGAGGTTGCTGCCTGAGTGGCCCCAACAAGGAGTGCTTACGGCAGTTTCTGAAGTCAGCAGGGAGTAAAAAAAGGCAAATCCCAAGCAGTCAAAGACGAATGATAACGAGCTTTTAGAAAGGCCACAGCAAGTCATATTCCTGAGGAGGAAGCACCTATATTTACATAGGAGAAGGTCTAAAGGGACATTAAATTGTGTTCTCTGTCACACACACCCCACTCAAGACTAGAAAACACAAGGCTGAGACAAATAGACCGTGCAGCCATACCTGAAGTACTTTGGATTTACTAGGATATAAAACATAAGAGACAACTTAATAAATTATGATTTAATTGTTGTTTTGAGGTACTTTTATCCATGATGATAGAATCTGGCTGTGGATTGCCCATGCCCCAGAGGTGGGTGACAGCTTTGGTCCAGCAGGTGTAGGAGAGCATCCCTTCCCAGCCTTGGCATATGGCTTTGGGAAGATTTTGACTACTCTCCATATGGCTTAGAGATGGAATTAAAAATTCTAGTTGGCTCCATGGAGAACGAGCTCATGCAAACACGCAAGGCACTCTCAGAGCTGGGAACACTCACAAACATCACAGCAACACTCAGCTGATCCCCCTGGAATCAAGCTGGCTCCTACCACATTTATTTGCTCTGGACATGTAGGATCTGAACACATTCCATGTTGCTCCACTAATTTTCTCGTATTCCACAGTACTTTCTACTTGCCCTGCAAGGACACTTTTGGTCCCAATACTATTAGGTCACACAAACGATCTCAGGCCCAGAAGTTTGCCCAGCCTGGCAGGTTTTGGCAGATGCACAGAGCTCCTTCCTAGCTCTGTGGGAGCCAGAGAAAGTCCAGAAACATGAAGAAAAACAGTAAACCCAGCTGGAAACATTCTTCTTGGACAGATAACACTGTGTCTCTTCAGCTATTTTATCTAAGTTTTAATACATCCTTGCGCACCTGTTGCCCATTATTTCAGCTATGGGAAGCCATTACTTCTCCAGTATGCTTTTGTGTGGGATTAATGATACTGTGCTTTAAAAGACTGGCAAATGGCTAAACTGCCCTGTAATGCCTTCAAGGAGAGAAGGATTCAAGTGCAGAAACAGATTATTTGCCAAGGTGAATGCAGTCAATTGGTGCTGGAAGTATTGGACTGGAAGATGAAAATTTCAGAGGTTCCACAAAATCGAAAGGCCAGTTGAAGCCTGAGGGATGAAGAAAGGAGGCACTGCAGTTGTGACAAAGCCTGTGTGTTTTTGTTTTTTCTAAAATGAATGCTGGGCTGTTGTGAGTAAGAGTAGAAATGCAGAATTGGACATCTGACACCTCCTTAGCCTGCAGCCACCATCTGCCTGCAGCAGTGCTGTGTCATCATGCTGTGATAGTTCGTGACTGCAAAATTAGTGGGTCTGCAAAGAGTTTGAAGTATAAGGAGAAACCATGTCAAAGAACAGTAGTCCCAGAATAACTCTCAAGATGTCAAAACCATCAAGGTACCTGAGATCTGGGAGATCCTCTCCTCCCAACCACCACAACTGACTCTTCATTGCTATTTCAGTCCCCAGTGTTTTCTGACTAAAATAAAAATGCTGACTGTGTAGCACTTCCTAGTTCTCCAACCTGGGTGCAAATTGTTTGGGTTTTTTTTGTCTTAGCTGTGACAAGAGCTGGATGCATGCAATCTGTCTTGGTCTCTTGTATGGATAGGGAAGATGGGTACCTCCTAGGGCACTGATAGGTCACATCCCACAAGGAGACAGTCAGGGTAGGGAGGCCCCAGACATGCCATTCAGGGTTGATTTTCAGGCATGGATATAACCATTCTTCCAACACACACTGGATTAAACCAGCTCATTGTATTACCACGTATAAACATTTTTTACTCTTACTCTACAACAAATGTAGGGGTGGTTGTAATATTGACTTGAAATAAGGAATTATCATCCTTAAAAGACTGAGGAATACTGACCTAGAACACAAAGAGATTATTAATGCTTTTGAAAATATAGCACCTGGGCTTGAGTCAATAGCTAGTGAGGCAATTAATAAAGAGCAAGACTAACAATATATTTGTATTCTCTTTGTGCACAAAATGTAGCCGAATAGACGTAAAATCCATCCTGCTATTGTCTTTCTCTTCTTGTGGCTGTGATGGAAAGGAGATGAATGTTTTTAAGAGTGGTTTCCTATACACGGTAGTCTTGTACAGTATCCCATTAACATTACAGAATAGGATTGGTACTGCAATGAATTATTGAGACAAGAAGCTCTATACATACTTCTCTATCACTCGATAGGGTATGTGACTTGACTTTCCACAGAAATAAAAGGCAAAATATGGCTACTCCTGTAAATTCTCTCTCTCAGAAATCTGGAAT
This sequence comes from Notiomystis cincta, assembly GCA_013398075.1. Lineage (NCBI taxonomy): Eukaryota > Metazoa > Chordata > Aves > Passeriformes > Notiomystidae > Notiomystis > Notiomystis cincta. Next base: position 779,148 of record VZRX01023344.1, on the reverse strand, counting down.
CCTGAAGGTTTTAAAAATACCAATTTCAAGGAAATTAAAATAATTTTTCATTAAGACCTTTTATGCATTTATTTTTAAATGCTTATTTTATAATGTTACATTGCCCTAAACCTCTCACTTTTTATGAGATTGTAGGGGTGCATGCTGACAGCTGGTTTTAGAGTGAATTGCTGCTGGAAAGGCAGGCTGCCTTTTCCCCACGGTCTCAGCTTCATGTTTCCTTCCTCTCTTCATAATGGTGTGTCTTTCTGTGCAGTCAGTTGAGTTCAGTTAGGGAATTATTTATTTTTCTGGCATTCCAGGTAGACCCTGGCATGAGCAACAATTGATTTTACATCTGTGCAGATGGATGCAAACCAAACCAAATTTGTAAAATCAATTCATATTCCAAGGTAGGTTATTAGCCCAGGCACGTTTAGTTACTCTGTTCCAAGCCAGAGCTGTATTCCAGCACAGATCTGTGTATGTTTGTACATACCTTGAGTGGTCCACTCCCAAGCAAGTTTTAAAGTTTTTTTAGAGTACCAAACATTAACTTTAGTGTTTTTTTTTGCCAAAACAAACACCAAATCAAACAGAAGCAGACCTTCCTGATAGCCAGTCTGTACAGTATTGTTCAAACAATTGGAGCACCTACTGCTGAGAGACCCAGTACTGAAAGCCTGGATGGGAAAACATAAATGAATTGCAACATGTTTCACAAGGTTACAAGCGATGGAAGTTGCCACAGTTGCTCAATGCTTTGATGTTTAGAGGATCTTAGTGTTTAATTCCTTCTTTATTGAAAAGGCAGCTATTAATGGAAAAAATATTGGGATACATGAACAAAGTCATTCTGAGCTGTTCTGAACAGGCTTATTGAATATGGTCTAATGCATTGAGCATTCCTTTGCCTATATTCAAAGTTTATTACCTCAAAAATGTTGTTAAATGCTATTTACATTCAAGTATGCACTTTTTTTTGTCTGTGAAGCAACACAAATCCTTGGGGAAAAAAATGAGCACAGAGAGAAATCAGACCCCTAAGCAAAAAAAATTTCCAAGCTGCAAGTGCTACAAGTGGCCCAACCACAGATTAAATGAGGACTTGCTCAATGAACTCTGAATTTTCTGCATATAAATACTCACCTAATCTTCCATCAACCTCTTTTCTGTATAATTCCCACTTTCCATAAACTGCATTTTGCATGCTTAAAGGTGACGACAAAGAAAAGAAAATAATATTTTAGAATCTCTGTGAGGCAGGATTAATGAGTAGCTTAAACTGAGTCCCTTTGAATGGGCATTTATTGATTCTCACTATAACATAAAGAAGAGAATGATGGAGAATTCACTTACTCACTTTGTCTAACTCTCTTCTCTGGTGTGGTGAACTAAAAAGAACTGGAGGTAATGGTTGTGAGATTGTGAAAGGAATATATGAGACCTCAGAAACCTGCATCATTTACCATACCATCAATTCTTAGTTTCCTCTTGCATTCTTACTTTTATAGTTGGCAGCTTTAGGTGCACATATGCTATTTTAAATTCAGAATTTGAATAAAGTCACAAAAGAAAATTATGTGCTCACTTTACAAGGTCAAAAGCAATTTTATTTTCACTGACAACTCAGCCTGACTGTATTGGACATTTAAAATTCAATTTGTGTTATTTCTGCCAAATCTAGTACATAAGCATTAGCAATAATGATTTGGAATCCACATTTAGCTGGTTTAGCTGTTATTCCTAATGTGACCATAACTATAGCATCTAAGTAGAGTACTGATAGCCTTGTTAAAGATTCATGGAGTGCTCAGGACACAGCTCTATTCTATAGCTACATCAGTGCTGCTGGACTGACAAATATAGCATTGTTTTTCTCACTGTAGTGTGACTCACAAAAACCTCTCACCATAACATGATAATACTTCCATAAAATATGTTTTCTGAGTACAGCAGGATGTGACAATAATTTGTGAAATAAAAATAACAATAGATGAAAAAATAGCATTTAAAAAAACTATCTGTAAATCTCATTCTCTTCAGCTTGACGTACTTTGGACTTAGCAGAAAATGTGATATCTAAGATCAAACTGCTTTTTAAAAGAGTGATGCAAACTTCACTTTATGCTGTCATGCCATTGCAAACTAATTGTTCAAGAATTTTGCAATTTCTATTCACTACATGAACTTATTTGTTTCTAATTTTATATAAGTCAACATCTTAAATCTTGGAAAAGCCACTGATATGCACAGGTGTGAGAATAGCTCATCTGTGGATCCTTCTGTGCAGACACTGCTGGTGCAAATTCTGTGCTACGTCATGACCCACAGTGTCCTGTTGACTATGACGTGGCTTCAGCACATGAGAGACATTGCAGCTACTATTTCTAAAAGCAGCTCCTGTGTCCATCAAAGATCTCTGGCCCATATTCTGTTTCAGCTGAACACCCCAAATCACAAGGCACACTCACAAATGTGCCAAATGTTATGCCCCTTTCCTGACATTTCGCTTGTGAGCTCCCCTATCACTTCTTCCCACTGGGCAGCTTAATGTCACATCTTGACAGCTTGCTGGAAGACCTTGTGCTGCAGCAGATCTAAGCTGCCACAGAAGTTTAAGAAACTAAAGAAATACTTCTAAACAAGTAGTTTTTGGCTTCCTATTCTGCTGGTTTTTCTCTGCTACCTCTTGCAGAATAGTAAGGAAAGAGGTGAGCAGTACAAATTACGTTTAGTCCAAACTACATGTCCTATATGTTCAGAACTCTTTTCAAGCCTGAGAGGCAAAGTCTGCTACATTCAGAGTTCTGCTGTCTTTTGAGATGCTTCAAGCTCTTGTTGCTAATAATGCACATGAAAAAACAAAGGAAATACACAGTGAGATATGTCAGGATATACACTTGAGGACATGAGGCTGGGCTTTGGTGAGAGAAGTCATAAAAATAAAGACATCAAAGAGCACACCAAACTTCATCTACTCAGTTGCACCTGCGGAAGGCAGAGGCTGAGGCTATAGTGTTGTCCTCCCATGCCATACCACTGCCACCAGATGTGTTTCCCATCACAAGGGCCCATGCTACTCCAGTTGTGTGCAGGCTCCAGTCTGAACCACCACCATCACCATTACAGCCACCCCTGGCTGACTTTCATGCCTACTTCTGGCCCTCAAGCAGCAACCTTTGCTGCTGCCTTTGCTGGAGCTGGTGCCAGGGGCTGTGTGTGGTGTGTGCCAGCAGGCAGCAGCTGCACTGCCAAGAACTCGCAGAGCAAGCTCCCATGTGGCCAAAGAAGTGCTGGAAGATCATGTATGTGGGGAAAGGGCATCATGAGCCATGGAGAGGTGGATCAGGCACGTACTCTGACTCTGTATTCAGTGGAGCAACAGCACGTGGCTCTTACTCATTGTAACTCAATTCCTCATTTTTATTCTTTGAGGAGCGAGACTCTGAAATTAGCTTTATATTTGAGGTTGTTTCAGAATGGTTTATCTCACAAAGTGCAGTCCCATTTGGACTGGAAAAAAATGTAGCCTCATAGCAGTTAAGCTGGTAATAAACTACTCCCTTAAAGTATTTTTCCCAATTAAAAATAAAATCTATATTTTTAATACAAATAAAAATGTCTTACAACTTTATATCCTAATTATAGTTTTAAAGTGCCAAATTCTTTGAAAAATCATTACAAGCCAGTTAAAGGGAGAGCGGAAAACAGTTTTATCATAATTATACAATTGTGAAGTTTTACAATAAAGAAGTTTTTAAGAACTTCCGTTTGTCTGAAGTGCCTTGTAGATTTCTTTACAGTGTTTTAATTGCACAATCAAAAGAAAACACCTGTTTGAAATTAGCATACATCCAAATAAGGAACATGCATTTTTGACAGCGAGAATAATTAACCACTGGAATAGACTATCAAAGGATACAAAGCATTCTCATTCACTCTCCTTAAATCGAGAGCAGGTCTGTTTTTAAAAGACACTGTTGCTTATTCTGGGATCGTTTATTTGAAGTTCCATGATCCATGCTATGCAGGAGATTGTAATAATGATGGTAATTTTTTTCTAGAGATGTCAGAGAACCTTTTGGCTCCTGGGACAGTCACATCCCTTAGCTCTGGCTCCTGTCAGCTGCCATCAGCCTGCTATCCCTCTTTCCTGCAGATGAAACAGTCAGCAAATTTCAGAGACACTTGTCCCTATTTGGTCCAAAGTTTTCACACTGCCCCTAGTACAATCTTCCACCTTGAAACTTCTTTACTTGTTAGAATGAAAATTATACAGTAGTTGCTCTGAAAGTGTTTTGCAAAAAGGGAAAAAATTGCATATATTTAATTAAAATCTAAGAGCCCAATTCAGAGGTGTTTTAAACATCTTTCATCGATTTCACTATCCCTACCCTTAAAAACACAGCTGTTACTTCTTAGACTTGAATATTTGGACCTTGGTGTGCCAAGACATGTTCAAGGTTTGAATTAAATGCGATCCCAAGCACAAACAGCTTACATACATGCTGCAAAGCAGGGAATCAAATTCCATTCCAATTTACTGCATTTATACCCTAAATATTTCTCAGCCCTGCTGGTCTGGCTGGGGGTGCAGACTACACCTACCTGTCACTCAAATAACTTGGGAATGTGCCTGCACTCAATAAAGTACAGAGCCAGTTGCCTCAAGATTCGTCACCCAAATCCAGCCTACCTTTGTTGTATCCTCTAGACTCTGCAGGAGGATAGATCCTGCACAGGAAAGCTATTGCTGGCCTAAGTACTTATAAGCCAGGCAGGGCTTCTGCTAGGAAATCTACTCAGGTATAGTGTGATTATGCTGTGACAGTTCCTTTCTGCTATTTCTCTGTTCTGTCTTTTTCTTTCCTCTCAATCCTTTGATCTGCTCCGTGTAAACAGAGTGGATCTCATGAGTGAAGCAGTGATTCACAAACATCTTGACCACAGTGACCACGAATCGATTGAGTTTAAAAATTCTGTTGATAGGAGAAAAAGAAGCTAAACTTCAGCTTCTGGACATGAGGAGGGCAGGCTTCAGGTCACTCTGGGAATTAGTAAGTATGGTCCCCTGGGAAAATGTTTTGTTCAGGTGCTGAAGTCCACTGGTGCTGGTCATTTTTTAAACATCACTTCCTAAGGACACAGAAGCAGGCAATTCCAAAATGCTGAAAGTCAAGCAGGCAAGGCAGAATGTCATCTTGTCTGAACAGGATTCTTCTCTTGGAAATAAAACAAATCAGGGAGGTTTATGCCCAATGGAAGCAAGGTCAGGAAACATGGGAAAAGTACAGAGATACTGTTTGCCACTGTAGGGAGAAAATTCATACAGACCAATCTCAACTGGAGTTGAAGCTGCTAGAACTGTGGGGGACAACAAAAACATTTTTTTCAAATATAATAATGGCAATAGATCAGATGGAAAATTAACATCAACCCATTACAGGATGAGGATGATCACCTCACCAACAGGGACATGGAGAAGGCAGAGGTGTTAAACATTTTCTTTGCCTCTGTCTTCAACATGAATGATGGACCAAGAGGGTCTCAATACCCTGAGTTGGAGGACCATGGCTGTGGGAATGATCAACTCAGTTGACCCTGAAATTGTGCAGGATCTGCTGCTCCAGCTGGATACCTACAAATCTATGGGACAAGATGGGATTCATCCAAGAATCCTCAGAGAGCTGCTGATGTCATTGTAAAACTTCTCTTGGTGATTTTTGAGTGATCTTGGGAATCCAGGGAGGCCTTGGCTGACTCGAAGCCTGTGAACATTGTCCCAGTTTTCAAGAAGGAGAACCCCAGACTACAATCTCACTGTCAGTCTCACTTCAGTGCCTGGTAAAGCTACAGAGAAGATTATTGTGGGAGGTATTGAAAAACATCTGAAAGACAACTCAGTCATTGGTCACAGCCAGCACAGCTTCATGAGAGGAAAGTCCTGCTTATCAAACCTGCTTTCCTTTTATGACAAGGTAACTCACTCATCTCACCAATTGAAGCCAGTTGATGTAATCCTTTTGGATTTCAGAAAAGCTTTTGATACTGTCACAAGATCCTTCTGGACAAAATGTCCATCCCACAGCTGGATAAACACATCATGTGATGGGTGAGCAATTGGGTCACAGGTCAGGCACAAAGGGTTACAGTGAATGGGGTGACATCAGACTGGGGACCTGTCACTGGTGGGGTTCTGCAAGGTCCTGTGCTCTTCAACATCCTCATAAATGACTCAGAAGGACAGGAAGGGATACTGAGCAAGTTTGCAGATGCAACAAAACTGGGAGGAGCTGATGACTCCCTTAAAGGCAGGGAGGCAGAGACCTCAACAAATTAGAGAACAGGAAAATCACCAACCATGTGAAGTTCAACATCGGAAAGTGTCAGATTCTGCACCTGGGATGGAGCAACCCTGGATGAATGGACAGACTGGGGAGCAAGAGACTGGAAAGCAGCGCCACAGAAAGGGGCCTGAGTGTCCCAGCTGATGGCAAACTGAATCTGAGCCAGCAGTGCCCTGACAGCCAGGAGGGCCAACCCTGTCCTGGGGGCATCAGGCACAGCATCACAGCCAGGCAAGGGAGGGGATTGTCCTGCTCTGCTTTGCACTGGGGTGGCCTCACCTCGAGTGCTGGGGGCAGTTCTGGGTGCCACAGTGTAAGAAAGATATAAAGCTATGAGAGAGTGTCCAAAGGAGGGCACAAGGATTTTGAGGGGCCTTGAGGAGAAGCCGTGTGACGAGTGGCTGAGGGCACTTGGTCTGTTCAGCCTGGAGGAGACTGAGAAGAGACCTCATTGCAGTTAAAACTTCCTTGTTAGGGGAAGAGGAGGGGAAGGCACTGATTTCTTCTCTGTGGTGACCAATGACAGAACCTGAGGGAACAGCCTGAAGTTGTGTCAGGGAAGGCTTAGGTTGGATATTAGAAGAAAGCTTCTTCCCCCAGAGGATGGTTGGGCAACAGATTCCCCAGAGAAGTGGTCACAGCACCAAACCTGACAGGATTCAAGATACATTTGGACAATACTCTCAGGCACTTGGTGTGACTCTTGGTCATGTCCTGTGCAGGGGTGAGGGTCAGACTCAATGATCCTTGTGGGTCCCTTCAAACTTTATTTTATTCTGTGATTATGTGAAATCATAGCTCAGTGGAGGTTTCTGCTGCACCTAGGCAGCAGGCAGGAACCTCAGAAAATGTCCCTGTAATTGTCACTTTATTCAGTGTTTTTAATTTCCACTCATTTGCAAGAGATGAACAAGTTTATTCAGCCTTAAGCATTTTGATATGGGAAAATACTCAGCCCAAAACATACAGTCTTCATAATAAGCACAAGTAATAATAGCAATGAGAGGCTGCTAATAAGGTATAACAAAATGAATTACCACTGTAATGTGTAACAAAACCTGCAGCCAAAATTACCTAAAGCCTCCTATAGCTCAGTTAGTTAGACCTTCCTGAGGTGATTCCCTCAGGTAACACAAACTTGCTCCACAGGTTGTGTCCTAGACATGTGGTTTTCAAATTAGATTTTTTTTTTTTAATCACTGTTGCCCAATCCCCAGATTTTTACTGGAAATATTTTCCACTATGAATTTGAGTCAATCAGTTCTAAGCACCACTATGAAATTTTCATCAATTTTTTGAAATTACATTTGTGGCATTGCAAAATTAAATTTTGCCCTTTTCTAAAAATTTATATGAAGTTATTAAGATTTTTATGAACAAGTCTATGTGAAGAATTTGTCTAAAAGCCAAGACCATTGTGCCTAACCAGATTGTCAGCATTCTGTTAGGGTGACCTTTCACTGAGCAGTCTGCTGGATCAGAGGGTGGTTTGACTGACTTAGTCAGAGAAACACCCCAACAGCATAAGGGAGACCCCTCAGCAGGTCTTTCCACCCTATGACCCCTCAGTGTGTCTTCCTCTTTATTTGGGTATATTACCCACTGCCAGCAGCTGTCAGTGCCCATGAAGGACTCACACTAACAGAGTAACACCCTATATTAATATAAAACTGTGACAGGCTAAGTTTTGAGGTGTGTCAGTGATGGTAGCTGACCGCAAAAATGCATGCAAAGCAATAAATGGACAAGTCCCAATAAAATTATTTAGCATGGATAGGAAAGCCAGTAGGGAAGAAGACAGGTTCTTTGACTAATCTCAGCAGTTGCAACAGAGGCTTCCCTAACTTTCCCCTGTATTCTCAACTTACTTTTTTACTATTTCTTTATGTTTAGGTGGAGCTTGGGTGACTTTATTTATAAATTCTTTGTTTACTGATGTGTGTATAATTCTCTCTTTTTGCTTTTAAAGACAGTCAAACAGAATATAGAGTGCATGCCAAGTGAGGGGTGGTCATACCTTGGAGGTGGGTAACTTTGGGATGGAGGTGTGTGTTAAGATTACAATCAGGGTATAATCTGAGAAGAGTAATTTGCCACAGTAGTTGACTCAAGCAAGACACCTCCTATCTCCCCTGGCTGACAAGTGTTATGCAGCTTCTCAGCTGCAAAGTACCTCCCTGCAAGGATTCCAGCAGAGCCTGGCCACAGTCTCTCATTCTGCTCTACTCTCCATTCCATCCTCCTTAGCAGGTGCTATAGTTGCAGATTGTGGTGTGGGGAATCATCACGGAATAGGTTTTGAGTATAACAAAGTCTTTCCATCCAGCGACCAGCAACTGTATTTTATAATTTCTGTACATTATAATTTCCATTAGGATGTAAATAAAACATATTGGTTTCCTCTAATTATATCCCTAGCCATCTTTCACCAACTATGCATCTGAAAAAGTTCTCTTGCTTATAGCCATGATGCCAGACAAGAGGCAAATAAGGTCAAGAAAGAGACAAGATAGGTATTGAAAAGTGGATGCAAGTTTTGTTACTAACTTAATTTAGATTACCATTAAATTTTCTTTCAAAATACTGTCTCTTCTCATGCACTGAGGCCAAATAATGTTAGTCTACATATAATAAAGGTCTCAAGTGCTTAAAACAAGAATCAAGTGGATCTGAGTAATGTAAAGCCAAAGTCATAATCCAGTGAATCATGTGAGGCAGGGTCCAAAGAGTGCCCCCTGATCAGGAGACCTGGCATAGTGATGTTGCTTCCTCCCAGTGACCCCAGAGAAGGAAAAGAAAAAGTGTAGAGGGGTGGTGGGGCAGCCTAGAGTTTGTCCAACCTGGAGTTTGGAACAGGAAGCTCTCTGGGACTAAGACTCACCAGAGTACTGGCACATCAGCCACAATGTGTACCCTTGACTGCAGCTTCTACCTAATTCTGAATTTATTTAAATGTACCGAGTACCTTTCCGCTCAAAAGCAGGATGAGTCCACATCCAGTAGGTTTCTGAGCTGTCACTCTGAAGCAGCTCATTTTCTTTGAAACAGCATTGGAGAGTGAGCACAAAAACCTTATTCTGGGCTCTGGGTTGCACTTCCAGCTGATAGCACCTGAGCTGTCCATTGCTTGAAGTCCTGTGGACTGTGAAGAAAACTTGCCCACAACAGTGTGACTGGCTTAAATATCTCATGGAACAAACAAATATCAAAATTGTGATGCCTAGTGCATAGCAAAAAATGTAGCTTTGCATCCAAGCAATTGAACATAGTTCTGCATTTGTTTATTAAAAATATAATTAATGAAATTACAGTTGTCATTAATCTAATTTATAATAAATTTTTATTGAATATATAAATTCTTGACTTTTGCAGAATTAAAAGGAAAGAACATGGCAAGTCATGCTATTGCCTTATGCAGTATCAGACAACACACTTTAAAGAATATCATGTTTGCTTCTCACTTGACATGTCTACATTAAAGGATGATGTACAACTACAGGTGTACATCTGTTCAGATCACTTAGTCTAAAAGGTCACAACTGCAGTTGATAGTGTTGAGTTTCTTACACTGAATGTCTTCCAATGTTTGATAATTTCAAGATAATAACAGCTTATTTGAACATTTCTTTATACCAAATTATACATCATGTAATGAATAGCACGGTGAATTGCTGTACATGCTGTTTACCATGCACACTAGCACAAGATTGAAGGCAAGGACACAGGTAGCTTAAGTGGTTGCTAATGGCCACGTGAGTGTGAAACTCACAGAGCCAAGTCCCAGCAAAGCAGACTGTGAGCACGTCCTGGCCACACCACTTACAGCAGCCTGCCCACCTCACCTGCAAGGTTAACAGAGACATTGCCTTTGCCCCCAGGAGCAAAGCCTTTATTAACTGGCTTTCTAATACTGATGATTTTTTTGCAAGGAGAGGAAATGAAAAAACTTGTCTGTGTTTGTGCCCTTTTCTGGAGTGCAGCATGGCTTAGAAAACAGTGATGTGGTGATCACAAGCTCAATGTGAACTTAGAAAAACATAATTTTCCCATTTATGAATGTCTTGTCTACTATGGAATAGTGCAGGCACATGCCTGCTTGCTTTCTTTCTCCTTCTCTTTTCCAGCTATTTTTATCTTCCATTCTTCCCTCTATTCTATAAGTTTTATTAGTAATTCTGCCATAATTCTATAAAAATGCTGCATTATATAAAGAGATTAAACTCTAAAATTGTATAAAACTGTTCTAGTTAGTACTTAGAAGATTCTTTTATTAGCCAAACACTTCTCTATGGATCAAACAATATTTCTTTTTCACACCTAATCTCATAAAGCTCATATAAAAGCCTGACTTCTGTCTCCTGAAACATGAAATTAAGGTAGATACAAAACAAGACCCCTTGGGACTGCTGAGACATTTCCCATAGTCATTGCTTAGTGTGCCTAACTTCCCCAAGTCATTCAACAGCCTAGAGCATTCAAGGAGGTATGAAACCTACACAAGAGATCTCCTACTTTTGTCCTTTATCAGTCACAGATCTTGGCTCATTCATAGCACAGAGGGACAGACAGGCATGTAGTTTGTATGAGTAAATAAGGAGTTTCTGAGGTGCTTAATCAGGACTTTCTCCCAAACCAGTCACTGGTTTTTATCTTTAAAGATTTCAGGCCACTCCTAATTGTGCCTGGATGCCCTAAAAGCAGAAAGTATTCCTCCCTAATAAAGAGGACTTACTTATTAAGGTAACTTTGTCTTTTCTTCAGCAGTTCTCATTTTCCCTTCCAAGACACTGGAACATTTGCAGTATGGAGTTGCCTTCTGTCCTCTACTGGAGAAAGTACTGCCAGGAGCACAAGCACTTGGCAGCTCCAGAAAGATCACTAGTGGAGAGGATCAGAAATTTCCACATAGGTACAGGTTGTGTAGTGGCTCATATGAGCCTGTATGTTCCATGACCTCCCTGTCATCACATATATGCAAGACATGCTCATGCCCTGTGGTCCTTAATAATTTAAATGTCCTCCTGCAGCCATGAAAATCAAAGAAGTTCCTACATGGCTCTGAAGTATACCAGAAAACATAGAGATTGTGAGAGATTAACTATTTACAGATAGTTTTATACTTCTGCACTAATAAGCACAGGCTGGCACACACTCTTGTTTTGTCCTGACATACATAGCCTCACGTCATTGGGGACTGACCTGCATAAACGGCCATGAGGCAGGTCTGTGGCTCAGCCTGAGGCTGTCCCCCCTGGAGGGTTATAACATCCTGAGAAGGAGCCTGTGTTTCTAGTTCTCAGAGCAATGCTCTAATCTTGAATCATTGAATATTAAGGTCAAGGGCAAGATATTCTCCACTAAAATTCCATTAAGTGGCAGTTGATAAGTTACAAAAAAGAAGTTAGCATGTATTTCAATTTTTATACTTTATATAGCTAACACATATTTGTGTTATCTGTCCAACCTACTCAGAACTTATTAAACTTCCATGTCTCCAGAGAAATGTGTTCAGAAACTTTCCAATTATATATACTGTTTACTATTTCTTTTCCATTCTTCTATGGAATCTAGTTCTCACCTTTCCATTCCCTTTTCCTAGAGCTACCCATACCCATATGAACACAGATATCTCATATGTACCACCAAATCATACATATCACACTTGTTAAAAAGCTCACCTAATTCATGCCTATTTTGAATGCAAAATTTATCTGTTCCCTTCAATCTCCCCATGTTTTTACAAATACTCTCCTCACTCAGGCATGTGTAGTTTTGGTCAAAACATCTCCCTGACACCTACCTGAATTCTGATTCCTGGGCAGCATCAAAACCTCCTAGATCAGAAAAACATCCTGAGTCCTGTCATTACCCATATAGCTCTAAGGTCTCCTTTGCAGACAGTACTCTCAGAAGAGCTGCAAGTCTTAGAAATCTCAGCTGGGAGTCACAAAAGGACATGATTCCCTGAAGTGGAACTGTGCTGGGATTTAAGTACCTTTGTAGGTACAAGAGAGAAATTCACAGTTCATGGTTAGAACAATTCTCCAGTCCTGGTTCATAAAGTACTGATGTAGGCCTGGAAAAGTAAATTTATAGTCTACTTCTTCCTTAGGTCTCACTGAGGAGATGTAAAGGTCTTTGTATTGGTTTTGAATTTTATCTAAATAGAATTCCGCATAAAATACATGAGTTTTTCTTGGAACAAAGTTTATACCCAAATATCCCTCCAATCTATGGCTGAAGGAGTTAAACTTTCTCCAGTCCCAAAACTCTGGATGTCTTTTCTGTAAAGTGTCCTGTTTCTGAAGGCAGCCATTTAGGTACTTCAGTGCACAAGAGGGCTGCAGAATATGGAACCTGACCTGAAAAAACATGTCCCTGACACCTAGCAGTAACTAATCCCATTGGCAGGGCAAGGGTGTAAGACTTAACTCTGCCATCAGGGAGTTTTATTAGAAAATTTTTGTAGTTCCATATTGAACACATTGTCTGTTTTGATTCTCATTCATATGTTCGATGACTAGAGAGTTTAGGTGTTTTATTCAGGGGTGAAGATATCATTTGGTATATACAATTTAGTACAGTGACTCAGAACATTATCACATTAACCTTCCTTTAGGGATCTAGTTCATACTCTGTCCTCTTTATTTTTTCATTTCCAATATTAACTAGGCCTTTAAAGGCTGTAGCTTGTTTCAGAGCCTATCCTCTGTTGAGCCAAAAGTCACTGACGGATAAAAACCAGCAAGCAATTAGCAACAGCAAGTACTTAGGTCATGAATGATGTAGCTTGTTCTGACTATCTCCTAGCAAGATGTCTGAATGCAGAAATTCTTCTCACTCTTCTCTCTTCTGCCCTAAATTTATATTTAAGCCAATTCAACAGATTAGACATGCCATAATACGAAAATTAATTTATTTGTTACAGGTGCAATTTGGATAATAGCCATGGGACAAACCTCCCATACTATGGAATGTAGATACATCTCATATACCTTGCAATAATGCAAGGAAGCCTTTTTCAATCATATTATTTTTGATCACTATATTGTACCAGAGTCAAACTATCTATAACCATGGGATTACCCTACCATCTAGGATTACACCTTCTTTCTTTTGCATAGCTTGAAGAAATAATTAAAATCTACTACAAATTAAAGTATTAACTAGAAATATGTTACTAATGCCTTGTAGGCAGGCAAAATATGAATCACTGCAAGAGCACAACACACCACTTATTCCTTGAAGTAAAACACAATATTTTGCCAATGTTATAAAGGTGTTTCTTCCACACTAGAAGCAAAAGTAAGAGGACTTTTAAAAGATGGCTTATCAATGGTAAATAAAAAAAGATAAAATTACTTGCTTTGTTGTTTTAAGCACATACATACTTTAAAGTTTGGGCACCTGTGCTCACAGATCAGTCTAGAGTCCTGTTTTGCAATCATAAGGTATGATATGCTGATTAAATATTTTAAATATAGAACATAAAATCCCAATCTAAATCTGAGAAATGCTAACAGTATTCCACTTGTGTGTAGATGAAATATGCTTATTCTAACACTCAAATATTTACCCTAAATTCCAACTCTGAATGACTGTACGTGTTAAAATGGCAAACTCAGATGTTTAACCTGTTGGATACAGGAATACAGCTGTTTAAAGCAGTTTCTGTAGAGACTGAAGTAATTTAGCTAAATGTTAGCTGATATTTAAGAATTGTTTTAAATATATTTTGACACACATTAAAAGCCCACTAATTTTTAATGAATGACTGTATTAATAGATCCTCTCTATTTATCCCTCACATTCTTTTTGCAGGTCATATTGACTCTCTTGAGCTCTCCATAACATTTTTCTGCCATTGTCCAGAGACTCATTCAATTCATTGACTTTCCTCCGCCCATGGTCCTAGGCCCATCAATCATCCCTGACCTCTTTTCTTGCTCTCCAATCAGCTGAGCTGAGCCTTTGACAATGAATCAAATATTTTGGGTTGAAATTCATGAGAAAAAAATTTCACCTTGCAGATTACATACAGACAACTACCACACAAAGTTTCCTATGGCTCAAGGATGTCTATGCTTCCAAGTGAAGGAGAAAAAGGATCCTTAAAATGCACACTGCTTAGAATCCCCAAGATTCAATAAAAACCACAACCAAGCTCTTCTACTTCCATGGTGACTGAACTGTTCAGCTCTGCTTAAAATAAAGCATGTGTCCAAGACATTTAAGGTTCTTTAGCTATCTCAGGTGCTTAGGGATTTAGACTGTCAGATCAAGGCCTCTCTAGAAAATGGACATTACAAGTTCTGGGAAAACTCCTCTGTGATGGGAGTATCAAATAAGTCTCTAACCTCAAATGGGAAAAAAAGTATCTATTGTTTTGAGCAGAGAACCATTTTCAGTTTAAGTCAGTTGATGAAGTAGGAACCTGTCTATGTACAGAGGTACTGGCTGGTGACCACAGTCCTTCTCACAATAACACTCCTCCAATGGTTAAAGTACATTCTTCTGGATGAAAGGCCCAGGTTTGGTAAAGCTAAAAATATTGAAACATGTGTTTGAATCCCATGACTTAATGTGTAGAGCCTTTACCTGACCAGTCAGGAACCTGGACTTTGGTCCTTGCTCTGAAGATTATGAATTTTGCTTTAAAGAGCTAGATGGTAAATTAGATTTATTTATTATTTAAATTAGGCTTTTAACTGCTAACTGAATCTAAAGATTCTAATTCCTACCAAGGTTATTTAAACTGTAAGATTGAAATGTGTCCAATGTCTTTGATTTCTCTCACTTCAGGAATCTGGTATTTGACTGCATAGTGACACTTTCAGCAGGACAGGTGCAGGATGCTTTCTTCACTCTTCATCCCTCTATCTGAGGACCTTGATTCTGTCAAAATATATTAGATGATATTTCAGAGCTTCCACTGTACTGGGAAGTAAAGCAATACCTGATGTCTCTATCCCAGTGAAGCTGAAATTCTGATCCACTTAGACCAGGGACTTGTCACACTGCAGGAAGTGAATTACCAGAAGCAAGGCAATGTTGTGCCTTTTGGAGGAGTGTGTATAAACATCATGCAAAGGATAGGTTCTTTCAGCATTTGTTGTCTCTAGGTAAAAGAAGGTCTGCAATCATTATTTTGGACTTACACTGATTTAACTTCAATCCTGCTTTAAGTCTAAGCCTAAGCTTTTTATTGGATTCATCTCCTAATACCTATTGAATTAATTTCTTTATCTCAATGAATATTTTTCTCATATATACCTTTGAACATCTGGACACAGCCTTCCGTGTAGCTCTTTAATGCCTCTAGTCCATTGCCATAACTCATTTATGGATTGCTGTCAAAAGTTGTCAAGGTATCCAGTCATCAAAACACATATCAGCAATAGATCACACAGATACTTCTCATCCCACTGAATGCACTACTCCCAAAATGTTTCAAAGTTTTACTCCCCTGCAGAACAGGAATGCCAAAGTGCCTCCTGTAGCACAATGTCCTATCATCCTGAAACATGTGAATAAGTTTTACATGGACTTTAAAACATTTCAGAGCTAAGCTAACAACTAACTAATTTTGCTGTTACATAGCTTCAGCCATATATTGCAACCAAGACTTTCACAGTTATGGTATTTCCCAGTGGAAGTAAGGAAAGTAAAACAAACAGAGCTTGAAAACAACTCTTTTTTCTTCTTAATTTCTATGGCTTCAGCAACATTGTGCAGTCTTGGTGCTTCTATGACCATCCTCTGGGAAATGACTGAAGAGCATCATAACCTGTCCATTCTTTTCCTTCTGGACAAAATTTGGGCATGACCCTGTGTGGGACACCTGCAGTGTTAGAACAGCAAAGCTGCCCATGTGTCTGCCCCACAGCACTGCTGCACAGGATCAATTTGGGCTCTCCTTAGGGCAGATACCAGTCTTTTCTGCCTCACCCAAACCACACAAGGCAGCCTCACTGAACAGCAGGGTCATGCCCAGTGTTTTCTCTCGGTGTTTGATTAGGTGTAGGCCGCAAGCCATAGGAAAAGAAGCAGTAAATCTAATTCAGACATGCTCCACACAGTTATAGCATTCCTTTGTAAAATTTATTTAATGCTTTGTAGATATGCTCAAGCAATTCTGACAAAAAAATGTCATCCAAAGGCTTTGCCCAGAGTAACAGTTCAGTGTTCAAAAACTTTCACTCATGTTA
Organism: Notiomystis cincta; assembly: GCA_013398075.1. Lineage (NCBI taxonomy): Eukaryota > Metazoa > Chordata > Aves > Passeriformes > Notiomystidae > Notiomystis > Notiomystis cincta. Next base: position 762,611 of record VZRX01023344.1, on the reverse strand, counting down.
CTCAGTCCTCACTTGTAAAACCCAAAGACTTTCGTGCATGTGAGTGATCAGTAAAGAGGCCTGTGGCTGTGGCCTTCAATCTTTACAGAGTGGAAACAACACATCTATTCTGTTATGCAGTTACATCCTGGAAGTTACATGATGTTACTGAAGTAAAAGACTTAGGTTTTCCAAACAGGGGTACCGCTGAAGCTTTAAGTGAAAATAATGAAATAAAAATTTGGAAAAATGTATTAAACTATCAACAGATGCATTGCTTAGAGCATTGACTAATTACACTAGCAGATTATCAACTGCAATGTCAGCACCAAAATACTGACTTAGGTTTTGTATTGTTCCTTGTGGTGTTATGTACCACACAGAATCTTGGGAAAAAAAAATCCGAGAAAAATATGAAGCTTTAATGCAAAAGAAATTAAAGAAAGTAAATGGTGGGTTTCAGTACTACTGAGACATTAAGCATTGCTTCTTCATATCTTGCTAAGAAGCAACAGCTGTACTTCATTTTAACTTGACTTGCTTCAGAACTCATACTCATATAGATATTTAATGATCCAAACATAATGGTCCTGCATAGTTTAATTACTTATATGAAGGCTCAACTTCATATGTAATCTCTTAATAAAGGATGCTGCTGTGGAAATCTTGCTTTGGTTCTAACAATGAATAAACTCTTTAACAGTGAAAATGCTTTGGTGGAATTGGAGATTATCGACCATGGATCCTGAGCACAGTTGACAGTCAATGTTATTCCTTCTTGATAGACTCTTTGTTTCTTCTTCCTTCGTGGTATAGCCAATACAAGGAGAACAGGTAGAGTGCAAGGCAGACCATCAAACCATAGTGGTAGAGTGTTGCACCAAATAGAAGAAACAAGAAGAAATAAAATATTTTGAAAGCAATATGTTTTAAACCTGGAGACTCACTAGGTAACTTAAGTGCTTCACTCTTCTGGTTAGAAATATCTGCAGAATCAGAAGTGCGTTGGCTTTCTTTCTGTGAGTCATCAAGCCAGTTTAGTGTTTTCCCGACAGTTATTAAATGGTCAGCTTGAGAGTCTGTTCTTCCATATTCTTTGGTAGATTTACTAATTGAAACCTCTGACCTGCATGACTTCTCTTGTTGGATCTCTGCTTGATGGAAACATTGACCTGTATTCCTTCCTCTTCCTTCTCCAGAAATTGCTGTGTCTGAAGTGGAAGGTACTTCTCCTTTTTCAACTTCAGAAGAGAAGTTTTTGTTAATACATGTAATTTCATTTGTTAGGTTTAAATTGTACCCTGACTCAGCAGCAACCTTGTCGATGACTTTGGATTCAAAGTATCTGTACAGGTGCTCCATACCTCCTTCCATAGTGGGCCCTTCTGAAGATGCCACTGAAGTGCCTTTATAATGGTAACTAGGCACAGGATTTGTACCAGAAGGTGGCATTTGTGTTTCAGCTTTAGAATATAAACAGGAAAGTGTACCAACATGGCTTTCTTCCCTGTAGAGCTCTTCTGTTTTCTCATGATACAGATGCTTCTGGGTGCTCAGGGGACTTTTAGGTACTTCTGAACAAAAGCCCTCCTGCAAATCCTTCTTTCCTGTAGCAGAAGCCTTTACTGCTTCTACAGGTAGAATATTGTCTGGTTGTGCTTTGGCACATTTTTCCCTGCTATTGCATACAGACTTCGTTTCTTCTTGCAGTGTTTCATGTACGCATGCATTATAAATACCTAAAACTGATTCCTTTTCAAATTCAGTGTCATATAATACACCCACTGTGTTGAGTTGACAAAGAGCATAATGTGAACCATCATTTCTCCCTTCATGTGTATCAAACGCTGTTTCCTTTTCCTCTGTGGGCCTGTCACTTAGTGCAGTCTCTCGAGGTAGCTTAGCAATTACTGCTTTTTCACTGCCAGGCATTTTTTCTGGAGCACTTTCTGATGTTGTTTTAATTATATAAGCTGTACCTGCCTCTGCTTTCTCTGTAATACCCTGCTCAGAGACAGAAGACTTTTCACAACTCTCTGCCTCCTGGCAGGTAAACAACTCCTTTGTGGAAGTCATGCTCTGAGGTTCCACGTTCCCCCTCACTCTCCACTGAATCTCACTCCCCATTTCTTGCCACCTCTGCTCCGCAGAGTTTGCTTCGCTTTCCCTTCCGATTAGTCTTCCTTTATTTGTGTTGTCTGGCTTTTCTCTGTCTTTTAACCTCCTGAATTCTCTGTGTTCCTGAGTGTCCTCAGACCACCTTTCATCCACCCTGGTGGCTCTGAGTGCCTGCTTGTTCTCAGCTGGCAGAGGTGCTGGGTTTAGGGCTTTGGTATTGTGTTTCCTGTGGGACTTGAAAGGCTTGGAAGCTTCCTCCTCACCAATTGATGCCAAGTCTGCTACTTCAATGACATTCTTCTGCTTCCCTAAATTAGTGCTAAATTTCTTTTCTGACATTTCACCACCTCCTATTTTTTGTGTGGAATCTGTTGAGACACCATCATGTGTGAAAGTGCCAGCATATAAATCTCCTCTTAAATGTACCTGAACTGTGCTTTTAATCACCTTGATTTTTCCTTCATTTCCATCAGCATCTGACAATGAATCCAAAGTTTGGTGAGACGTTTGTGGTGGCTGGTGCTCCAGAGCTGGATTAGCATTGCCATCCAGTGTCCTTGCTATGCATGCATTTAATTGCATGGATTCATCATGCTCTGGTGAAATGGTTTCTGGTCTCGTTTCACAGGCCCCTTTTGAGGTACCAGCAGCATCCTCACTGATGAATAACCTCTCCATCATCTTACTTCCCGAGGCACTATCAATTTCACCTTTTGAAATATCTGTATGCCTCTCTCCTTGGCGGCTTGAGCCAGTAGCCATAATATTGATAGCCTCATTCTGCTTCGTCAGAGGAAACGCTTTTGCCGATAAAAGGCTTTCACTGGCACCAGTATGTTCCAAAGACCGTTCATGGCTGTTTACTGAGCCAGCAGTGACTTCCTTCCCTGGTAGCTGACTATTATAATCTCTTACAGAATACTTAGCTTTATCTTTTAATTCTTCTCCTATCGCATGTGAAGTGTTTTCAGATGAGGAACTGATAGGCACAGGGCACAAGTCACTGCTTCTTTCTATACAGGTTAGCGTTTTCACCAATCTTTCAGTTTCACTCGGAAAATTAATTGGTTCTGTTGTGTATAAATTCCTTTCATCTCTGGAAGAGGTACCTCTAGCTCCTGTGAAGTGCTGATTTAACTGAAACAATAGAATAGAAAAGAATGATCAAAAAGTGCTTTGCAAAAATATGCCAAATGAAGGAGGCAGGATTTCATTATGGAAAGTTTTGTTTTCAGTAACAAAGCTTTTATGGAAACATGTTCCAAACCATTTGCAAAATTTGCATTGCATGTATTTTTTAACATAGGTAATGAGCTTTTATGGTGGTGCTGAAGGATGCAGGAAATAAAATAGTGCTCAGAACCCTCTCTCTTTATTCATGAGTTCAGTAAGCTGCTAGTGGATTTTATACAAATTAAATCTGAAGAGAATATTCCCTTAAAGGCAGGCTAATTCGTTCTCTATACATTTGATTCTAGGTTTGGAGAGAGGAAGCTGTGGGCCGAGGGGGGAGGATTGGTGCTTAAATGAGGGCATTGATACAGTACATCAGTGTCCGGTAATGTACAGTATTGTCCGGTAAAACAAAGACACATTTCACACTGACAAATACTGTAAGGATTATCTGTACTTCATTTCTCTCAGGGACCATTTTACAGGCTTCAAACCAGACTGTTTTTAGACAATCTGGTAAGACATGAGTTGGAAATGAGATTAGCAAAGTAAAAGGCCAGAAACTAATCATTTTCCCTCCTAGCTCCCAAATATCATATTGTATTATTCAGCTATGGCTGCTTGTCATTGCACTCTCTTCTCACTTTAGCAGAGTCACACTGGTAGCACTAGCTGATCAATTAGAGGCTAGCTTCTTGGGCACCCCTTTGTAGATTTGCACTTGCTGTAGATACCCCCATTACAGTTTCTCTTATTAATATGTTTTCTGCAAAGCCTCTGCAAACTATTAATAGTAAAACGTCACTCAAAGAAAAGTGAGGGAGCTAATGTCTCTGCAAATTCTGTTTTAATGACCCTCTGCCAACCAGTGCTCAAGTGTATTTGAGTTCTTCGGTGATGCCAACTGTCAGGATTTAACAGTGAGATGCCTGTGTTTTTTTCCCCTCCTCATAACTGACATTTGCATGATCTCAATAATTATATGCAAATCTTACGATTTCCCCTTCTTCTCACATAAGGCTCATGTTACTTGTCAACTGCACAGCTGTCTTGTGAGCCAATGCCTGTGTGTTTCAAAGATTTGGTTGTATTTCCATGTATTATAAGCCTTCATTGTTTAATTCATTAAAGAGCGCACAGTGCAAATTAACATCTAAATTATAGCTCCCCCTTCATATATTGTACGGACAAGTCTGGCAATTGATAAACAAATGGTTATATTTGATCCTCTTTTTTGTAAAAGGGTGGACTGAGAACAACAAGGGATTTTAGAGGTCTTCCTTTGCATGTTTCACCATAAAAAAATAAATCAAAGCTTGACTTTAAGGTGGTGAAAGGTCCCACAATAGGCAACAATTTTCAACTTTTTAAAGTAAAAGAAAAGAAAAATTTATATTCAAATGAGAGTAATTTTTTCTCTCTATTAACAAGAAAAAAAGAACGGTTCCCATCTTCCTCCCTTGTCTGATTCAGCATTCACATTTTCACAGGTGATAGCTATTATAATCTATGATTATGAATCTGTGCACCCAAATGATATGAGCTGAGAACAGACACTGGGAATAATAGATTGCTATATGTGTCTCATTTATTGCTATTTTTTGTTTCATACTGAAAAATGCAAGGCAAACCACACACACACGCACACACACAAATCCAAATAGATTGAATGTTCGCTGAGTATGAAATTCATTGTAAAAAATAAAATGTAAAATACTGATATAGAAGAATCAGCTAATATAAGTTTATATATAATTACTATACTCATATAGTTATAATTTCAAAAGTCTCTTAAGTAAATAGTACTACAAATATAAAAATTTTACAAATAGAAAGCATACATTTAAAAATATTCCCATCTTAGAGACTAGGAGGGGAGATTTTTTGAATGTTATCCTTCTAATTCCTTAGAACTGTCATTTAGAGCCTCTGGTAAAGAAGCAAAAGGGAGAAGTCATTAATTTAAGACCAGAAAAAGTTGATGCACTATACCGAAATCAAAGCACCTTCTATTGTTGAATCAGTTAGAGATTCAGTGTAAGTACAGACCACGGCTTTACATTTGTAAATTAGTACATCAGTCAGCTCTGTTAAAAGGGGGCATTTCACCAGCTTTGAAGCGTAAATGGATTCAAATCATTTAATACTTTAGATATAATTGTATAACACTTACCAGCAACTCTAATTCTTTTTCATCATCTTTGTGATCACCCTGGTTGTATTCTGCATTTTTCTCTATTATGTTTTCATTAGCTTGTTTGGTGTCTTTGTCTTCTGCTTCTGAATAAACAATCTCTGGTATGTTTGTGTCTGAAGAGTTAAAAAAACCAGTTGAATCATTTCCATGAGGTTGGTTGTTACACTATTTTTAATTAACATGTGCAGTAAGGAAGAGCTAATTAAACTGGGTGTTGTACCTGAAGTCCTTGAGTTATTCCATGTGCCATCGTCAGACGTTGCCCATATTTCTTCTTTTCTGTTAAACAAAAAGAAACTTCTTGTGTTATTCTGCAAAAATTATTGTTCTAATTCCCCTTAAGCTCAAATATAAAGACAACTAGTTAATTACACAACATTTTGAATTCTGTTTGAAATTCTGAAAATAACAGCTATATAAAATGTAGCCTTTTTTTGAGTGACCCAATATTAAGGCTTGGTCATAAGAAAGAATTGGCCAAGAAAATGAGAATGTGTTGACCTTCAGATTACATTGCAAATATGATGGGTTTTCCCAGGCCTCTTCTGAGAAAGCAGCACAAAGGTGATTAGATGGGTCAGTGACAGGAGAGCATAATTTTGGGGTCAGGCAAGGGTCTGGAAGGATATATGCATTCAAGAGGCCAGGGCTCCCTCTTGCTTGTGTTTTTCAAATATTTGTATGTATACATAGATGGCTGGAAAAAGGCATCTTTGTTACCTGAAATAAATCAAAAGATTCTCCCTGCATGTGTACAGTATAAATCCTGTTGCTAAGCTATGCCTGGCCGGCAGGAACGAATTCTGCTTCCCTCAGCCAGTGCAATTTTTTCTGTTGCTTTGCTGGCTGTGAAAACAAAGGCCAGGTTCAACACAAAAAACACCTACAGAGAGATGCTGAGTGCCTGCAGTACTCATCAATATCAGCTGATATCAATCGAACTGCCAAGTCCTAGCAGTTCGAATTGTGTGCTTATAGGGATCTAACCTTTAGTGGAAAAGGAAAAAAATGTTAAGAGATTGTCACTTATGTAAAATGTAAATTATTATATCACTCCTAATGACTCCTCTATGAGGAGCAATTTTTTTTTTCTGTAGGCTTTAATTTGTGTGATTTTCAACCAGCCGTCCACCTCTGTTACTGAAAATTGCTTTCTAATTTTCAAATATTAATCTTTTCCCCTTCTATTTTCTCCTAGTGTCTTTCATTTGAATTGATATAACATTAACTCTGCCACCTAAATGCTTAATTCAAAAGGAGGATGCTAAATTTATACTCTATTAAAAGAATGTAGACATCTACTGTCACCAGCTTTTTAAAAACTAGTCTTTATAGGGTTTGCCAGACTAAAGCAGATAGAAGCTCTTGCCAGTCTACCATCTGATCTCTGACATTGGCCACCATCAGATACTTCAGAGGAAGATGCAGAGTTCTTGTAGGAAAATACTTGGAATAATTTGCACTGCCCTCTCAAATTTCCTCTTGGTCATTTTTTGTTAGAAGCCATCCTTGAAGCACCAGATTTAATGCTCTCTCAGTGATTCTTTTTCACCACTAATTTCAATAATGCTAAATATTCTTGCAATCTGTATGGATGTCATGTCACTCTTAAATTCTGGTGTGTGTATAACCTACATGTTTTTTCCACTCTTCCACTTACACTGAGTTGTACTTTCCCCTGCCTGCAGTTGCTGTCATCTGCATTTCATTCTGAAAAGGGTGGCAGATCCACCTTTATTCAGTTGATCTGTGGCGGTGTTAAGGTAAATCATTAGTGCTTATTATTTATATATAGGGGTTTGGGGAGGATGGTTGTTTTTTTGTTTGTTGGTTGGGGTTTTTTTTTACTATTCAAAAGCTTGGTTTAGTGTTACATCTAGTTCCCCTTTTTCTTCTGCCCCTTTTGCATCTCTTTCACTCACCTGCTTCCATAAATCTAGACACTATGTTGGTTGGGGTTTTACCATGATAAAGATTCATCAAAACATTTAGGTGCTATTAGGGTGTCTGCACAAGCTGCAGGTTAGGAGCCAAGACATGTATAACACATGAACTGAATCATCACCCCAAAACAGTGATCCCAAAACCACAGGGGACCAGCAGGAAACCTTCCACTGCTTTCCAGTGGGGGAAAAAAGAGCATCCTAAAGTGTCTACATTTCTTTGAACGTAGCTGACTACCTGCAGTGTTCAGCCATATGGATGCCACAACTCTTGGGAAGCAGGGATGGCACCATTTGCTGCTAGAAGGGACTCTTGTCTACTTCTTAAAGGAGCAAGAGTTTGACAATTTTTTCATTTAAGACGCATTCCCAGAAGAAGGGGAGTAGTTAATGCCTATATCTAGCATAAGATTCTACTGCTAGCTAGAGTTCACAACAACTGCTGTGGCATCCAAGTAGCAGTGCCACTTTCAGCTTTTATCACACCATCATGTGATAAAAAACCCCACTGCACATCATTCAAAAAATACCCAGATTACCAGGATACAGAACATTTGGGGAAAACTGGAGGGCAGGTTTGCCTACTCCTAATGAAACTGGATGTACAACCAGGATCCTTACTCTTCAGCTTCATTTTCATACCTTGGAGAAAGGAGAAACTGGGTTCTACCCACTGTTTCCTGTGTTTCCTCTGCAGTGAATATTTTTTGTTTTAATCAAGAAATTTTCAGTGTAAAAATATAAACATAGTGTTTGAATAAGGATGTTAAGGATGAGTACCTATTTTATAAACCTTTAAATGTACAGGTATAAAGATGCTTCAAACTGGATAATTATGGGTGTGCCAGGATAGAGTTACCTTACCCAGCCCTATTCTCCTAAGCATCTTTGTTCAGCATCTGTATATTATCCCTGTTATCAGTGGTGAGTCATTAACACTTCCAAAAGGAGATTCATTCCCTCTAACATGGGCATCATGAGTAAGATGGAGTGACACATTCTTCGAAGGCACTTCTTTTCCTCTGAAAGGACTGACCATAAAGGGAACCTACATCTTTGGCCAGTATCTAAAGCTGCATAAATCTCACCTTTTAAATCTAAATTCACACTGGAATGTAGTTATGAAGTCTACGGTAACACTCAATGTATGTGTGACCTGAGCTCCTCAGTTTTACTTTTGCTGTGATTAGAGCTGAATTTTTCCTCAACTTTTGTTCTAGCAGCATCTGGAGCCCTGGTCCAAAAGTTTCTTTTCACAACAGTAACACAGGTAAAAAGTAACAATGATAACACAGCCTCACAGCTGGGATATACACTGCAGAGCTTGTAGCATAATTTCTTGCCAATTGCACTAAATTTTATAAAGATTTCTGGTTTATAGCTCATTATTTGTGCACACCTGCCCTGCAAATACCTGAGTACAGGGAATGTCAATGTAACAGTTATTTTACTTAATTTAATCTTGTATCAGAAATATCTGTCCTCATATAATTATTCTCTGGGGAAATTTAAAATTGGCTTAAATTGAGGATATTGATACTGCAGTGTCTGAGGATCATAAGGAGCATAAAACAATAGTAATTTAAATCACTACTTCAATTTAAGAAATGATATTTTGAGGCTATGGGTGCATATAACTACAGAACAATCTCAAACATATTTGTATACCCTAAAGACTGAAATACTTCCCAAAAGCCAATAAAAATTAGCCCTTCATCAAACAGGGGCAATTAGAAGGTGTTTGTCTAGTTCATAAGTTTTTCTCCATATTTCTCTGAAAAGGTCCTAGCACAGTATCAGAATTCCATGAGCAAGTTTTTAAATTAGAATATTAATTAAGCTTTTGTTTCGGAACTTAATTATTGCACTTTGTTGTGAAGGGTGGTCTAAATTTGCCTACATGATGAGAGACACAACATTTGTATTCTGTTAAAAAGGGTTTACTTTTATTTTTTAGTGATCCAGGTATTCTGACAACAATGCAAGCTAGAAAAAAATCCATTATGTCAGATCATGCAATTCCATTCCAGCATAAGTAGCCATAAACCTGCAGAAGCTCTGTTGCTTTTTCTCATTCAGCTGAATGGGTCATATGTTCATAAAGTACACCAGGAACTTATGAATTTCTACCAGCTTAAAACCCCCCCAAACCTATATGATTCATTTTGGATGAAATTACCATCCACTTGTATTGAGTTATAAAAATGTCAGGACTGAAAACAGGCTATCATTGCAATTTTGCACTAGAAAGAAAACATATGAAGTTCAGGGGCTAGTTAGTAGGACTGAGAGAACTGAAAATGTGATTGGCATTATGTGAAGGAGTTCAGAAGTCCCACAGTTATGTGGAATTGGCATCCCAGAGAGGAAATGTTAAATTTGAACCATAAAGATATAAGTGACAAGAAAAAAAAATGGCCAATAAAAAAATATTTCTTTGACTTCGTGAAGGGTTGGAATAAATTCAGATATGTCAAGGCTTTCCAACTAGCCCTTTTAATTTAAATAAGAATTTTTTTAGAAGTGAGGTTTCATCAACATTTCAGATAATCTATATATAACCCCACAATCAAAAGACTTCTCATAAACTCTTCTACCATAGTGCTAGTGGTGGGGCAGATTCATATAGAAACAGAAATCTTGCAGGGCATAACTTAAAGGAACAGCAATTTAGAAAATTATATTATTTCGGCAGGTCTGGGAGCAGAACTTGTTGTTTAAATATGCTCCAATTATGAGAAGCAGATAATCTCCAACCCAAATCTGAGAGACCCAACAGAGGAAAACACATATTGGTTTAAAAACTGTGCTATTCAGATCTATACTATTGGTCCTATACTGTAACAAAATCAGAAGAGCAGAAAAAGTAGTAGCTATATTTAGGAAAAAGAAGAGAAATAGTGTCAAGGCAACTACAGGCCCAGGTGTCTTCAAAAAGTTTTCACAATAGATTTAGAACAAAAATGAGAGAACAAATATAGGTAAATGGATAATGGCATAAAAATGCCAGACTCACCTGATAATATCTGTCTTTGATAAGATTACTATATTTCCCTTGTCTAAAAATCAGTTATCTGGACTTCATTAAAGCATTTGTTGTGCAGCCACATGGGAAATTTATTAATTAAACAGGAGAAGAGGGAGATGAGCATAAGAGCTGGGCGGTGGGAGAGGGGCTTGGTGCCGAGCAGGGTCCCAGGAGCTGGGCTGTGGAGCTAGCAGGCGTCGCTGGGGAATCAGAGAGGACAAGTCATGTAATCAGACTTACTCAGTCATGTTATTACAGACCAAAGCACAAGAAGTCAAAGTTAAATTAAATCCGTGGCAGAGAGGAAGTTGGGAGACATCACCAACACAGAGGAGGATTGAAAGAAATCGGTGGCCTGGAGGATCAGAATAATAGATAAGGGATGAAATTCAAAATTATAAAGTGCCAGGTTATACATTTAGGGACTAGAAAGAGTTTCTGCCACAAAACTAGGCCTCAGAAGTTGGAAGAAATGGGTGAACAAGAAAAATCTGAAGGTTTTTTTTGTCAGAAACTGTTTCAAAGCCACTGGTATGAGAAGAGATAGACACTGTGATATAAAGGCAAAACAAGTTCAGCAGGAATGTCTCAGGGATGGTAGTCCCAGTTATGAAAGATTTCCACAAAATGATCATGTTGTGGCACCAGGCACCGATAAGAACTCCTCTAGAATATTTGTCTACAATGTCCAGGACAGATTGATTCAAACTGGAACATGTTCCAAAGAGGACTAGAGGAAGACTGGCAGGATGAAAAATCTGTATTAACCAAGGAGACAGACTGAGCAGTTCTATAACAAAATAAAGTGAGAGGAGGAATAAATGCCCTTTACTGATGTTGCAAAGGGGTAAATACTCGAAAGACAAAAAAAGCAGAAAGACTCTTAATGCATTAATATAAAGAGTTCACAAAAACATTTGTTGTGAAAACTTAAAAGAAGATCTGTAATCACTAGAAAAGTATATTTGTAGTTTATCAATGCAAGTATCAGACACAAGAAACTGAGAAGGTCTCAGTATGGAAGCATGAATATATTTTTGTGAATGAGATTATGCAACACATTTCCCAAGGGAATAAGACTTTATGATCCCATAGTCACAATCCAGCCCTGTTTTGAATGCTCTTGTGCTCCTATATGCCCTGAGAGTTATGCTTGCAGGAGTGCACATTTCCACCATGGAACAGCAGGTGCTTTGGTCTGGCCTGAAATAGGTTTGGAACTATAGCCAGGAGTAACAAACCTCTTCATAATGGGTGGTGTTATCATAGCTTGCCATGATTTTAATTCACATACCAATATTTGGCTAAAGTTGTGTCTGTAGGTTTGTATAACTCACAGTACCATTCACTTTGTTCTGTACCATATCCACTTATGCTAGATCTTACTATCTCAATCACACGATATTTATTTTTTTAAATGTTTTAAAAAGGCTAAAATTGTTGGATTACAGAGTATGGAGTGATGAAAATGTACCTGAAAAACTCTGAAATTAATGCAACCTCATCAATTTTTTACTATCTCATATTTAAAAGAAAATGTGGGATTATATTACTTAGTCTGAAATAGATATGAGATTGTTAAAGTATTCAAAGAATGTATTTCTCAAATATTTACTTAAAATATGTAAAAAGGGAAGAAAGGTTTTAACAGTATTTTATTTAAAAACAGTCTTAGGTTTTGTGGATTCTTTCATGCTTCTGGTTTTCACTCTAGATTCAAAATCAAAACTAATCAAAATTCTACCCTGAAGGTAATATATTGAAGTTGAAGTTGAGGTGATCCTAAAATGTCCTCATGAAAACAGCTGGCAAGATTGTAGTTGCTAACCAAACCATAGTTATATTTTAATTTCAGGACAGATTTCTAAGCCTAAGAGTAACCTCATGTAGCAGCAGCCTTCAATATAACTACTGCCTTTGGATCTAGTGCCAAAAATAGCCAGCCTTGTTGAAGAATGATGCCACTGGGATGTAAACAACATGTGAGATCCCTGAAATGAAGTAGTTACATGTGTCAGCAGTGTTTTACTGAGAGGCAGAAGAGCGAAAAGTAAATTAGTGCAGGTAAGTAGTCATGTTTGAGCTGTCACTGGAGCCAAACAGGCAATCCTGCACAGAACTGTAACCCCACGGAGCTGGGAAAGGGAATATGGGGAGGGAAGGGCAGGCAGATTAGTTTGGTTATTTTTGTATCATTAGCAGCAGATGTAATTTCAGAGGGAAGTAGAGAAGGAAATATCTGCATTTAATCAAGCAACAACAAAAATTATTTAAAAATGTTTATGTACACATTGAAAGTAGAAAGCCTGTAAAATGTCTAGAAGACCTGGGTGAGAAACTAGAGAAAGTGCTTTCAACATGTAATTATAAAATTCAGTAGCATTGTATTCAATATCATTCAAAGTCCACAAGCATGAGACAAGAATGAATTTCCCAGGAAGAATTTTGGAAAGGATTAGGAACGACTTTGTATGTGTAAAGTTCTAATCAGAGCTTTAAAGTTCTATTCAATTGTTTGTAAGGATTAGAAGAGTAAGAATTCAAGATTTTTTTTACAAACCTAACCCCCATAACTGTTGGCTTGCTTTAAAATATTGCTCTATTTGTATTGGTCCTAAACTACCAGTTGGACAGGGAGAAAATATTTCCGAAACCAAGTCACATTGAGAGAAAAATGAAAGAAGGGAAAAAACCCTTGATACTATTAAAAAAAAAAAAAGGCAAGTTAAAGCATAAATTTCACAGTGCAGACTTTGACTTCTTTTGTGATGATGTCTCTAGTTTATTTTATTCTATCTCACTAACTGAATATATGAACTAAATATTTAATGAGTAAAGACAAACTGATTACTTGCCTCCATATTGCTCACTCCAAAACTCACTAGAGGCGCAAGTCTCCCTACTGATTTAAACTGATATCTGTGTTCTCAGAATCTGAAGCTACAGTTTAAGAATACAACTACTCCATAACTTATTATCACTTGCAGTTCTTAGTCTCAAGCCCTGGTGCTGCCAGAGAATTCACAGCTGAGCCAGGAAGAGGGGGTACAGCCTTGGCTTGAAGCCACCTTGGTGCCTCCTGGGGCCTTGCCTCACTGTGCCACAGGTCTGTAAATGTGGCCTGGAGATGACAAGGAGGCTGAGAATTACCTGTCTATGCACTGGCATTAGAGGACAAATATATTATTTCTCCTCTGGAGAATTTCTAACATGGAAGACTGCCTGCTGGAGGTGTGTCCAATGGCCTCATCACTGATCAGTGCTTGACCTACTGTTTCAGGACACTTGAAAACTGAGAGGCCACAAAATATCTGCAGCACACATGCAGTGAGACATGTTTATGTGCCACCACCTGTGTGTTATGGAGAGAAGCCATAAAGTGCATGTTCAGCTTCCCAGGGGCAGACCAGTAACTATGCACAGAGGCTCCAGTGCCCAGCAGTGCCTGGCAGTGCTGGCCATGCTGGAGCAAACCAGCTAGTGGGCAGTAGGATCTGGCCTCATCCAGAGTTCTACCTGTAAGTTGCATCTGCCCAGGCTCTGAGCTCCCTGTGTCTATAGAAAAGAAAGAGCCTTGATAAAGCTAAGGAGCAAAATCACTGTTATTGCCAGACCTGGAGCTTCTTATTTGTTTACCTGTATATTTTGTCTAAATGAAGGCAGAATATTATCTTTATGAATGGTATGCTCTCATTTGGAATTGACAGTAATGAATGCAAGGCCCTTTCCCCCTCTTGTTTGTACCATCAAATTAATTAGCTCTATTGTGACATCAGTATTTTTCTCAAGTAGTTCAAGGCTTGAGCGTTTTCCTTTCTTTTTCTAAAGGGCATCTTCAGTGCCCTTTATCTACCATAAGAATCATGCATCACTTGTATTTTTCACAACTAATGCTGTTTATTATAAAAACTGATTGTGATGTGAAGATTGTTATACTGTGTGGCAAATTGCCCAAACAATTACTGTAAATGCATGAGCCATAAACTGTACTGCCAAGGACACTGGTAGGTTAGCTCCTATAAAAGAAACAATTAGAGTCTGAGGTGAAAATAATAGAGATGAGATGACAGTTATTGAAAAGGCAGAACATCCAGTTTAATGTTGTAAATATAGGTTTGTAGATTACACTGATGGTTTTAAAGTGTTCATGACTTATTGAATGGAATAGAATATTCCATACTTTAGAATGAGGCCATAATTATTATTTCCTTTTAATTGTGATGTCTGATGCATTTGTGAGCAGTTGTTGAGAACATCTTCACATTATACCGATTCTATTTCTAAATTATCATCCTGCTTCAAGGGTTGGAGGTTTTTTTATTATTTTACTTTCTTCGCATTTTGTTGTTCAGGGTCTGTTCTGAACAAAGTATTTTCTCTTGAGGAACGTGGAGTGCTTAGAGGGTTACAGCAATAATTATTTCAGTTTCAGCCTACACACTTCACTGCTTTAAATCATCATTAGAAGTTTCATCCCTCAGCAACTCCTGCTGAGACAGTCTTAAACTCCAAGAAACAATTAGATAAGAATAGCTAATCCTTACAGCAACTTGTATATAAAGGTATTGATAAGAATATGCCAGAAAATAAGGGAATATATTTTTTCTTAGAAATCATATAAATATGGAAAAAGGTTATTTATGACTGCTAAAGAATTTCAATTATTCAAACCAGATTTGGAGTATATAAAGATGAGGGTGCATAAAAAACCAATGTGCAGGATTGTTGCAATATCTGTTGCAAAGAGGATGTGTTGCAATATCTATGGTATATATAAAGAAAATGCAAGAAAATCGATATTGCTGCCTGAGAATATTAAACAGACCTCTGTTTTTTTGTAAGATAAGTCATAGGGATAAAAGAAAATGAAATAAAATTCTAATATTAGACCCTAGGAAGACCACTAAAAAACTGGACACAGAATTACAGCTGTCCAAGAAGGCAGAGGTACTGGGCACATAAAATGAGAAGAGGGAAGGGTCTTCCCAGGGTTTGGAGGAGAGGATGATCAGCAGAGCAAAGGCAGCAACCACCAAAGGGCAGTTGGTGTGAGCAGCCTGAGTGGTTTCTAAACTACCAAACCCATTAGTCAGGGGAAGTTGAAAAAAGCTCTAAAGTGGCTCTGAAAGCAAGTTGCAAGGAAACTAAGTACTCATCTAAAACACTTTTCAGGGAAATGCTCTAGGTCGTTTTCAGGCTATTACATACTGTTAAAAAAAGATGATCTTAATATGAGGTGGGGGTGTCAGAGCTGTGTTGGAATTTATGGAGCTGCACTGGGAGCAGTGCTCCAGGGAGATGTTGGGGAGCAGAGCTGGGGAGGTGGCAGAGCTCTGGGCCTGGGCACTGGTTGCATCCTCGGCCTGAAATAACTGCCTCTTTCCAAAACTCAAGGCAGAGTCCTGGGAGCTAGACCTCAGGTACAGCAGAAGGCAACAGTTGGACTAATGAGAGACAGACCAAGCCTGCACAGAGCGGTGTGAGTGCGATGTCGAGAATTGCTGTCCATGCTGACAACGAAACAGAGGACAACTGAAGCTCAGCCAGTGCCATTCCTCCCTTCTGGGCTCCTAATGCACTCTCCTGAATTTTGACTTCTCAGGTGGCTTTACTACCTGAAATATGGCCAATTCCCACCTAAAAGCATTTTGGCTTCAAATGATCCCTCCTTGGGGAGATGTCTTGTTATACATGCCTAAACTATAACATTGTTATTATATGTCATGTGTAGTAGTGTCATGGCCTTCTGTTTATACAATTACTTTCCTTCAGGAGGTATTTAAAAAATAGAAGCACAACAGAAAAATAATTTAATGCACACAACTCAGGAAATGATAACTAAAAATTATTTTGGATTCAAAACTGATTGAGATCACAGAGGAAAAGATTCAGAAGCAAAAACTGCAGACAAAATCAACATCTATAAATTAAGAGCTGTGTGAACACTAAGTAGAAATAACTGAATAATATTTTTAAATATTGCCATTACAACTGATCCTGTTAAAATGAAGCTGTATGTAAAATAGGAGCCCTTATTACGAATCTAGGGAAGACTGATTTTCTTATATGACCTTCAACTACCAGCAGTTTAGAGAAGGCTCAATCTAGTTCTTAGTAAATAGGTGTCACCCAGCAAATGTGCCTGACACTAATTAGCTTCCTTGTTGATAGTCAGGAAACAGAGGACAGAGGCAGGAGACAGCATGGTGCACTCACTACTGGAGCAGTGGGTGAGGGCATTTGCTGGCTGGCATGGCAAAGGAGGCTGGCACTGTGGCTGCAGTTTGGAAACTACCCTGGGAACAGAAGACTTCCTTTACAGGAGAGTCAGTCAAGCAAACTTCACAAGGATTTTGAATGAAAACAGAGCCACAAAGAACCTCTATTTAAATGTTTGAAATTTGAGAAGGACAATATTAACCTATGATATTTCTCCACATTGAGGAAATACCCCTTAGTTTTTGTCTTCTCACCTAAGAAAAGGGGCTGTTACCAGAAGAGAAGGTGAGCCTGAAAAAGGACAATAAAGGACTGTCAGTAACTTCTACACAAAGAGAAATTTGAAAAGTTTGGGAAGTGAAGTTGAAAAAGATGATCAGAATAAGCAATATATGGTATTATGATTAATAGTATCAAGGGGGACAATTGATCAAGAGAGCAGCTGTAAGGGAATTTAAGCATTTTTTCTGCAAAGATAATTCCCAGTAGGATTCAGAAAATGTTTGTAATAAATCTATTTTTATTAAGATTATTGGATTGGTGTTATCCAGGGGATTATATTTTCCAATTACTATTATTTTCATTTTTCATTCTTAGTTTATGATTGAAGCAGGGACATGGGTGGCACAGAACAAAATGCATTGGCCTGACTTGGGATGAGAATAATCATTGCCTCAAAGCAAACAAAGTCCCAAGAAATTAGGCTTTATTTTCTAGCTCATTAAAAAAGACCTTGAGTTTTAATAGCAAAATATTCATACAGTTCTTTTTTAAATATAGATGTAAATCTGTCCATTTGAAGACTTTAGTGCCATCCAGTCTGAACCAGGGGCCCGACACCAATTTGGTGTCAGGCCGAAACCTTTAATATAGCACTGTCTATCCCAAATCCCATGACTATAGGGATAAAGACTGCAGGAGAGCCCACTGCATAGTAAACCAGTTATCCCTCAAATTAAGCTGTAGCAATTATAAACAGGACCACTGCCACTTTTCTCAGATCTTTCCATAGCTCTGTCTTGATTGTTGTACTTTATTGGGATATCCATGTAGCAATGTTGAAGCAATACCCATTTAGAGGTGAAACACAGCTGTTTAATACATGGATTGGTCAGAAAATTCATTGAGTCCTTTGACAGAATGGACTAAGTATTTAATAAACAGAGAATCTCTTTCAAAAAGATTCTCCTGTGTAGTATTAGAAATTCTGTTGAGAGATCCATTGTGAATTAGCAATGCAGGACCTTTCTATTGGCATATCTATCTCCAGGGCCAAGCTGTTAAAAAGAGGAAAAGGTGAGTCAGGAGTCAAGTTTTCTGAGGGCTTAGCCTAATGTCAGAGGATATGCTTCATAGGTTGCTATGTTTTCTGGAAGAAACATGATCAAATATCAAAATGGTTTTGTAAAAAGGAGCTGGACGTAGTGTCCCTTTGTTTTTCTCGTTTCTTTCTCACACTGCTTTAAAAGACTGGAGGAGAGAAACTTTCAAGTTGTGTCTGTTTTGGATAAATCTGAGAGGAGAAAAACATTAACTTATGTTACCTCTGGTCTTTTTCTGATTCTCTTATGGGAAAAACAGAGAAGGAGCAGACGACTCCTGGTGTGTCAGAAGAGAGTATTTTCCTAGGGGCTGCCTGCAGTGTCCTGAGGCATCTATACAAGAATGTGGTAAGTGCCTTAGATAGACTGTAGAGAGATAGATGGCAATCAGGTGAGACTAATACCACACACAAATACCACTCCTGGGGAGGAGAACAGAAAGGGTGACCACAAAAAAACCCATAAAACCCTTAGACAGTTCTTCTCGAGAGAGGACAACTCTTATCTAAATCATGGAAAGTAATTGTAAATTCAATAAGTATCTCAATAGGGTAAAAATCCTAGATGTTATCATGACAAGAGACTTTTATAACCTTTCTTTCATTTTTCACATGCCTACTACCACACAGCAAGAAGGCATCTGTGTGATAGGTATCAATATTCCTATCTAGAAGACATAGAAAAAACATAGGAGACACTGGCTCAGATTTACTAGGGTTGTTGTGGAGACTGACAAACTCCCCAACCCTCTACAATGACATGAAGTGTTTCAGGCTAGCATATCCTATATTTATCAACCAGCATTTATAAATGTTATTTATAACACAGCAACTTTATAACACAACAATTGTGCATCAAAACAAAATATAACTGCCAATCCACTTGGTGCACCTACGCACAAGGTAAGAAAAACCTGCCAGCTTTGCCTAGTTCATGTTTAATTGTGTAACACAGTGCCCTTTAGGACTACAGTTAGTAACCAGCAGTAATAAATCCTCAGGTTTAGTGTTGGAGTATCAGCTGGTTTCACAAATCAGGAGGCTGGAAAGACACTCAGAAAACCAAGCCCCCTATTATGTTTTGGCATATCAACTAATACTTCTTGTGTGTGTCACTGAAGGTCTAGGGATCAAATAGCCACTTCTAACATTCTCCCATGGAGTTTGAAAGGTCTTACCCCCTCCTTTGCCCTAAGGCAGAAACTTCATTTAACTCTCAAAGTATTTGTTGGGACCATTTTTTTCCACCTTTCGTAGATGGGAAGATAATCCACATTTTATCTTAAAAATACACGAGCAATTGGTTCTCTGGACTTACACTGCAGCTGAATCCATTTCTTCAATTTCAGAGCTGTGGTGCTGGGACTGGATCATAGCTTAAAGTTCATAATCAGAATAAACAGCTCAAATGACACTGGTAGTCAATGTAATGATTAAATATGACTCCAGTGCTCTCAGCTAATGTTGCACTAACTTTAAACATCTTTTCAAGACTAACATTTAGCAAAGTCAAGGTGAATGTAATGGAATAATATTTTTTTTTCCAACTGAACATTTATGAACTGTAGTACCTGAATGGTGGACAGGAGAGAGTATTGAAATGGCCATTTACAGCCTGGTTCACTTTACAAAATAGATATCTTCCTAAACAAAAGAATCATTGAACATACAGGAGTTCATTTAGCAATGTACCTCTATTTTTCCAAAGGTCCTTAACCAGCAATCTGAAACAGCATCTGGTCCTGTAAAAATTAACATTCAAGGATTGTTTTACACATGAAGAATTTTTCAAAGTTCAGTGAGACTCCTGATGTTCATTAAATTATTTATTGTGCCTATTGCAGGATCAAGCCAGTTGCTGAATTAAGAGTTCTAAGAGTCAGTCATAATAGTGTTACAGTATTGGCATATTTAAATAAGCTGATGAAATTGTAGCAACTGAAAAAAAATCTTACAGGTGTAAAGCCAAGCAATGCATGTATAATACAAGTACTTATCATGGCTGAGAAATGATACCCAGATTACAGAGCACTGGTTTTATATGATTTCATGCAAACAACTGAAAAAGCTTTGTAGCAACCAATATTTCTCACACAACAGAACACAAATTTCTGGTTTGTAGCATTGGTGAGAGCAGTTTCTAAAGCAGATCATGGAAATTAATGAGAAACCACTGATACTAATAAATTCCAGAGTAAATACTATGTTAGGATTGCCAGTACAGCAACATGTTATTATCATGTGTTGTTCCCTTAAATTTTAGAAGCTTCTTCTAAAATTTCTAGTGCAATAAATGGATGGCAGATGAGTGACACAGTTAACAACCACCAAAAGCCATTTTCAGGTACTCTCCAATTCGGAGACCACAAGTACAGGAAGAATGTGTCTATTTGTCTGTGCATGCCATTGTCATCCATATCTTCCACCTGTTTCTTTAACACTTCTGTGATAGCATTCAAAGACTTAAGCCATTAACCTAAATATCTATCTTTAGGGTCTTTATTAAGCTTCATATTTCAAATAGTATGCATGGCCAAATTTGGAAATATTATGATTAAACAGACAGAAAAAAACCCCATTGAGCATAGTTTCTGGCCAAGAAGGATTGTTCGCCATAAAATATTTTTCAAGTGGTTTATCTAAGCTTATTTTAAGTTACTTTGGAGAGCAAGGCTGCAGCAATCTCCTCAGAAGATAACTCTAGAGTTGCTATTAAGAAGCATTCCTAATACTCAAACTCAGTTCCACAGTTTGCTTTTATCCCACTTGTCTGAATAATACATTTTAGAGCACCTTAAATAATTATCTTGTGTCCCTGATAATCATGGTCTTCAGGCATGTGGGAAAGTCTTATTTTGGTGCCAGTCCTACCTAATTCTACAACTGAGAAAGACTGGCAACGTCCAGGAGGCAAGAGAAGGTCTGGGAATACTAAGACACTTTAAGCATAGAGAGATGAGTGCTCCTCTTAGCTGGCTCCCTGTGAATGGATAGCTTCTCTAGCAGCTGCTCTCCTGGTAAAAACAGTGACTGCAGTCACTTCCTATTAATAGCAGTAAACTTTAGTCAAATCCCATATCTGTGTGCTGATCAAGATTTAACTCATGACTTAAAATGCCAGAAACAACCTTGAGATTAAATAGAGGTACACAAAGAAGATGTGTGTTTTAACACCTTTCCTGTTCTTCTTTTCCCTTCCTGATTGTGGTGACACACAATCAAAATAACAAGGATTAAAAGGGAACATAATTTAAATGCCATATTTTAAATGGACAAGAAGGGAATGATACAGTTGTTCCTCATAGCAAAGTGCATGAGAGACTATTTCCAAACATCTTTGTCAGAAGCCTTTGATTTTTTTTTCTTTAATCACACCATGAGCTTCTGGGAAAGGTCAAGAGGAGCTGAAGGAAAACTGCATTTCTCAGCTCAGCCTAGACACTGGCCTGCTATCTGCCTGGGAAGACTGACTAAGCACAGTGCAGTCCTGCCAAGCTGGGTCTTCAGCAACTTTTACTTCCTTTGCGTCCCTTCAGAAAGGAGATGATCAGCAGCTGAAGAAGGAAAAGTACTCCTGCACAGAAGAAATTTTCTCACTGACAATTGCTTAGAGACCATTCAGTATTTATGCAATACCAGATTTGGCATTGCCAGCCTACAGACACAGGGGTTTTAATCTCTTCTTTCTGATTGTGCATTGTACATAGAGAAGCTCTTTTAAGAGCCATTGCCCAACACAGATTCTGTGCTGGGTTTTAAAGTGGCATCATGGAGGAAAGGGAATTGATGCACTATTACTCAAAAAAAGTGCAGTCTACCAATTACAAAAATAAAGCATAGTATCAGTATCAGCAGGATCACAGTGACACTCCTGTGGATCAGTTCAGAATGATATATTTGTGGGTTCAGAGAGCTAAGGGGGATAACTCTAACAGTTCTGATAAAAATCCCAATGTTTCCCTTCCTTGTCAGAGGACAGCAGTCCAAATACACGATACCCTTTTGTACAACAACTCTCATGCCTATCAGCCATTTTCCTGGTGCTGTTGCTTTTTCCCTTGACAGATGGCAAACCAAGGCCAAGCCCAAAAATGGGATGTAGCATTCTCAGTGACAGGGGGTATGGCTTCCTTGACTGTATCACTGCACCTTTCAGCATGATCTGCAGGAGTCTGCCTCACTCAACACCCAACCAGTTCCTGTCAGAGCAGACCAGTGCAGGAGCCTGGTGCCCACAATAAAATCATGTGGTCTAAATCTGAAGACTGGGAAGAATTCATGTTCAGAATCGTTACACGTATCCCCAAAGCATGAGAGTCAGAAAAAGACAAAAGAGTGGAGCTGATACAATAAATTTACATATTTCTGACTTTTNAGCATAAGTTAATTAATTTTAACAATATTTTTATAAACTGTATTTTTTCCTGGGCATCCTTTGAAGACTTTTGAAAACCACAAAAATTGTTAAAGTTTATGACAAAATAATTATAGATGGTTAAAATACAGCTAGAACCAAATAGTTTATGAAACTTGAAGAGGAGACTATTTGTTCATACCTAGACATGGAAGCAGAAGCAAATGAAGCATGAAATGAAAAAGCAGCATTTTAAGTGATGTGATTCTGAATATCCAAATATAGACAGTTTTCAGCATTAATTATTTGATGCAGTTTTGCTTTTTACTAGAATTTTTTTTCCGTTGCAACTTTTGAGGGTTAATTTTTTTATTTATTTCTTTAAAATGGTGTCAGAAATCAGCCTATTGCCCTCATTCACTAGTCTTAGTCCTGGATCATGTTCTTAAGGGTAACTTGAAATAGACATATTATTGTGTTTCCTCAGTAACTTCCTCTGAATGTGCATATTATTCCTTTCACTTAACTAACACAACTAATCCTTCCTAATGATATTTAATGAGCCATACAAGTAAGCCCTAGAGTGGATCAAATTCTCTGCTTCATAAACATGATCTTTTCATGTCTTAGTTTTTAACTGCAGAGATAAATTGCACAGAAAGTATAAATACCTCAGAACCAAGATTTAAAAAGAATTTAAAATGTTATTATAGGTTTCTAAATTTGAAACAGAGGCCTAAATGAGTGTCCTTTTAAGTTATCCTTCTATTCACATTGCTATGAAGAAAACTTTAATTTAAGATATCCAATTTATGGATAGCAATATTCCCCACCTGGTGCCTTTTTGTGAGAATCATAGATAAAATTGCTTTTACTTCTATCTCTTTGCAATGCTGCAACTCCAAGGACAAGGTAGTTATGGTCGAGGACTCCCCCCACTTTGCTAAATGTTCTATAACCACCCAGCATAGCACATAGGAATGCTGCAGAGTTTATCCTCCAAAAGTAAGAGGGGGGCAGAGAGAGAGAGAGAGAGAGAGAGAGAGAGAGAGAGAAGGAGAGGCTGATGGGGGAGAGCTGGTAAATGGTAGCACTGCTCAATGTGAGATGAAGGAGTAACAGCACATCAGCAGCCTCGCTTTGTCAGTTTTGGGGGGGTTGTTTTTCTTGTGCTTTTTTTGAGATATCAAAGCAAAGGAGTTTTAATGAGGGTCTGAAGGAGAATAATGAGGTACTTTTGCAGATGTCTGCAGGGTGTTCCTCCTCACTCAAAGGGGCAACATGTACAAAGACACTTTGAAAAACAAGTGAGCAATGGAAGTTGGCATCTTAGCTCTTTTGAAACAAAAGGCCCCGTTGCTGACCTCATTTACACTGGCGAAAGCTGTGACTCTTGTGAAGTCAATGAAGTCCCTGTAGCATAAAATTAGTCCTGGATTACAATCTGCCAGAACTGTCTCTCAGAAGCCTTGGTGACCACTGAAACAGTATTCCAAAGATAGTTTCAGCTCATTTGAGCACTTACTGTAAGATGTCTGAACATTTCGCTGCCACTAAAGAGGGTCTTAAAAGTGCATACTTGTTAAATATTTGACAGAAATGTGTAGTAGATCCTAATGTAGATAAGAATATGACCACTTTGGTTTAAATATTTTAAACATGTGTTTATGTGTCTATATGAACAAATATACATATAAATACATACATGCATACAGATGTATGTATGAATACATGCACACATATGCATTCCTCTTCAGTCTGACATAGAGGGAGACAACTTCATAGTCTGATTAGAGACAAAGTGATTTTATATTGAGAAGAAGACACATTTTCTCCTTTCCCATTTTCTAAAATAGCTCCCTGTCTGACTTACACATAAATCATTTAGTATATCCATGTAAAAGAGTATCCCCCAAAAGGAAGGCTTCTACAACTTTTGCTAGCACTATTCATATCATGAGAAACTTTAGGGAATTAAATACTTAGAAGTCATTTGACCCTAGATGCCAATGGTATCTAAATTTTCAGGTTATTTCTGAAACCATCTGGAAGCTCAGGGCTCACTAAATGGAGACTCAGCTCTCCATGTCCATCATCTGTTCCTTGTGGGCTACCTGAACTCAGGCTGGAGTCATACTGCCTGCACATGCCTGCACATGGTGTTTGATATCACAGCCCTTCTGCAGGATATCTCAGGCTATCTTACTTATCCAGAATGGGTCATGTGATACTCCTTAATGGACAGAAATAATATATAAAACCAGACACAAATGTCAGGAATTGACCACAGGACATGTAAAAGCGTCTTTCCCTCTGCTCTGACATACTGGGATGTTCCTTCATGGAAGTATCATCATGAGGGCTCCAGAGTTGGCCCAAGGGACACTTGTCAGGACAGTTTTGTGGCTATGAACCAGGCCTTGGGCTAGCCTTGGGGTAGCTCCTACCCCATGGTATTGACACAGGCACTAAGCCATACTGTGCACCTCTCCTCACGGGGCTACTGTGTGATTAGGGCTGGCAGAAGCTCCCAGCACAGCAATCTGGTTTTGAGAACGAAGGTTCTGCACAGAGGAAGCCCTGGCTGTCTCCCTCTTCCTTAAGCTCCCACCAATGCTGCAGATCTGTTCCCCTTCCACTTTAGTCCAGTGGAAGAGCACCAGCAAAATGAAACATCAATGCCTTATTTGTAAATAGTTTAGGAACTAAAACCCCAACACAAATTCAAAAACCCAACATTAACGTAGTTCTGCCATCCAAGTATTTCAAAGGACATTACAGGTAAAATACTGATTTAATTCTACAGAAGTCCGACTGATTTATAGCAAATTTGGGGAGGAAAATAATTGAGAATTAGATTTTTGCATGCAACATTGTTTTGTTAACAGAAAGAACACAGTTAAAACCAGTAGGGAGCCAAAAGTTACTATTCCTAAGTATCTCTCTCTATATGAAATTAAAGTATAAGTTAACAACTGCCACTGTATAATTAACATATTGCTTGTCTATATTTAATCAGGACAGTATATGCAAGATAAATTCTATATATATTTTTCTTTAATATATTACCATTCTGCCTTAGAAAACATCCTTCATTTCTCCATTTGAGAAACAGAAGCATCAACCAGTGGCAGGGAAAAGGGATTATAGCCCTAACATACAAGTTGTAGAATAGCCCAGCCACTTACACGAAAGTTTGTACCAGCTATTGTAATTGCTGGATTCTTCCCTAAGTTATCCACATCTGCTTCATGAGCCACCAGTGCCATTTCTGATTTAATAATTGCACGCAGAGAGAGAACCATGTAATAAATTGTGTGAAAACCCAGGTTTTGTTTTGCTTTTAAATTTTTGTTGACTTTCAAAGGAAGAGAATGCACAGTATTTTAACTGTACAGCTACCTTAGTCTGGAGCAAAGATCCAGATGTCAGCTCAGTTTATATCCTACAAAGATCAGAACTGGTACACAGTGCATTTTATAGATTCTCACACTACTTTTCAAATGAATGGCATGCATAAAATTAAGATCTAAACTAATCTGTCTGCAGAAAACCACTGTCTGATATATACAAACACTTTACTGAAAACAAGTCTTGGTCTAATTTTTCATTTAAAAAAGAAAAGTAAAATAGAAGAAAATAACATGGGCAGTCTCGACTTGAGTAAGCACACATAGAAGTCAGAATTAGTCAGCTATATTCTAAATTACCAAAAATTAAGGTGTAACCTCACCTGCTTTGTGTTGTCTTTAGGCAGCCTTTAAGACACCTATCTGTAACCTCTTTCTGGGGTTTATTATCCACCTTGGACACAGTTTCTTTCCTGTGACAAATCAGTGTGTAATTTTTGTCATCATTGTTTGCCCAGAAGGTACCAACCGATGTCTCGTAGCGTATACAGAACTCCACCTTAACTCCATCTTTCTGGAAAGGAGGCACCAAAGAAATCTTAAAACAAAATTGATCCGTTTCACTACCACAAGAATTAGGCATGAACTCTGCAAGGATGTCATAATAACTGAGCCAGTTATTCAATGTCATTCGAACATACACCTGTTTTTCAAAGGATACATTGAGGACTCGTATAATGCCGTTCATGCAGGTAATCCCAGGCAGGAACAGAACTGACTCCAATGTTACTTTCTGCTCTCGCACTTTTTGTAAAATTTCTTCTTGAGAAGCAGGTAATGTAAACTGCTGGGAGAAAAAAAATTCATCCTGAGGGAAGACTTCATCTTCTACATAATTTTCTTGTCCTGTATTAGGAAATTCCCAGATATTGAACTCTTTAACAGACACAAGATCAAACCCAAATGCATCAGCAAATGAAACTTTTCTTGAGATGCTGGTGGGAGTATAAGCCTCCTCTTCCTCTGAAGTTGAAGAATTCCGTCTTCGGGGACGTGGGGAGAAACGAAGTTTAATGTCAATATTAACATCTTCGTCCTCTGAAGTGGAATCATTTCCAGTGGGGACTTGTAATAAGTTAGCCCTGTTAACCTGACTAGGTCCTTCAAAAGACTCCATTGGGATCTCTGATATAAGCTGAAAGAGAACTGTACAACTAGTAGCAGCTGATATTTGAGATACTATGATCTAAAACAAGGATTAATGTTACAGTTGACATTGCAAAAGGGAGTCAGGTCTATTAATAGATGCTATGGTGTGCGAGCTATGTTGGCCTTTCTCCATCTGACAGTATTAGATGTTACAATTTCAGTAATACATTTCAAATATTGTATTCCCTATTTTTATGTAGCTCTATGTGCTAAGAGGGACAGCATTTAAAATGGACTTCTTTGCATAGTTAAATTGCACAGAGCAATTTTAAGATGATCAACTTATGTTGCACAAAAAATTCATCATATTGGACTAATGAGGAACTATTAATCTCTGATTAGAATGTATACTTTATCACGTAAATAGTTTCTATATTGATAAAACATTCCTATATATATTTTTAAGACCATTTTTGCAATGCTTTCAGATATAAAATGCAAAGTCACACACATTCTGCCCCGACTTTATATATATGCTGACTCATTGAGCCAAATACTAGGACAATGCCAGCTGCTGCTAGCTAAGGACTGGCCATCACAACTTCAATGGACAGGGAATACAATAAAACATTGAGGTGAATACACTGGAAATTAACTCATAAGGTACCTTTGTAAATATGGTTGAGCTCACCATTAACTAGATTATGAAATCATCTTGTGCTAGATCATTTAGCATCATCCAGTCAAATGGAGAGAAAAGCAACTGAAAGAATTAAATTTATCAGCCATCTCTGAAACACAAACCTATTTCACACAGCTACAAACAGGAGGATGAAAGACACCCCACTTCTTAAAGGGTGTTCGACCTTTGTGCAGGACATCTTCCCATGATATGAAATGAAACAGTGTCTTCTTAATCAACTTATTCAGTTAGCATTTGATTTTCACTTTTATGGCACTCCACATGTGGAAAGATTCAGTCTTATAGAACAAACATCTTGAACTCAAAATGTCACCTTTTTCCATCACATCATTTAACGTTTCCTATTTCCCTTGCCTATCTCAAAGGGTAAGCCTACAGTGTAATCTAAGAGTGCAGTACAAGCTAAGATATATAGCAAGACTATCTTGAATTTAACAAGAGACTGCCAGCATTAGTAGCATCATCACAGATTTCAGTACTGGTTAGGAGCTTAATTCTTCATTCAGGATACTTTGACTCCTTCCCCCTGCTGTTATAGTTTCGCTGGTAACTTTAAAGCTCATCTGGATATGTCTATATCCAGACAATAAGGTAAACGGCATCTTACCACAAATCATCTTTTCTGGGGAACCATTCCCCCCACACCATGAGAACATCTCCAGGTCTTACCAACACTCCATCAAAACCCTTCAATAGCCATCTCACCTGCTATTGTAAAATCATTACTAATTCCCTAATCATACTTTGAGGCAATGGAATATCTGAAGAGATTTTCAAAATAGCTTTCTACTATAAACTACATAGCTCCTACACTCCAGGGATGTTACTGACTTTGAGCTAGTGCTTTACAATGCTGTATTTTTTAACAAGAGGCAACTGTAAAAACATTCAAGACTTCTTGTTTAAGTACAGATTGTAGCACTACCCAGTCATCTTCATGACTGTCTAAGAAAGGAGTGGGATCTCCAGAACTTCCCCACAGAAGAATCCAAAGTCTTTCTCAGTAGGATTCCAGAAGCGCCACGTCTACCTGCTCTTGCTTATGGCTCTGCACAAAGCTTGAGCTGATTTACTACATGCACATTTTGACTTTGTACTGTGTGAATTAGGCACAGTTTGGAAAGTGAGACTTCTTACTCTAACAGGAAGTTAATTTTTTCTGTCAACATAATCTAAGAAAATATTATTGTTGTAATTATACAAACAAGGAGAATTTATTTATGACACTCTTAACTTATTGGTTACACCTCTTTCTGTGAAAAATTGTTTCCTCTTTTGCATTCAGTATATTTCTTACAAAAAGCTACACAGACAAATACAAATGGTAAGGTAACTTCCCCAACTAACCATGGTGAGACATGGAGGCTAAAGGTGCTGGCAACAGGAGAGCT
The DNA here is from genome assembly GCA_013398075.1 of Notiomystis cincta. NCBI lineage: Eukaryota > Metazoa > Chordata > Aves > Passeriformes > Notiomystidae > Notiomystis > Notiomystis cincta. The sequence continues at coordinate 733,686 of VZRX01023344.1, read as the reverse complement.
GCCAATCTGCTGTGCTTGGGTGTGCCCTGGACCAAGGCAAGCTTTGAGAATGGATTCATTTCTAGCTGAAAATGGAAGGAGAAAAACAGAAAAAGAAAACTTGTGGGAACTACGATTCCCTGTATGTTAAAAACTGGTTAAAGAGGGTTTTGATTTATTGATTAATGTTGTTGTAATTTTTATTTTCTTAATGCTTGCTGAAACCAAACAGTGATTTGTCTTGGCCCAATCCACCACTAATTCAATTAGGGAGAACCTTTCCATAGGCTTCAAGCAGCTATTAGACTAGATATTATGCCCAAGCTAATAAACTAATCACTGCATTCCATCATGCTGAGGCAAGGACTACTTAGGAAGGAAGGATAGGTTGCAGAATGTTCTGAAAACAAAGAAATATTCAAAGACATATTTTTGTTTAAATCAATTACTGTCAGTGACATAAATTAATGGATATTATTCTGTACCTCTTCATCCACCTTGCTATTCACTCAGCTCAAATTCTTTACTTCTGTCCTGAGTGTAAATAAACATGAGAGATGGGAAGAAAAGGTGAGAAAAAGTGTATTTATTAGTTTAATCTAAGTGCTACCACCGATCAACAACATCTTCAGTCTCATGCCACTATCTAGTCAGAAAAAGAGCATGTACTTAGGAAGAGCAGTTAAAATAGGAAACAGAAAAATGTTGCATAAGAAATAACATGAAAGATGGAAAAGATTCTGCCTTTGTACAAGAAAGAAATCCCAATGGTCATAAGGAGGGAGACCAACAAGCACAACTGGGAACAGAGGGAGACCACACTCTTGTTGAGAACAATGTCCTATCTGCAAGCTTCATCTTCTTCAGTGCAGAGGGGAAGAGCTTTATGTCTATTCTCCATTTAATTTAGTTCTTGTCTTAACAGTTTGCACTGAGTTAAACTTTTCATAAAAGTCCACATATTTTATCAAATCTATATAGAGAGAGAGTTACACCAAATCAAGTACAGATATATATATATAAGGATTACATTAACTCTGTGAAAATAATAAAATGAAAAATAATACAATTTGTGCTCTGCATCTTTCAAAATGGTGTCCCAAAATACCTAAATCAGACAACAGAGTAGCTATTTGCTTTCAAAGTATAACAGCAAGTCATTTTAGAACATTTTAGTTGGACAACTTCTTTAATGACTTCTTTACTGCAGTCTCATTCCTTTGAACACGTCAAAACCAAATGTTGAATCAAGACAATAGTTTCCAGGTGTCCTTAAACACTGTTTAAGTAACAGTGGAAACAACAGATAGAATTAAGAATCTGTAGAAAATAAGACAGCTCTGTATGGGTTAGCTTCTCTATTGAACAGCAGAGTAAACATTAGAGGGAAAAACAGTACAGAATTAGCAGGCTTTCGACCTAATTAAACAGACAACAGAACAACAAAAACTACAACCAAATGTTTTTGTCAAATCTATTATTAGCACTGACCAGTTGATCTTTCCTTGCCTGAACTGGAAGAAAAGAGACTATACCTTTGCATCAAGTGGAAAACAATTATATCTTAAGCATGGACTAAAGATGAGCAGTATAAAATCTGGTTCCACTTGGCTTCCTAAGAGTGTATTCCCCAGTGCCCTAGAAAACTGCACTTCTTTAGAAAATAGTATGAGATGTATTACTTTCTGGACTGCTATTAAATAAATCTATTACGATAAGGCATAAATACATTTTCTCCTTGCAGAGAATGCTGTTCTAGCTAACCGTTGAATGGTTGAAAGTGCTAAACTAGAGGTAGAAGAAATATTTTAAAGGTTATATACTTTAGAAAGAAACACTGATGGCATATTTTGAGAGGTATTTTGAAACAGTAGTTAATTCTCAAAGTATGTAGAGCTAAGGACGAAAAAATAGTATGACACTTAAGCAATATTTTCTTTCTAAATTCTATATGACTATAGTTAAATTTTAGTAATAACGGCTGAGTGAGGACAAAGACTGCCCTCATTGTTTTCTGTTCTTTATTATAGATTGTATGCACTATCAGACCTTTTAACAAAATTTTGTCCTATGACTGCGACTGGTCTACTCTGTGACGCAAAGTAGAAACCAGACCACTCCCTAAAACATGTGCTTGTTTTCGCAGTACCAAGCAGAAAAATTGCAGGCTTTGAATATATATTTACAGAAAAAGAAACATTAGAATTATTGTAATCCTTCCACTGGATTCATACAATCAAAGCTAAGACACTGAAAAAACTCTCCTTAACCTAAATTAAGGACAGAGGAAAAAACCAGTCCTTGTTCAGTGAAAATTCAGAACAGATTACATTGCTGGAACAGAATTTCTAAATGCTCTGTTATCTTCATTCATCTTTTCAAGAATACGTCATTTATTGACAAATTTACAGGATAAACTATTTAACTTGTTTGGCTGATAAACCAGACCCTTCTTTTTATGGTGCTTTGTGGGAAATCTCAGATTTTTAGCAGCTTTGTAGAGAATGTAGCATCAAAAATGATGCTTTAATAAGGTGTGTGAAGGCATTTGAAGAGGAATCTGCCTTCACAGGTTGGAAAAAGTCTGCATAGTAAGAATATGCAGTATGCTTTCCCTGTCTCATTCTTCTTTTCAGATAAAACTGGACATTGAGCCAGTGAAGGTTGTTCCTCTAATGTAAAAGCTTTGCAGACATTTCAGACAGTGATAAGAGGGTTCCCACAAAGAATAAGGAAAAAACAGGGAACCTGTCTTACTTTTTTAGAAGGAATCCTGTTTTGGGCAAAGAGAGGAATTTTCATCTTTAGGATAAGAGTCAGAGGAAAATAAAAGCTAACTCCAGAAATAATGTGCAGAAATAAGGAAAAAGCAAGACACCCAGGAGTATGGAATTAGTATTTTCCTTGGTGGCGTATCTGAAAAACAAAAATTGTGATCTTGGAGATCAGGACTTGCAGCCCTTCCAAATATAAGTTTTTTGCTCACCTTTTTATTTTCATTCCCTGTAGGATCTTCCTTTACTTACTCAAAGAACTGTACATCTGTTCAGATATGGAGCCCTTTCAACACAATTTTTCTTCTTATATAGGATTTGAGTTCAAGTATCATGCTTTTGACTTTTCGGCATTTACTGCATTTAAATCTCTAATTCTTCAGACTGGCTTCTTTTAATAACTTCAGTTTCCTCAGTTTCCAAAAATCTGTCCTTAAAACTGAAAACTCTAGTAAGATTGTTTTCCTTATTCGGATTTAATTTAGATATTTGTGGGCACTCAAAATCTGGGTCCTGTGCCTTGTTCTCTTTTACAGTCCTTCAATTTACAAAGTCACTACTAAAACAGCAGAATATGTGTTTGATTCTGTGTTTCTTTCTTGAAGATGTGGGCAAAGGAACACACAGTCCTTGTCACAGTGAGCAGCATTTGTTCTCCAGTCTACAACTGCAGCATGTCAAAGAACCACAGATTTCAGTAGAAATAACCTAATATAGACAATCTGGTATTCTGAATTTAAATCAAGTTTTTGATACTATTATTGTAAGAACATCTTTAGGTATAACCTGCTTAAAGTTTCAGCAACAGAAATGGCATGATTGTAATGAATAGTCTAATGTGCCAGATCACACATTTCAGAGATAATCTCAATAATTTCTGCTATGACTTGGCAACCATTCAGCTGCAAAGAAAGGAGGAGAAAAAACTCGGTAAATTAGTCATCAGAAGGTTATGAAAAACTACCAGTAACAGAAATATGATGGCAACTTTATGATGTTCCAGGCAGACAATTTCTAGTAGGGATAGAGCAGGTCAAATGAATGCCTTCAAAATAAGTGATTGCTGAGACTGAAGACCAAGAAAAAACTGTTGAATAGCTCATCATGTCATCCCTAGGATTTTTGAACAGCCAAAGCTGTAAAAATACCAGGTACATCTCATTCACAATGATTACTGGAAAAGTGTTCTATTAAATCTTGCAAGCAAGAGGTGGAAATTCTACTCTGGCACAGAAAAGTTAGACAACCCATGTGACCTATAGTGTTGCATTATGAGTTGTTTTCTAATCTAAAAACATCAGGCTACCAACTGAAACATTGGTTAGTCAATCTGAAACCCTGAGACAAGACTTACAAGGGCCTAATCAAGATGATCAGTCAGGGTATGAACTTCAACATCAGGATGAAAGGGATCATTTTAATGGATACCCTAATGTCCCTCTCTCTTTGACAGAACTAGCATCTGAAGGGAGCAACCAAGGGTTATATTCAGAACCCAAAAGAGACTGAACAACAGCATCAACTTCAGCTGTGTAGAGTTAAATCTTTGATGCCTTTGTTGATACCTCAAAAGACAGACCTCATTTGTTAATACATATTTTGAACATCAAAAGTGACCTAAAAGAAGAAAGTACATCCTCTTTCAAAGCTTCCACCATGTTGTTTTGTTTTGATTTAGATCATATTTCAACATATTTAATAACCTTCCTAGACTAATCTCGGGAGATCATAGAATCCTTGAGTCATGGAGAGGTTTGGGGTTCCAACCCCACTGTCATGGGCCGGGACACCTTCCACTAGACCAGGGTGCTCAGTGCCCAGTCCAACCTGGCCTTAAACACTTAGGGAGAGAAAGTACCCACAACTTCTAAGGGAAACCTCTTCCAAGATGAGATGACTGGCTTTTCCTTTATGGTGTCAGACCTCAGGAGGCTGAGGGCCATGACAAAGTTCTAGTGACAGTTTGTGCTTTGGGGGTGACAGAGCACAGAACTCTCTGACTCTGAGTGGTAATTGCTCCCTCAAGTGGTTTCTTGGGTTGGCAGAATTGGTCCCTGCATACTCAGCGTGAAAGCTAGTTGCTATCAGAGAGTTAATAAGAAAAAAGGATACATTTTGTGTTTGGGGTTTTTTTTTTTTTTTTTTTTTTTTTTTTTTTTAATTTTTCCAAAAATAATTTTCCTCCAGCTTT